>OZ017742.1:77991985-78309485 GCA_963969285.1 Odontomyia ornata
TCTTTCAACTTAGTTAATAATAGTATGATCCTCGAACCTGACGTGTTTCTTAATTTTATTCGTTGCTGGTTACGGCATTTTGTAAGTTGAGTACAAAACCCTTCTGACATGAGCATAGGTCTGTCTACCCAACTTGTTTAATTCTAGTTACCTTATTCGCTACTCTGAGATTTTCATAGTGTTCTCTCTTCGTCATGATTTGCCTGCTTATGTAATCTTTGTACGCCTGATTCTTTTTGTCTAATGCATTCTGGCACTCATCATCAAACCAATCATTTCTTTGCATCGGGCTTGATGTTCAATTGTGTGCTACCATAGCTTTCACTTCCATCCAGAGCTCAATGCTCGTGTTTAACGATGCGTCTTATAAGATGGCAGCCAGCTGGTTGTCGAGGATTTTCATGAAATTTTCGGCTACAGACGTCGTTTGGAGCCTTTTGATGTCAAATTTTTTTAGCGGGCTGGTCTTCGCCGAATGTGGCTGGACATACGACATAGATAGGTTTAGTTAGTTTTGCTTCGCTGTCGAGTTTCAGGAAGAGTTCTTTGGCAGTTGTTAATGACTGTGACTGTGACTTGTGTATCGACAGGTAGCTTCCTTATGACGTACTCCAGAGCCAAATTGAATAGCAATGTTTTTGTCAAAGACATTGGTGAGTTGGATATTGATGCGGACTTGGGAGGTCGTCGACGTCATTGTCATTGTGGTAAGACGGACTATTTTGGCTGGGATACCAAAGCAAAGCATTACTTGGTATAGTACGTTACGATCAACACTGTGGTATGCTTGTTTTCAAATTCAACGAAAATTTGATAACTGTCTATGTTGAACTCCCAGCATTTTTCAAGTACCTGCTTGACTATGAACAATTGGTCTTTTGTCGATCTACCTTCTCTAAAACCACCTTGATACTCGCCAATAATACTGTTGGCGTGTGATCCGATTTTATTTTCTAAGATTTATGAAAATATTTTGTACGGCGTACAAAGTAGTCATATGCCTCTATAATTTTTGCACTGTGACTTGTCACATTTTTGTGTGGATAGGGAATATAATTGATTAGCTCCACTCTTTCGGCATATGTTCTTGTTGCTGAGTGTACTGGATGACTTTGCGAATAGCTTCATGAACACTGCTGCCACCATATTTGATGAGCTCCACCGGAATCTCAGCGATGCCCGGCGCTTTATTATTCTTTTGGGCTTTGATGATGGAACAAACTTCATCCAGAGTTGGTAGGACCAATGGAAGCTTCCCGCAGACATCTATAGGCTCTGATGTTCAAAAGCTGTGCGGAGGATTAAGGAAGGTCTTTAAATATGATGTCCCTTATTTTTTAATCTTGGTTTCATCAGCGATGATATTACCGATGTCATCACGACAGAGGGTGGTTTCCGGCTGATAACCACGTTTCAGGCTTTTCATTACTTTGTATGCTTGTCTTGTGTTGTTGCTCGCTAAATTTACATCTATACTTTTCAATTGGTAGTCATAGTATTTTCTTTTCTTAATTCTAATTACCTTGTTCACTACTCTTCTGTGATTTTCATAGTATTCTCTCTTCGTCCCTACCTACGTAATCTTTGTACGCCTGATTCTTTTTGTCTAATGCATTCTGGCACTCATCATCGAACCAATAATTTCTTTTGCCCAGGGCTTGATGTTCGATTCTGTGCTACCACGGTCTTAATAGCCGCTTTCACTTCCATCCAGAGCTCGTTGCTTGTCTTTAACGATGCGTCTGATTAGATGGGAGCTGATGATTGTAGAGGGTATCCGTGAAATTTTCGGCCACATACGTCGTTTCAAGCCTTTCGATGTCAAATTTTTGTGGTGAGGTTGTCTTTGCCGAAAATGCCTTTGACATACGACATCGATAGGTTAATTTGATCAAGTAATGATCTGAGTTACAATTGGCTCCCCGTTATGTACGGAGTTCAAGTATGCTCGAGGCCCAACGTTGTTGGATCAGAACATGATTGATCTGGTTTTGTGTGTTGCCATCCGGTGATTTCCAGGTCATTTTATTAATGCGTCGATGTGGGAAGTAAGTCGAACGTACGACTAGATTTCTGCTACATGCAAAGTCAACCAGGCGCTGGCCGTTGTCATTTGTTTCATCGTGAAGGCTATATGCACCAGTCGTTCCCCAATGAGATATTTCATTGCCAACTTTAGTATTGAAATTGCCCAGAATTAGTTTTGTGTCGTTTGTAGCCAATGAGTCGAATAGTCTTTCTAGGTGATTGTAGAACGTTTCCTTGATTTCTTCGTCCTTGTCTTCGGTCCTCAATCCATTACTTTGAGTCGATTTAATTTTTTTTCTTCTTATTTTCTACTTGCCGTACGATGTTTTCTTTCTTAATGACTATTATCTCTTACGACCATTTCCGATCACTTACTAATGGGACATTAAATGCCGAGAAATGCTAATACACCTCCCTTGTGGGGACGTAGGAGGGTGAAGGCGAACCTGCTGCGCCTGATAACGGAATCGAAGTAATATTCATGCCACCGGAATGAAGGTTGGGAAACGGGCAAGCTCCCCGTCCCTGTAAAACGCTAAAAATGTTTCGATACCTGCTGACAGGTCTCGGAATGAATTGGACTCACGGCAACGACCTCGCAATCGGAAAAAGGACTATGGCATTCGATTCTGGAATGCCAGATCACTTAATTACCCTGGCGCTGTTGAGGAACTTTTAGAACAGGCCAGTCAATATAAAATAAAAATACTGGCAATCCAGGAAACGAACTGGACTCAAGACATGAGACCAGTTTTGACATATTGCAGATCTGGTACAATCAAAGTGCTAATACTATGGAAAGATTAAGAGTTTTCGAACGCAAATGTCTTTGTGCGTTGTCTGGTTTATACAGAAAGCTCAGTCGGATTGGAAGCACTATGTATCGAACAGAAAAATTTAACAAACTGCTAAATTTACGAGAGTCGATATCTTCATATTAGTCGAAGATCCCACTGCTCGATCCTACAGCTATCAGTTTTTTTTTATAAAGTATTTAAGGGGGGTCTCCCCATATAGGGGCGTGGACCCCGAAAAAAAATTTCTTCAAAGGTAGCCGATATGGGTATCAGATGAAAGGTCTTGATGAGAACTTTTCAAAACAGGTCTTAATTCGATACTTTTTGCTTCGAGGGACGCGCTGGGAGGGAAAATACACGAAAAACAAAATAACACATGATTTTGGTATTTTATGGACTTTCCATCGAATCAGTCACTGCAGTTTTGACTTGATCTTCTTGAAATTTTCCAATAAGGTCAATAACATTAATATTTTTGAGAATACATGATTTGAGTGATTTTTGTCGGTTTGCAACAAAATGGCGACCGTTGAAAGTAGAAAAAAATGGATTTTCCTTTGAACGTACACATTTTTAGGTCTTTGTAAAAAATTTTTTTACAAAGACCTACTAGTTTCGCGACCTGTCTGTCCGTCTGTCCGTCCGTCTGTCCGTCCGTCCGTCTGTCCGTCTGTCCGTGCGTCACAGCTAATTTCCTCAGAAACTATAGAAGCTAGAATGCTCAAACTTTGTGAAAAGGTCAGAATTGATGGTCTCTCAAAAGTTAAGGTCTTAACAAAAAATCAAAAAATGTTTAAGGGGGGTCCCCCCTAATAACGAATTGGCCCTTAAAATTTTTTTTTATCAAAGGTAGTCGAGTGGGGTATCAAATGAAAGGTCTTGATTAGATCTTTTAGAATCTGAAATAAAAAAATCATTTTATGAACTAGGGGGTCCAGGGAAAGGCAAAATGTACCAAAAATTTGTGTCCCCCCCCCCCTCGCGATTGGACACCTTTGAGCCGAAAAATCTGAAAATGATCACGAATATGGGCCTTTATGAGTACAAGGGCAACAAATACCTTAGAAATCAAAATTCGCTCAACTTTGTTAATAATAGTATGATTTGTAGATTTTACATTTTTGCCCATAAAATCAAAACGGTACCTTTAAACTTCTCGAAATTTTGCAATTATATAGAATGATATAAGGTTTATATGTTCACAAAATTTAATTGAGATCGAATCATAACCAAGTGAGTTATAGCCATTTCAATTGTATGGAATTACAACAACAATAACACGTGCTTATGGTTGATATAGGGTTTTCCAATAAGAGGTGTTATTTTGATATTAAAAGAAAAATGCCCTTTTTTAACACAAATGATCGGATGTTTATGTCATTATAAAGAAGAAGATATGCCGTTAATAGCAAAATATAACATCAGGCAAATAACTACCACGAAACGCTTACAGGACCATATCCTCTTCATGAAATTTTCCATAACCAAATCCTTAAGTGGCTGCCCTATGTCCCCGACAACTTTGACGTTTTGAGTCGACGCTAGGCTATTGGCGCAGGCCTTCTTTTTCACGTGGCCCCAAAGGAAAAAGTCGCAACGTGTTAAATCACAAGATCTGTTCAAAATAACACCTCTTATTGGAAAACCCTATATGTATTTAAAATTGACTTAGGCACTTTTATTCTTTAAATTTTCATGAAAATTTAAAGAATAGTGTTTAACTTGAACATCTTCAATCGGCCGAGCATTCAGAAAAATCATTTAAGCTAGATCAAAATGGTGGCTGCACTGTGCTTATGAAAGAAACTGTGCATCTTTTGCATAAATTTGAACGATTTTATATCTAAGTATTGGACGAATAATACAAATTATCGATTCACGCCATTAGAAAACTTGTTTCTAACCCTAGGATGTTTACAAAGACCTTCTAGTAGGAGCACTCTCCTGCTTACTCAACTTGTTTTGACATATTTCTTGACGTTTTTCATTGCTGGTGACTGCATTTCTGAGAAGTTGGGTACAAACCCCTTTTGACATGAGCGCAGGTCTGTTTATCCAACTTGTTTCATTCATTTTCTGTATCAGTATCAATACCATCTGAATCATCAGAGCCATAATAATTGCATCCATGTTTTCTTCTAGATCTTGTTGGTGTTTATCTAAAGTCAATTTCTTCGCCTGTCATTGGTGTCTGGTCGCCAATGAGCCACGCTGCTTTTAAATTTCCATCAATTACTGACCAACCGTACTCTTCTGGATGAAGTTTGACACAACATGGCTCAGTTGCATTTTACCACGTGCAATTTATAAAAATGGTCCGCAACATTTTCTGTTTTAATGATTTCCAACAAGGTGGAATCAATTTTGAGTCAAAACTAGTCACATTTTTTAAAATTTTTCTTTTAATCTTGTCGCTGAATATTGTATTTGGAAGATGTGATATCTGGCCTTATTAACACTCGTACATTTTTTAAGATCGCACATAAGTGCGGTGAATTCTTGGACAACAGAATTTTTTTCCTCATTTTAAACGTCAGTTGCATCTGTCAACGACTCGACAACTGTTTGAAACTTATTGTGATTTAATAAATTTTTAAATGACCCGGTCCTACCTTTATTATAAAACGCAGCTGAATCATCGCAGCCGGTAAACGCATGGAACGCTGGCAATGCACGACATACAATTGGACCAAACTTCACTGCTAGTTGCGCACAATTTATGCAGTTTAGATCTTCCTTAGTTTTTTTTCGATTTTGTACCAGCCAGCCAAATTTCCATGTCAGGTACTTTATGCATGTTGCCTAATAAAATAATTAAGACACCCGTATCATTCGCTTTCACTAAAACTTTTGTCTCTGGAAGAACTTTGCTTATATGATGCATTATTCTCATATTGACAACTGAAATTAGTCTCTTCGGTCTTTATAACGTGTTCCCCTTCTATACGATAAGAGAAACTCTGTTCTTCGACGATAATAAAAACTACTATTGAAGAAAAACAATTGTTTTCCTAGAAACTTGCTAGAAATTCAACCAGAAATTCTTTGAAATGGAAATTTTTTAAACTTTCACAGAAATTTGTGGGTCTGGGTTGGAGAGGCCCGTGAATCATATATGAAATATGAATTACTTCGCAGTGTTTGATGGAAGCTGTCAGATACCTGTAAAAAATCATATGTATTTCGCGAGCATTTGTTGCACAAAGTTTTATTAAAATAGACTGAGCAATTTGCTCAAATGTCTGAGGCATAGAAGACCCAAGGAGATATAAAAAGTAGATGCCATCTATTACTTCCATGTCAATGTGTGTAGGATGAGTAAATTCAATTTGCGATTTCAAGTAGTTGGCTAGCGTTGACTTAACTGATTTAAACATTTTTCCTGAACATTGGAAGAGCTGAACGTGCAGGTGAGAGAGGGTACGATAAGCAGTACTCAATGTCTTTGTCTTTTATATGCCAATTGCCAATAATCGCCCGAAAATATCTCCTTCCATTTTTAATAGAACTTGTTTGCTACCGTCTTTATTTTTTTTGTGTACCTGTAGAGAGAATCGTTGATTGAAAGCATGGCAGCCTCTACTTGCGGCGATTTTTTAGCTGGCAACCATAAAACTTTAATTTTGTATGAAAGTTAAAAAAACAACCAAATGACTGTAAATAAGTAACAGTAATATACCTGTATACACCTGGCAACCCTAGTGTTGCGGCAGAATGAGTCCTGGCAACCATATTTTTTTCTATTCTTTACATTATTTTCTTTAAAATGGTATAAAATTAATTAAAAAATCATATAGCTGCAGTTTATATTACCAAATTAATTATACAAAAATTAATTAATTCAAACAACAGATAGCTGCAGGATGGAGCAGTGGGATCCTGTACTATATCGAGACCGCGGAAGATCTGTAAGGGACGGATCAGACTACGACTATAGAGTCGCACTACTGTCGCAAGTTAAATGGAAGCGCGCACACTGCGATTTTCGACAATTTTGGCCAGGTCGGCAGTCGCAGGAATTTGCGATTTTTCCTAAAACCAGGTTAGCAGGAAGTTTATGTGATACTCGCGCAGGCGCACATCATTAGGATATTTGACGCTGACGTGCATGGAAGTTTCTTGTATAGCGCACAAATGAGTTAGCGCATGTATTCCTGGCAAAGACATACCTACAAATGAGAATATTAGTTCTGCGCATGCCTGAAATTCCTTTGCAAATCTTGTTGTAGCGTGTTCATATCTGCGTCTAAAAATCGCTAATCGCAATGTGGCCGAACCCTAACTGTGAAAGAAAACCCTGGATTTTGTAGGCGTTTCACCTTACAGCGGGGTATATTGAGACTTGTCTCGGTACTGGCCTCGTTCCTCGACAAGGATTCGTGTTTTGGACATGAATCGATATGTTTTCGATTCTGACGATGTCCCAATTATACATCACATACAAACATGGACGGGCCACCGATAAAAAGATAACAAACCTTCCGAATTTGAGTTCACGAGACCAATCATTTTTATGGAGATACTCATTTGCTAGATTCGTTGAAGCTGGTCGAGCTGGGATGGGGCAATCTAGGTATTGTTGATTTTGTATTTTTTCGTTACTGCGTTTTGAGTTACAGCTGATTATTACTACATTTAGTGTTATTTATTTATGGTAAAAATTAGGGATAGGTTTCATTATTTAGGATAGGCATACGTTATGTTTATTATATTAGGTTTAGAGATACCGATTAATGTTTAAGTTAGCAATATTGTGTTACCATTATATTATTATAAGATAAAGTTTTTGATCGAATTTGATTAAAATTAGGTTATAAGGTTAAGGATAAAAGTTCACTGTTTTGTTAGTATTATAATTAATTTTTGAATAGCGTTGGTTGGTTTTTTCTTTTTCCAATTGAACCATAAAATATACAACAATTTTAATTAAATTGAATTTGATATTGTTTTTTGATAACGTAGAGATTTAGAGAGCCATTTGGGCCATAAAGTTTTAGTATTTTTATTGTTTGGAATTAGCTGTATAAAATTTAAGACTAATATTGGATAAAGCGCCTTTGATATTGAATTTGGGTGAGCCAAATATACGTTGTTTGATCTATTGATTACTATACAATTCCCTTCTGGCAGGAGGAATCTTCTACTATTTTTACTTGTTTTTTTTTTTATCTTAAATATTTTTAAAGTCAATTCAATCATCCATTTGCTGTATAAAATTTTAATACGCTCAAAGTTTGAATGATTGAAGATCGAAGAAGTTGCGTTCAAAATGTATTGTGTGTTGCAGGCTGTCGAAATTCCAAATACTCGAATTTTAAAACTAATCAAAAGCCTTAACTCTTGAAGCATCTAGCCGTTAGAATCCCAATATCTTTTTTCAACGCAACTCATTAAACCTTGACACACGTAATTTACAAGCAACCTTCATTAACCCACGTAGGTGCTCACCCAATTAATCACAGCACTAAGAAATAAACAAGTTGGGTAGACAGACCTATGCTCATGTCAGAAGGGTTTTGTACTCAACTTACAAAATGCCGTAACCAGCAACGAATAAAATTAAGAAACACGTCAGGTTCGAGGATCATACTATTATTAACTAAGTTGAAAGAATTTTGAATTCTGAGGTATTTGTTAAAGTTATACCCATAAATATCTCGCTTGATAATTTTTTCAGATTTGTTTAGATCACGGGTGTCCATTTGCGAGGGAGAAAACACATTTTTCATGTATTTCCCCCCCCCCCCCCCCCCCCCCCTCTGTGCCCCTACTGAAGCAAAAACTATCAGTTTAAGAACTGTTTTGAAAAGCTCTCATAGAGAACTTTCATTTGATACTCATATCGGCTACCTTTTATGAATTTTTTTTCAGGGGCCACTCCTCTGTACTGTAAGCATCGATTCATGGCCTTTTTTTTCGAATCCTAGAATGGCTACAAAGCCCTTTTGCTGGGAGCTCTCTCCTGCCTCTTCGACTTGTTTCAATTGTATGTAGTCATTCTCATGATATCTATCATTCCTGAAATTTTCATGCAAATCCTAGCAAAGGTGTAGTGTCTAAGTCAGTAAAAAGCGCATATGGCTCCATAGTAATACAGGGCACATTGTTCCATAGTAATACAGGAAAATTCAAATCGCTATAACTTCGTTAAATACTATTCGATTTTTATGAAACTTTCAGAAAAGATCAATTTTATAAATAGTCATCTGTTTGCTAAATTTTATTGAATTTAAGGGTACCATTTAGATTTTATTCAAGAAAACACAAAATCGATAAATCATACTATTACTAACAAAGTTGAGTGAATTTCGACTTCTCATGTATTTGTTGTTGTTGTACTCATTAAGGCCTACATTCATGATTTTTTTCAGATTTTTCGGCTGGAAGGTGTCCAATCGCGAGGGGGGGGTACGCGAAAAGTTCGTACATTTCCCCTTCCCCTGCCACCCTCGGTACTCATAAGGCAATTCTAAAATCTGTTTTGAAAAGATCTCATTGAGACCTTTCCAATGATACCCTACTCGACTACCAATGGTGAAAAATTTTTTTTGAGGGGTCAACTCCCTATATGGGGAGACCCCCCTTAAACCCCTTTGAAAAATTTTTTCACCCTTGAACTTTCAAGAGGTCACCACTTCTGACCTTTCCACAAAGTTTCATGGCTGTAGCCTCTATAGTTACGGAGAAAAAGTGCTGTGACATACAGACGGACGGACGGACGGACGGACGGACGGACGGACGGACGGACAGACGGACAGACGGACACAGGTCGTGATTGCAATAGGGTTTTGTATTTTAGTACAAAACCCTAAAAACCGTCAGATTCCATCTTACAATAATTCATTTTCTAGATAATAATTCCATAGTAATTTTACCTAATACTGAAAGATGCTGGAGCACTAAAATTTCCTTGGTAATTACGAAACACATGATCTTCAGATAAATCTAAACAAATTTTGCCGCTCTTAAGTCTCTCGACGAATGTGCATGAATCAAGTATCGAACTCCAAAGTATTGAGTGTTGTTGTTGTTTTTATAATTCTTACCCTGATTGGCTTACTTTTACAACATCCGCATAGTATATAATTAAAAATCGTTGGCTTTTGATCTTTTCCACCTTGTGTAAACAGATGCCAATTGGCGATCTTAAGGTACACTAGGCATATGTTGAAGTATGCACCTAGACACCAGCAAGCCACTTAAATCATCGAGTCATGGCGAATGAGTTGTGTTTTTTCTGCGTTCCTCATTTCTAAGTTGAAACTCTTTCGATAGTGCAACATCATGCATTTGAAGTTGTTAGGAGAGTTGTCCTTACTCTGAAGCTTGTCCTCATTACCACACTTTTGGGCCAAAGCGATTGTTTTCTCATTATGTTTTTCAATCCTTGTGAAGAAATCCACTTGTTTCTTTTGTTTTAATTGCAATAGTTGTATTTACGAGTACTTCTCATGAATTTAATTGATTAGGATTATGTAGAAGTAATCAATAGCGTACAATGCAACCTTGTATTCCCCTACTTAACATGAACAGGAGCTTCTGCATTGAAATCCTCCACAAAACTTAGTGCTACCTCAAGAAGTTCATTCTGCCCGACCTGCGCTTGAGCCGCTGTTCATGCATTAGGTGAAACAGTTTCGCTAAGAAGCACCTTGTGGCCTTGTCTTATAAGAAAGCAGTTGTTATTGTAGGCAGCTCGCCGTTGATGGATTCTTATCTTTATGACTTGGAATAATGAGTTTGATGTAATGTACCAACAGCCGAGCCGCGTGGTCCGACATTATCCACAATCCGAAATAATCTTAATTAAGGCTTGTGTTTTTATATCCCTGTAAGCACAAGGCAGCACATGGAAAGAAAAAAGTACTTGGCGATGCCGGAACTCAATTGGAAAGAAAATAAGATGCTCCATTCTGAAAGTTCTCAGAATTCACCAAGTACGAGTAAAAACGATTGGAACTGAAGTGGAAGATTTAAATTTAGTGCTTTAGTGTTCAGTATTTATGTTTCTTTCAGAATTGCTTTCTTGTTGCACGCTGGCGATAAATTCTGCAAATTGCCATTTATTAGAGGGACATACTTTCTCTAACGGCACATTAGACGAGTAGTACGGGTAGTGAGCATTCTTAAACAAAGTCATACTTTCATGCTTCTTCGAGATAAGACTAGCAGCAATCAAAATGTCTTGAATCGTTCATGTACCTAATCATTCACAAGTAAGGAGGGCAAAAAGAACTAATTTACACAAAAAGACCAACAGCGAGCGCTACAAGTCACGATTAGTGAAAAAGAAAAATAATTTACAGGTAAGCTTAACACCGGTGACTATATCGGCGGCTTAACAGTGTTGGCGTGATACAAACGTTGATCATGTCTTCGAAACCAGCATTTTTTCTTTCTTCTGGCGATGGCTGGTTGTTAGGAATAAGAAAAGATTATTGTTAGGAGATTAGGTTGCTTAGGTATGTTCACTTGGATTCTTGGTGCTTATGCAGGAATTAAGAAAAATGTCTCGCAATTACAACAAAGCATCAACAGCGCAAACAGTATTAGAAACAACAACGACGACGATTCCTGCAGAGCATGCCAACACGATTCGTGTGGAAAGTGCATAATTACAGCTAATCAACTAGTCAGTCCTCAGTAGTGGTACTTAGTTGAGAGCGACGAGAAAAAAGGTGTCTAGTTTGTGTATTTACGATGTTCAAGATACTTCTTGACAATCTACGTATGAATCTCTGGGTATACTTACAATATTCGTAGCTTAGATAAATGCTGGAAATCCGATTCGAAAATAACTGAAATGTTGTTCCCCTGAAGGTCTCTGTAAATAAAACAAGAAAATTCATTAGTTGTTAATCGATTGATGTTGCATTAGAATGTAAATAAATCAGGGAGATTGATGGTGCTAAAAGCAAAACATATCGTCAATTATTGATATTTCAAAGAATATTAATTTTAATAAATTTTAAAGAGTGAACATGCTCATTTGAATATCATCTCTGGATAATTTCGATTAAAATAATTTTTATTGTGCATGTAGTTACATTGAATCGTATTCGCATAACCCCTGGTATCAAATAAGTGGTTGCCGTATGTTTAAATAACAAAAGGGTTGCCAGGTGACCCAATTTGCGCAAGACGTCTCAGTTTTGATGGATCTGGTGATTAACCTTTGATCGGAACGCCGAATGTCCCGATATCTCACCAAACTCTTTAGTCTGTATACGTTTTGACAGGAAAAATGAGTTTATCTGTAAGCTTTTACCACATTAATCTATTTTTGCTTTGATATTTCCATATTTTCTCACCAAACTCGGATTGAATATTCAGCATAAAAGCTTTAAACTTAGCAAGTCGGGCCTACAGCAAAAGCATAACGAAATAATTAATCTGAGAGCCAAAATGGTACAGTTGGAAGCACTTGTGATGCAAACTCAAGCACTCAGTGGAGCTACACCTGCAAGAATGAAACAAAAAACGAGGATTGCGAAATTACGTTGTCAGCACTAGCCACAACACAAAACAGCAGCAATAACAACAGCGAGAACAAACAATGCAACAGCAGCAAGCAACAATGCCACCACAGTACCGAAAATGCAGACATGGACGCATAGGAAGGTGCCACCGATTGTCGTAATGGAAGATTTCTCCGCCTTAGGTGAAATCAAGAGTAAGTGTTGTTGCGAATTCCGGCGTACCGACTTTCTCCCATTCGGTACTTCTAATTGCCGCCGTAATATTTCCACCTTCTTTTGGGCACTCCTACCTTTTCCTCTTTAAATTCATTTATTATATTAACATGTTTCCATTTTCCCTTTCCCCATCATCACAATCCTACCCTTTCCCTTATTTCCAACTACAAAAAAAAAAAAAATAATACATACTAATAATTTCAATTTTCCCACTAACAACATTTCATTCATTAATTCCCACTAACAAAATTATATTCAATACCTTTTTCCTAACAAAACATAATTCCTTTCCTTCATACTAACTAATTCTATTCCCACTAAAAAATTTTATTTTTTATACTAACAAAAATTCATTCACGATCCCCTACTAACAAAATTTAAGCTCATGCCCAAATGCAACGTTCAAGTTGCTTATGAGATGAATGAGAGATCGACAATCCATGACACCATTAGTTGCGTTGTGAGTTCTCGTTCGAGGGTCTCCTGGAATCCTGAGTTCAAGTTCCCCCGGACGCACGGAAGCACTCTTTTTGGGGTATCGGCAAAACCAACAGCTTCCGAAATGTGTATATGTGACACTTTGAATTCAACCAAGCGCTTCTTGGAGTGTTCAAATTGCCATATGTAAAACAATGGATACTATTGAGTTTGTCAATATGGAACAAAAGATGTGTGGGTAGCGGAATCGAAGTGTAATGAACTTCGATTACGTTACCCAGATGCGGCAGCGGTAATTTAAAAATGAAAAGGGTTGCGGAATATGATTTGGGAAGGTGAAATGCGGAATTCGGTGCTTGAATGCGGGGTCAGTCGGTTCTTTTTGACTTGGAGAAGGTGGATAACAGTGACTTATTTTTCGCGAAGAAGTTTTTTTAGAGTTTGTCCATGACGACGGGGAGGAAAGCCATCGAAATGTTGAGATTGGAAAATTGGTGTAAGGAGTTTTAACAGGAAAGATTGGTAAATAAAAGCCATGATTGTGGTTCGGGGAGTTTTCGGTAGTGAAAAGAGCGGAAATTTGAAAGGATAGTGACCTTTTACATGAAAAGTAACATTTGCTGGAGGGTTAAAGAATTTCAATTGCGTGTGAGTGAAGTTAAGTGGGCTAAACACAAAAGAAACACATAATTAAGTGAGGTGAAGCCGGAATAAAACAGTGTCGATTTAAATCACATAAAACAAAAGGAATTTAAATAGTATTGAATAGGAAAGAAAATTGGTTCGGAGTAACAGTGGTAATAAAACAAAAGAATAACAGTGGTAATGCCGTAAAGAAAATGAAAGTATGGATTAAAAAAAAAAAACCAAAAGCTTATTAACGACAAGTGAATCAAAAACCAAACGCGGGTCTGAATGAATTTGTAACGAGATCCATGAAGGATGAATCTATAGTGCCAGGTTTCTGAAGAAAAGATCTATATTTAGTGAAAAGTGGCCGGTTTAGTTGGCGTTTAGAGTAGTGTGAACATTTTTTTTGAAAATTGAAGTTAATTTTCAGTGCCCCCCCCCCTTCAGTTGCCGAGCGCTCAGCAATATTAATAGGGGTGAGTAATTGCGCATTTTTTTCATTATATTTTTTTTATTAATTAACATTTAATCATATTGGAATTTTCCTTTTATTATAATTATCCCCTTGGTATATATTTTTTTTCCCTTTAATTAAAAATATTGGCTGGTTTTTTTATAGAAGTGGTGAGAGTTAGTTATTCAATTGATTCATTAGTTAACTTATTGCAAGACCAAAAAGAAGTAGCTTGTTAATAATAATATATATTTTTTTTTACATGAATTGTTGTTGTAATCTTTTTTTTCTATTTGAATAAATCGGCCACTATGTTCTAAATAAAAATAATTTTTTCATTTCTCAAACATGACCTCTCCCTTTCCCGTCCTTTTCCCACTGTGTTAGTTTCTTTATGTGGCTCAGCACGAGCAGGGGGTGTCCCGGAAGTCCCACGACACGACTGAGCGCTAACCGGCCTCAGTATGCCGTCCCGGGCTACTCACCCCTCTGCCAGAACTTAATGTCTGCAACTGCGGTGACTTCCGTGGTTGCTACAGTGTCTTAATAGTTTGCAAAATGATTATTTACCTAAACGCCAGGGACCACACACCCATATTCTTCTGAATTCAAAGGAAGATTATATTAAAACGAAAGAATTCTTAAATCAGATTAAAAAGCAATATTTTACATACACGCCTGTTGAGTGCATGTCATCAGAGGGCTTCATTCCTCATTCATGGCAGAAGAAATATCTGCCGATATTAAGCAACAAGGGATCGAGGAGATCAAGTCCCTCAGAGTGTACGAAACTTCAACCTCAAAGCGCAGCAACGGGCAACTTAACTTATGGCTACATACTTATGTTAAAGCCAAACTTTGGCGTTGATAAATCAAAAAATATTCGTGCCATTCCACACATGATTGTGCGCTATGAGGAGATAAAAAATGAAGAAATACTGCAGTGTAAAAACTGTCAGCGTATTGGCCACTCAGCTGTGTCAGGGTTGGACCTTGGGAACAGGATAATTGTGGAGGGAAAACAATAAACTAACGCGCGCTGTTCGTTAAAAATCAATTTATTGTGTTCAAAATACAATGGCTCGGTGGATAGTTAGGATGCGACTGAGACTTCTCGATTTCTTCAATTGGCGTTGCCAATACACTCGACCATCCTGATATTGAACCGTCTCCATTCATTACTCCGTGTCTGAATCCGCAGCATCATCGTAAAAATCGAGTTCGTGACTCACGATGATCAAGGGTTTCAACTTTGCGCTCGTATAAACCGAACAAAATTTCCGTTGGTTGGGATTTGTGATTCCCACGTCCTCGACGAGATATCTGCCGTTTCGTAAACTCTCGAAATGATGTTGAACTCACGATATATGGGCTCTAACTTTCAAGATTCTCCCATACAAGGTTTCTTGTGTTTCATGTTGAACCTTAATCTCCATTTCTCTCATTTGATGCTAATTCGCTCTGCAGCCAATAGTCTTTGGTTAACCATACCGGATTCCGTTGGATCAGCAATCGCTTCATTTGACGTTAGAGCCATAACCAGCCGATTCGTGATGACGTCTCGAAGGCGATAATCGAATATCAACTCGATCTGACTAAACTGAGTCACAGAAGGACATTGCAGATACAGAGACCACTGAAGATTGCGCAATTGTAGATCCTGATCTTTATGATCAGTTGGTGCAGTTCTTAGAAATAATAAGATGGACTGATTTGGAAGTTTGATTTGGCCATTCCTTCGAGGTGTTCTGACGGCAACTATAATATGTTGAATCCCATTAGATGCGCAGAATTCAGCAAATTTTCGTGATGTAAAAGCTGTGCCTCAATCGTTAATTATACACTTAGGTAGCCCGAAGTACAACGTCAGATCCCTGAATGCGTCGATGACGGGCTTCGATTTCGTAGTTGTGACAGCTCTCAAAATTAAGAACTTACTGAACGAATCAGATATTCCAATGATGTGCAAATTACCTCGACGACTGTATGGAAAAGGTCCCAGGTGATCAACGTGTAACGTCCAGTACGGAAGAGGTGTCACCTCATCCGAATAAAGTTGACCCTCCGGTTTGCCTGCGATTCCTTTATTATAGATATACCACTTGATGTACTTTTGGAGATTGTTGAACCAAAAACCTTGCCGAACTCGATTTATAGTCTTCTCAAGACCAAAGTGGCCCATGTCATCGTAGTACGTGCGGATGGTTTTCCACCTGACTGCAGCCGGAATGACGAATTAGAGATCTTGGTCGATCTTACGATATAACCGACCGTTTTTGAGCTGATAATCTGACTTGATCTGTTTGGATTGAGCGGACTCAATATCGCCCCTCAGAACTTCGATTAGCTCGTTCAACTTCACGTCTTTTCGTTGTAGGAGCACAAGCCAGTCTTCGTTTTCTTCTACTCGCATTATGTTCCCCAATGCTATCTCTGACTCGTTCGGTGGTTCGTTTGGAGTCCTGCTTAGAGTATCTCGTGACTCATGTGTTCAGCCGATCGATGTATGATGCGGAAATCGTACTCAGGTAGCTTCAGAAACTATCGACCGATGTGCGGTAGCAATGGCTTAGACGTTCTTGTGGTGCTAATTACGGCGGAATCGGTAATTATCTCGAAATGCTTACCGGCAAATCAATGCGGAACCTTTGTAACGACTCGACAATAGCCAAAACTTCAAGCTCATGACTATGGTATCAACTTTTGGATTCGCTACACTGGCGGCTGTAGTGGAAAACCGGTTTGAAATTGCCACCGTCGTCTCGTTGCATGGGGATTCCGGCAACACCCAGTATGTTCGCGTCAGTGTGCACTTGATGTTCCTTCGTTGGGTCGTATGCACTGAGCACTGGATCGCAGTCAAGTGCTGGTTTCAATTTTTCGAAACAAATTTTGTGAATTGTCCTTCTGCTTCATCAAAAGTGTAAGCGGCCTCGATATTAAAGAATAATCGCAAATTTTGCGGAAAACCCCGCTCAATCCTAGAAATCTTCGAACTCCTGTAACGTTGGTTGGTTCCGGGAACTCTTGAATTGCATTAGTCTTTTCAGCTCGTAGTTTTATTCCGTCCTCATCAAATCGACGACCCAAAAATGCTTTTTGTTTAGACAAAAGCATACACTTAGAGCGCCGAAGCGTCATCTCGAAGCATAACCAGGAATTCACGGAGTTTGATTAAACTCTCGGCGATGATTTTGCTGGACAGAATTACTTCATCTACGTAGCTAACTGCTGGATTTCCCATTTGTCGTACCAACTTGGCAATGACCTCATGAAAATAACTCGGTGCATTGCACAGGCTGAAAGGCATCCGGTTGAATTCGTATTGGCCTGCATTCGTGGCAAATGCAGTGTATCTCCTGCACTCTTCTGCGGTCGCTATTTGATAATAGCCAGACATTAAATCGAGAGTCGTGTAAAATTAATTACCAGCTCGATGATAGTTTCTCCTCACCATTTTGTTTGTAAACGAGGACAATTGGTGACGAATATTCTGAAGATGATGGACGTATGATATCGTTTTTGAGCAGTTCGTTTACTCTTTCTCGAACGCGCTCACACTTTGCGAACGGTATCCGGTATGGCTGGCGTCGGACAGGTTTTAAGGTCGTTAACCTTATCGTCATCGTTACCGAGTTGCATTGACCTATCGGAGCAAGCGATTCAGAGAAGCATTCTCTATGCTCTCTGATGAGCTGATACAGTTGGTCGTTTTCTTTGAGGGACAGCGTTAGCTCAAAAGTTGGAGCGTTTTGGAAAGCGTTTTCCAGTCGACAAGCTCCCGTTTCAATGGTCAGTTGTTTGCTCGACGTGCGGAGTAGATCTGACCCTAATCAAAGTGGCTCCGAGATCAAGTCCTCATCCACCGGAAAAATCTTAGCATCTAAATTCTCACCATCTAACTGAATTTCGGCTTCGAATATCTGGTTGCACGTTACTGAAGCTCCTCCAAATCCTCGTAGGATGATCGGTGAACACTGTTTCACGCCTCCCATCGACATTGCGATCGTTCGTTGAATGAGTGTTCTTTCGCTGCCGGGGTCGATGAAGGACTTAATTTTGTTTCCGTTGAGAAGAACCTCCTTAACAAGCGGATTAATTCTTTCTTTTGAATTTATACGACGAACATTACTGACGGCGGTCGCAGTTTCATTTTCCGGACATTGGTTGGTCGTATGTGATGTTCGTTGACACTTTTTGCATCTTTGTTTTCGTTGTGGTTTTGGACAGTTCAGCGAAATATGCCCCATCTCAAGACAATTATAACATCGAATTCGATGGGATTCCGAATTGCTCGAAGTCGGCTATGCTCGCGCATTTGATGACATAATACCTCGCTGTATCGGTGGTGGTGGTCCATAATTATGTCTTGACTCCGTTCGTGGCTCCGAAATTCGAACGGAACTCATTTCGAAATTCTTTATCGCGGCTGAAAGATCGTTGACGGTGTCGAAAATTGAGCTCGCGGTCGCATTTTGCAAAGATGGATGCCGTAGCTCGTTCCTTATATACCGCTCAAGTGACCTCGTCTTCCCAATGCTAGCATAGTATAGAAGTTACTTTGCGTTGTCTCGCTCGGCTCCCTGGTGCGATTCATAATTTTTATGTGAACGTCGGCCTCGCTTTCATGGCTAGAGAAATCTCGCATCACTGAATCGGCCAGCTCAAGCCAGCTTCCAGGAACTTGCGCAGAACCATGGCTCCAAATTTTAGCAGGCCCCTTTAGGGAGGCTTGCATGGCGAACGCCAAAACTTTACCGTTCCACTGATATGCCTCGGAAAGCTTCGTAACGCGATCAACGAACTGCGCTGTTGACGTGCGTTCCGTAGTCTAAGTTCAAGTTTTAGTCGTTCCTTGTTTAGCGTATTGACCTTTTTGACCGGCATCGTGTTTTGTTCCGTTTCCCTCGTATACGGACCGAAGGGGAAATCGAGCCACTATTACAATTATGTGTAGCCACTCGCGTATGTATGTCACATATTTCTCTTTCCGTCTCTTTCGCGAACGTTTCTACTTTCCTCTCTTTTCGCAGACGAACCGTAGGAGAATTCAACACAAGATCGCGAGGAGGGGAACAAATGGCTTTCGACGGTGTCTGTTCGTTCTACGTGCACGATTCAAATTTTTACTTGTAATCTGCACTAAACCACCCTTGGATCCCACTTCTGATTTTGTTAGGGGTGGACCTTGACAACAGGGTGATTGTAGAGGCAAAACAATAAACTAACGCGCACCGTTTATTAATAATCAATTTATTGTGCTCAAAATACAATGGCTCGGTTGGTAGTTCGGATGCAACTCACTCCTCTCAATTTCTCCCGTGGCCAGTGCTCTTCAATGGTGTTGCCATGACAGCTGTCAACTGCCATTTAAATTACCACTGCGTGAAATGCAGTCAATCAAATGGGCCAGGCAATTGCCAAAAAACACCTGAACAATCCCCACTTTGTACAAACTGTGGCTCTGAACACACCACCAACTATAAAAACTGCCCGATGTTTAAGCGGCATATTGAAAGACTTAGCGTCAAGAAAAATGCGAGTTTTGTAACACAAACTTCACCAAAGACAACAAATTTCTCGCAGTTCTTACAGCCGCTAGTCCCCATGAATATCAACAGCTCATATGCAAGCTAGTTGAAATCAACCAGTGGTACTCAGACATCCGCTAACTTCTTGGAGATTGCGGTGAAGGGCCTATTTGGGTGTGGTTTTACTTTTCATACCGTTCTACCGTGCATGTACGGACACTTATGAGAAGTGTCTTTTTTTCATGCAATTCGTCACGAGCTTTGATGAAGTTTAAGTTCATGCAATTGAACGTAAACTCCATCAGATACCGAGCACGACGTCATGAGTTCCAATTCTTCCTCAATGATCATAATCCTGATGTAGTCTTGCTCTCCAAAACCAAAATCACTTCCTGGCACACCTTTTTTTCCTCGCTACACATTCCTTCATACTGACCGCCCTGGAAACTCCCTAGGTGGTGGCACAGTCATCCTCTTCCTCAAATTAAAGTTACCCAAATCCAGCTCAACTTCCTAAGCCTATCTTTTGAATGTACCCTTCCCTGCTTCGAATCAAGTGACACCCTCTTCGTGTGTGCATCCGTATATTACCCCAAACAGACACTAGTCAACCACCACCTCGCAACACTAATTTCCTTCATGAAAGCCCATCCGAACTCCGATCAGAAAAAACTCAACACCATCATTGGTGGCGACATAAACGCCCGACAACCAGAATTCCTTGACCCCCGAGCCTATCAAAATGGCAACTCACTGGCACAGTGGAAGAACAACTGCGCAATCCCTCTCGAATGGTCATCCCGCCCAATGCATGCTCCACGTCCCGTAACCGAAGGCTATTCTCGTGTTAACTGGCGATCTGTTAATGAGTCCCTTGCCTTAACCCTCTTTCAGATTCTATTACCAGTTGATTGCGTATCCGACACTGAAATTAACCAAGCTGTGTCAGGATATACTGGTTCGGTACAGAAATGTATCGGATTTTGTGTACTTCTGCGCACGCTCGAATACCATGACATGATATCTTTTCCCGAAGATATCAGAAACAACATCAACCAAAAAAAAACCTCCTTTGCAGACTTTTCTCCCGTCACCGGTACGTCGCTTGATATTGGTATTTACAAGATGAAATCAACTATCTCAGGTCTAAAATACGAATTAATATCGATGTGCCGTATAGCGAGCACCTGCAGGTCAAGCTTTACAATTCCAAAAAATATCGCCGACACCTTCGTAGAGCTGCGGAAGACCTATCTGAACCTCCAAAAGCCCTCCAAAGCTCCAGCCGAATACCTTCCCTAAAACCAATCACCACACAAGAGAGTAAATTCGTTGGCAAATCACTTTGCAAAACCCCATAACCTGACCCAACACCTACAACCCAGAAACTGACCGTATCTTATTAATCACTGCATCCTCAATGCCTACTTTCTCAAGCTATGGCACCTCTCCATTATCGTCCTGATTCCTAAGAAGGGCGAAAGTCCACTACTCCCAAGCAGCTATCGTCCCATTTTCTTGCTTGCCACCAGAAGCAATATCTTCAAACTTACCAACAAAGAATCTATCGACTCCCATTTTGAAGAAAGCCTTATCATCTCTGACTTCCAGTTCGCCAATCGTCCAAAGCGCTCCTTTGAGCACCCCCTCTTCATCCTGAAATCACACATAGCCGTAAGCGAAGCAAAAAATACTGCCACCACTGCCTGTCTCATTGACATTCAGAAAGTCTTCGATACCGTCTAGCAACATGGCCTCATCCACAAACTCCCATCCACATTTAACCTCCATCCTCACCTGTGAAAACTTTTACTTACCTTCTTAACAAACCGCTTTGCATGGGTCAAACTCAACGACATTCTATTCGATATCTTTCCTCAGACGGCGGGGATCCCACAGGGATCTGTTCTGTCAGCGCTTCTGTTCTCCCTCTACACAGCCGATATTCCACCATTCACGACCTTAATATGAATCCTTTAGTATGTAGATTACCTCATCATTTTTGCATCATCTCGCCATATTTAAGCTCATCAAAGCCTACCTTAATAATTATCTCGACCAGTTAGATGACTTTCTTTCAAAGTGGAAACTAATACTCAACTTAGCTAAATGTGAAGCAATCTTCATCAAAGGCCACACTTATCTTACAAAATCACTCCATAATGAAGTGCGCAATTTAAGCTTACAAATCAAGGGCATTAGCATCTCTCGGAAATCCGAGGCCAACTATCTGGAGGTTATAATTAACTCCCGCCGTTCTCCTTACGCCCAAATAAAAAAGGACTTTCTGCAGCCACCACGGCATTCCATTCACTATTTCCATTCATCCACTATAAAACCACCTATCCTATCAAGACCGGAATCCTCTGCTACACCTTACTAATCCGCCCCATTCTATCCAATGGCTTTGTTGCCTTCGCATCAAATAAGGTTAGGTCCTATGTCATTGCGTGAAAATATGGAAGTACCCCGAGACAGGCCGAATGTACCGTGACCAAAAAGTTTATGACAAAGCCTAAATCCCTAGAATAAACTACTTCCTCACCAAATAACTCCTCAATTTCCTCCATAAAGCCCAATCTCACTCCAATCCCTTAACATTGATTCCGACTTCCTAGATGCAATACGCTTTCCAAGACACTTTCCCCAGTACCTTTTGCTTTTCAACGACCGCACTCTCATCTTCGATTCTGAAGGTAGAATCACGCTATTCAACAAATCATGTCATGGTGAATCGAAACTATCCGAGTCACAGTTTGTGCCCACGCGCCATAGCCCCTGATGACATATGCTTTCATCGCCCCTTTCAGGTCTACACTATTAGCCCCAAAACCTCTCTGCCCCATTTTATACCAGAATCCTGGCTCTTTGCCATCGTTGCCTATTCCCCTTAATTTTGATAAGTTTTTAAGAGTAAGCATGCTCATTTGCATTTCTCCTCGGGAGAATTTCGATTCAAATAATCTAACGAATGATTTAGAAAACGACATCAACGAACACAATTGCGGATAAAATCGAAATACTCGTAAGAAGATAACGAACGATTACAAAACGCCATCAACGAACTTAAGTACGGGTAAAATTGAATCAGACTAAAACGCCATTGAAGAACATATTTCTCATCATTTATGGCACGACAGCTTAAGCCAGGCCTTGGCTTCTTTCAATTATCACGGTTCTACAACCCCGTACGCCAGTTTATCACTTCTAGCAAGGATATGCTGTCAGCTTCTATCGTGTTTCCTCATAGAGTCCTCGTCTTCCTACTGGACACCTATCCTTTAATGTTCTTTTGGGCAATTGGTCTTCCTCCATTCTTTCTACATGGGCTGCCCATTGCAATTTGCGTAACTTAACGCAGGTAGATACAGATGGTTCGTCAACCAATTCATACAAATCATCGTTGGAACGTAGTCTCGACTGTGTTCCTTGTTTCATTGGGACGTGGATTTTTCGGAGCACTCTGCGTTCAAATAAGTCCATTGCCTTTTCGGACTTGCTCGTTAGGGTCTATGTTTCACTTCTACATAACAGCACAGGTTTGACTAGCATAGTAAATACGAAGCTTATGCTGGCTATTCACCACTCTGGGCCTTAGAATGGGAAGCATGGAGCAATATGCTTTATGTGCGGTGCTTATGCGGCATCTAATCTCATTCTTACCGGCATCTCTTCTATTCAGGTTGGCTCCAAGATGAATAAAGTTATCCTTACTTTCCAGGCTTTAGTCTCCTTTGGCCGGGTTTTGTCATGAATTCAGTTTTAGTTTCATTAACTTCTAGGCCAATTCGGTTTGCATCAGATTCTAGGTTCACAGTGCTCCTTTGGGATCTAAGATTGAACGTTCCATAATATTGATATCATCAGCGTATGCTACCGAATGCGTGGACTTGAACATGAGTGTATCAGAGGTTTCAGCTGATGTTTTTTGATGACGTGTTCCAGCACGATATTGCAGAGCATTGGGACAAGCCCATCCTCTTGTTTTAACCCTGTTCCCATCATGAAGCTGTCTGTTAGTTCGTCGTTTATCTTGACCTGGGACCCTGGGTTTAGCATCGTGACCTTGACCATGCGGACTAGTTTAATTTGGACGCCAAAGTCAAGCATTATTTTGTACAGGGCATTTATGTCAACACTATCGTATGCGTCCTTGAAGTCCACAAAGAGTGTGTGCACATCGGATTCGAGGCAATGCGCCCCAAATGATCTACATCGCGCTGTTTATCTGCTTCGTCATCAGGACTGTACACCTCGAGGGTCGTCGACCTAACAACGGAGGCTTTCATCGGAGCTCTCAAAGGCTTTGTCAGCCGGCAAGGCAATCGCTGAGATCTTTAGTGACAACGCTACGATCTTCGTCGGAGCGTAGAACAAACTCCGTGAGCTGTCAGGTATGTTGTACGCATGAAGGTCCACAGAGAGGATCACCAAGGTCTGCACGACAAAGGGCATAGATTTCCACTTCATCCCTCCACGACCACCGCAGTTCGGGGGCCTGTGGGAAGCCGCCATCAAATCCGCTAAACAAATACTCCCTACCGCACTGCACAACATTCCATTAACGGCCGAAGAGTTGGCTACGGCAGCGGCTGAAGTGGATAATCCGAACGATCTCACTGCATTAACTTCGGGTCATTTTTCGGTGGGTGAATCCTTGACCAGCTTCGCTGACTCAGCTGGCCAACCATTTGAAGCGAATCTACAGCAGCATTGGAAACGACTAGCGGCGAATTTTTAGTAACGCTGGACGAAGGAATATCTCTCCGAACTACAACACCGCGTTAAATGGAAGCAAACTGTCCCAAACTTAGAAGTTGGAACCATGGTCGTGCTGAAGGAGAGTAGCACCCTGGCACTTCACTGGCCACTAGGCCGAATCGTCAAGTTAATCAAAGAAAGCGACGGCATAGTGCGAGCCGCCGACACCTAAACCAGCTTTGGAATACTACGACGAGCCATAAATAGTATCTCCTCGCACCCGCTATGACAACTCCGCTCATGACAACGACCCCACTCGACAAAAGCCCAGGATTCTACTTTGAGAAGATATGTGGAGGCCACTTTAATTCCAACGAATGGAACCTGGTCGTCCTCTACAACCTGTCGACGTATTGAACCGAACCCAGCATCATCGTTCATGGAATTAACCAGCTAGATCACATTTGAAACACCATCAGATTACCCCGGATATGCGCGACCATAGTGTTTCAACTGAATGAAACCTTCAACAACATCCGAGTGCGGAACCAGCTACCACCCAAAACGTCAACGGCGAGGCGCCATCTATTTGATCGGCAACATTGCCCACTCAATACTCGGAGTTCTCGATTCAAGCTACGCAAACGAAATGGCAGACACAATTAAGGGAACAAAGAAGAAAGAACAGCAGCTGATGTCTCTCATTCAGAACCAAACTTCCATTATCGACACTACAACTGAGATAATGCAGAAAACACATAGAGTAATCTCACAGCAAATGCGGGTCTTAAACACTAACTTTAATGAAACTCTGGAATCAATAGCCATTCTCACCTTCAATGATCGGCTAGCCAAGGCGAAAGACTTCTTCAACGCTCTCACTGCACACATCCTTCTGATCAAGCCGGTCTATGAAACAACTCAAACCACCCTACTTGAGGTTCTCATCGACTCGCATCAGGGCAAAATAAATCCCAAGCTGCTACCTCCTGATCAGTTACTGGGCCAACTGATGTTGATCGGAAAACTTACCACCAGTGCTCAAACTATCAGCTAATTATCGCGATCTCCACAGAATTTACAACTTCCTCACCATTGAAGATCGTATCCTCTCGAATCAAGTGATATTCAGGCTCTGACTTCCGCTATTATCCACCGAGTATTACGAAGTTACGCAAGTGCACGCGATTCCTCTAGGTACAGAGCAAGGTTTTTTCGCTTTTGAGGAACTACCTGAAGGACCGAAGCCTGCTCTACGACACGACACAGGGCCAACGAAGGATGGAAATTACATCGGGTGTTGCCCAGGGATCTATCCTTGGTCCGGACCTGTGGAACGTGTCTTACGACGGGCTACTGAGACTTGTGATGCCAGATGAGTCGCGCTTGGTCGGCTATGCGGATGATGTTGCGGCTCTGGTCGCCGGACGCACCGTTGAACAAGCGCAACTTAGGCTAGGTATGCTAATGCGCCGAGTGAGGGACTGGATGACTGATCGCGGGCTCAGCTTAGCACTGGAGAAAACCGAAGTGGTCATCTTGACAAAAAAGAGAATCCCTAGAGTAAATATGATCAGTATTGGAGATATACAAATCGAATCGAAGCCAGCGGTGAAGTACCTGGGGCTACTGATCGACTCGAAGATGAGTTTCTCTGAGCAAATCAGGGCAACGGCTGAGAAGGCTGCTTCGGGAATATCGGCCCTGAGTCGACTTATGGCCAACGTAGGGGGACCCAGCCCATCAAGAAGACGCCTCTTGATGAGTGCTGTAGGGTCAGTGCTACTGTACGGAGCAGAGGTATGGGGCGACGCTCTCAGCAAGGAGGTATACCGAAAACGATTGGCACAGGTACAGAGAAGAGGAGCACTGAGAATTGCATCTTCGTATCCAACAGTCTCCGACTCGGCGGTAAGAGTGATTGCAGGCGTGATACCTGTCGCCCTCCTTGCTAGAAAGCGCCGCGCTATTCACCAGCGCCGAAACGAGGATGCGAGGGAGATGGTTGTCCGCGAGGAGAGACAACGCTCGCTCAACGATTGGCAGCAGTCTTGGAGGAATTGCACGAAGGGAAGGTGGACTGCGCGCCTCATCCCGGATGTGAGACCGTGGCTCAATCGAAGGCATGGTGAGAGTGACTTCTATCTGACCCAGCTTTTGAGCGGGCACGGGTGTTTTCAGTCTTACCTGCACAAGATCGGTAAGTCACGGTCTCCTGATTGTTGGTTTTGCCCAGGAGAGGAGGACAATGCCTGTCACACATTTTTTGCGTGTACAAAACGGGTCAGGCTGCGAAGGGAACTCTACAGGGAGACGGGAGAGCTCACCCCGGATAATATAGTCGTGGTGATGCTCGAATCGGTTGACAAATGGAATCAGGTGGCACATTATGCTCGGGCAGTCCTAAAAGATAAAAGGGACTTGCAGCAGCCGGAGGTGCTGGGGCTGGGGGATCGCTCTTCTGGCATTTCCTCTTCCCCTCTCCCCTCCCACTAAGAAAGGGACTCCCCAGCTTGAAGGTGCCCCACGGCGTAACAGAACGAGACCTGGCCCGAAGTAATGTGTCAAATGGTTCCAGGCTAGGTTCTCAGAATGACAGGGGAGGTGTTTAGTGGGTAGTCCAAGGGTATCCTCCATGGGAGTCCCACACTGCCAGACTCGGCGAGCGTAAATGCCTTCACCTCCCTACCACAAAAAAAAAAAGGTTTTTTCGCAGTCCTACTATCTGCCAAATACATAATGGTCAACCTCGCTCGCGACTTGTTCTACTTGATGTCCAACACTGAGCTATCAAGATGCATTGTAAGCGACCACACGTCCTACATTTGCAGGCAGACTCATCCAGTGGTCCGTAAAGGATCTTCCATAAGTATCTGCGAGACAGCTATCCTGGCGCAATCAGAACCATCAATGCCATGCCAGGTAATCAACTCCAGCCTCATCCCAGCATGGATTCTGCTACATCACCCCAATCACTGGATATACGTCATGAACAAGGCAACCGACCCATCACCTTGAGCGGTAAAGGGATGCTCAATGACCCCCAACGGATGTGCAATTTTGAACGAAGCCGTTATTCTACAAGCGACAATTTATACTCGGGAAGCTCATTTCACGTGTCCGATAATCCGATCGATATCGGATTGTCGTAAGCGTAACGTAAGCAACAACGACTTCACAGGTCTCCGCTACCTAATCAAAGGGCTCAAGGTCGCGAAACCACTCAATTCAGTGGCACCTCCCATCACATCCACCACTACAGCATTGCATATACAAGTCTCGCAATAACTGTAGGCCTTGCGATCTACGTGACCCGACGGCAATATCGCCAGAGGAACCAGCTAAGCCTCGAAGCTACAGCCACTCCTGCGCCCCGACAGATGTCATCCGCTACTTTTGCAGTAAATCCAGCGTTCCTGGTTTGTGGTGTAACTGGAACCTCTTGCTCTCCTCCTAAAATGTTCACAGTTTCGGTAGCTGTTGGGGGACGCCCTGGAAATGTTCAAGTCATTTGTTTTTAATTGTGACTGGGTTACCTATGATTGCTACTTGTCCATTTTTACAAAGACTTGTTTGTGGACTGAAGCTGTCTTTTAGTTGTTCAATTGAGGCATAGGCCGATCTGGGGTCATGTTTTTATTTATCTGTTAGAACTTGGTGCTGATGGTCAGTCGTTACTTTCTTTGGCATTTTTTTTTAGCTTTCCGTTGGAGCGTGGTTTAGTCCGGGTTGGTTGCTGGATATATTCTTTGTACACTTGTTTCTTTTTTTATCTGCTTCTTTGCATTCATCGTCAAACCAATCGCTCATACTTTTGTTTGGCTGGCGTCTCAAGACGTCTTCGGCCACTTGTGTTACCGCATTTTTTACTGTCTTCTACATGATTTTGATGTCATCATTGCTTGTTCCTCCCTGCGGGGACATGTTGATGCAAATTCTCAGCATTGACATGTATGTGAATGTTACTAAGCTGTCATTAATCTTTTGTATCTGATATCCTGGGATAAATAATGTTCCTTGTTTACAGCAATTAGAGATGCGGCATCGGAACTAGACCCTTATGAGGTAGTGGTCCGAATCACAGACAGTGCCGCGGAACGAGCGCATGTCAAAAATGTTGATAGCCGCTCATTTTTTATATGAGAACATGGCCGATCTGGTTGAATGGGCGACTGTCTGGGGATACCCATGTTCTCTTGTGGATTTCCCGATCTGGAAAGTGTATTAACCTTACATTGAAGCTCCTGTTGGCAGCAAAGTCTACCAGGCGTTTTCTGTTGTCACTGGTCTCTGCATGGAGGCTGTTCCCTCCGGTTGTTCCTCTATGCGCCGTTTCTCGGCCAATTTTTGCATTGAAGTCACTCAGAACAATATAAATGTCGTTTGACGGCTAAAATCCTTTCTTTAATGGGTTTGAAGTCAGTGAAAATTTGTTTAAATGTGCTGTCAACAATGAAAGCCACTCCGAACTCACGGCTTGTTTGCAATTTTGTGATTTTAAACAGGGTATGCGTTCACATGTCAAATGTGTTTTTACCGCATAGGTAGAAGCATCCAATTCGTTGCTTAATTTTTTCCAGGAGTTTCTACGCAATGTATGACGCCCATCGGCACATACTTCTACAATTTTTCATCTTCGAGGCGCCAGGGAGAATATTCGTCAGACTTCCGGGCGATGTTCCGCTTTATGCGTTCTACCTTGGGGTCCACCTTATCGGATATTCCCTGTATTGTCTCCATTGGCAGCTCAGATCGCGATATTGCGTCTGGGACCAAATCATCCTTACGCTTCCAATGCACTGTCAGAAGTCCAGTTGGATCCCGCAGATTGTGCAGCCATACAAGGGAATGGTGGTCGATCATGACCTTAAAGTTGGAATCTTCGATGTACGGTTTCAACTTCTCTACTGCCTAAAGGATCGTCAAATAATCATCTTCTGTAGCCGAGTATTTTCTTTCTGCCTTCGTGGGGGATCGGCTCAGATAGCACATGACCTTCTCTCCCGCCTCTCACCGCCCTAGGTCTATATGAGAGGCGTCCGTTTGGATTTTAAAGCGAACATCGAGGTTGGGACACGTCAAAATGAGCGCTGACAATAGCTTCAGCTTGCATGTATCGAACACCTGATCAGCCTCCACGGTCCGACAAAAGCGTCGGTTCTTCCGAAGAAAGTTATCAGTCAAAGGTGCTGTGAATGAGGTGTGGCAGGGTATGAATCTTCTTTACTAGGATTCCCAAAACCTGGTGCACCGTCTTCACTGTCTACGGCCGGGGAATGTTAACCACACTGGATACCTTTTCAGGGTTGACGCTCAAGTCGTACTCATCCACCACATAACCCAAATATTTCAGTTAGGAATGACGGAGGAAGCACCGATACCTCGAGAGCTTCAAACCGGCCCACCTTAGACGTCGAAAAACTTCCTGGGGAGGTGAAAGCGGTGTACGACTGCGACTCTTCTACCAAAGAGACTTGCAGTGCGACTCATGATGCGTCTCCAAATCGGTCGTCTCCTCCTAAGCCTTCGCTTCTATAACTTGCAACTAAACATCTAAACAGTGACTTAGGTGACTCTAAAGTAACTAATTGTTTATGATAGCTCTTGTTTTTTTGTGAAATAAAAACGTTTGGAATTATTGCTTTCCTTAATGTTATATTCTTATTACAATTTAATATCTTATTTTAATATTAAATCAACGTCTTCTTCACTTTTTGCAAATTCGGTGATTTAAGTAATTATTGCATTAAATTTGTTAAGATACCCATTAAAGTATTGTGCGAAGAGCTACAGTGGGGAGGAGTGTTTCAAATTTGAAATTAATTTGGTATTTTCTCGAAGTTAATTTGTTAAATTAAATGTAATGCAGAGATCGCGGCATCTATGCTTAGTAGCGCAGTGTAAGTATGAATGCGGGCGCACCAGTACTTTCTTAGCCACGCTAAGACGCACACGTATTCCACCGAATAAACCAAAATCATTTATTAAGTAACTACGTCTCTTCTTTCTTTCGATCTTTTGGACACCTCAATGTCATTCTATGGTAGACAAGATTATGACAGCATCAATGGGCAACGAAAAATATAATAAAATGGTGGCTCGCTAAAATGGAGTAACAATAGTTTTTTTGTAGCACGTACGTACTTGTTGTACATAGTTTACAAGTTACATAGTGTACAAGTTTTTCTTGAGTTTATTCATGATTGTTTTCTCTTCTGATATGAGCGTAGTTCTGTCTACCCAACTTTTTATAAAATACGGTTTTTTAAATTTGACTCCTTAGCATCCAATGATATAGCCACGAATTTGCATATCATTTAATTCAATCTTTCTCTCAAGAGCATAACTTCAACCTGCTGTGATATATCTTTTTCAAATTATGTCACTGTCACCGGGAGAAAAAATCCTAACGAGTATGTCTGTATTTGACAAACATTCTTTTCCTTTTTAGCACGGGCGATCAACCTTCTACGAAGTATTCGACTATAGAGTATATTTTACGAGTTACCGTTTCATATTTCCATCTCATCTTCTGAGAAGAACGATTATTCACGTAGTCAGGTCATAATTTTTTATAGACCACTGACCCTGAACATTATTACTCGAGGTTATATGTGAAATGTATGCGGCTCAAATGAATGGAAGAAAGTAGCAGGACAAGGCTACACAAAATGTGAATGTGCCTTAGTACATACATAGTATGAACGTTTCATTGTACCCACAAGACGAAAAGGTAAAGTAAAAGAAATAGAAGACATAATGTCAATCCATAGGGGGCTGATGAAGACAACGACTACGACAACCGCCACTTCATGCTACTTTCTGAGAATTTTAGAACGTGATAATCCTTAAGTGTTGTACCTCATGTTCCGTGGGAATAATCTAGTTACGTGCTTCGATTTCGGCTTACTATAAGATTACATTCAAAGGTCTTGACCAGACTTACTCGGGGTGAGTCACGAAATAGAATTTCGTTCTACCCTTTGATGGGAATAGAATTTCAAATTAGTGTCCTGACTCATTTCCTGAAAACTGTGTGAATAAGTGCAAAGTTTGACGTCATCATATTGAACTTAAAATCCACTCATCATAATGTTACAAGGACGTAAAATTAAACATATTCAAGTCCTTTGTTTTATATTTCAACATGTACTTTATTACTAAAAGAAACACCGCGTTTAACCACGAATGCCTCCACACACAACAACACTTTCTTCTCTATTGAAATTGGATGCCACAATGAGTCCTCAATTAAACCATTTAGCGGTCAATTCAAGCTGAAACAAGGTATCCCTGAAATTTGAAATTCACCCACCACACGACATGACTACAACATCATAATTAACTCTCATCCCATCGTGAAATCCTTTCAATTCATTTGATATTTAATCCTGCTGCATGTTTGCTAGGGCACCAACCTTACGTTCAAAAGTTCCTTGTAGAGAAAACGAAACATTTTAAACTGCACCTAAAATCAGGAGCTTAACACGGTATTTATTCTGGGAAAAATGTCTCTTTTCTTTCGAGTCCTTAACGAAGTGTGTAAACACTTTCCATACAAATTGAATGCACTCAAAGGAACGAAAAAGCTTGGCGGTAGAGAACATGTGGTGATCCAACTTAACCGATAGAAGAAGGATCAACGAGTCATTCAGATTCAGAATGCACTTTATGGTGTGAGTATGAAGTGTAGTGTCTACTTCATGTTCTTTCGGTGAGTCGTTCATTCATTTCATTCTGTTGAGAGTGTTGACAAAATGTATCCGACAGGATTAAAGATATTCTTATATGAGTTTCACATGGAGCTTATGTCGTTCATTCAGAAGAGTGTCCTTAAATTCTGTCCCAAGTAAAAATGTAAACTTGTCTGATACTATGAGCGCAGAGTTTGTTAGCATGGCTCACGTTGCCCTTGATCCTTTCTATTGTCAACGGAGCTCAATGAAAATGTACAATGGCATCTTTTTTTTTAATTATATGTTAAATGTGATGTTATATGCTCACTTTAGTATTATGGATGCATTCACTCTGCGTATTTGCAGTATTTGTATTTCGATTAAAATTTCATCGAGCGTTTTTGATTCAGGTCATAACCCTCAAATTTTTTTTCAATTTGTGGAATACCTGATGCGGATTTTAAGGGACTACCTGAAGGACCGAAGCCTACTTTGCGCAACGAATTTAGGGCAGTGAAGGATGGGAGTTACATCAGGTGTTGTTCAAGGATCCAAGCTTAGCCCAAACTTTTGGAGTATATCGTACGATCGGCTACTGAGCTTGAACTCTGGGAGATCACGTCCAAATTTTTGTACCTATTTCCACATGGTATTTGTTTTTAATTCTTTGGAAAATTTTAACCTAAATATTATTGAATCAGCGATCAGACCCAGTACCCCTAGGATAGGGCTGAGTAATTAACAGTCAAGGTGGGTAATTTCAGCCTAATAATGACTCATTTCCGCAATTTTTTTAATGAAAAGCAGCCGCGGTCAGCCCATCTGTATTTTGGGACAGGGCTGGTCAGCCGGTATCTATTTTCTATATGGTTTGATGGTTTTGTCACGTGAATGCTATTAATTTTTGTGCTGCCATAGAAGGAAAAAAATTCACAGTTTTAATCCTTCGCCTCCTCTAACTTTTTTATTGCCTATATTTTCCACTCACCTCCTGCATATGAATACTACGGGTATTTTCAATTAAATACTCATTCCTACTAATGTAATGGTTCTATCTTATTTTAATAAATATCATAAACTGACATTATAGCAAGTCTGCAGCCGCAGTCAACCCTCTGTTCCAAAGGGCGAGGCTGGTCAGGCAGCTTGTAAAGATGCGTAAAATACATATATTAAGCGCTGCAAATTTTAAACAGGGGTATTTATTTCCTAGTATGATTTAATTTTTTCTTACGGGCATGCTGTAACGAAGGAAATTCTTTAGTGTTAACTCTTGACTTCCTACAAATTTCCCTTTTATGGGAATATTTCTCAACTATGTCATTTCAATACTATTTCAGTGTCGCAACGTTTCTCTTCTGTTTCATTTGAATACTATTTTCGGATCGAAAATTAATTAATCAAGAAATAAAATAAAATCATATTCGTAAAATATGGTTGAAATAGTTGCAACATATTATGATAGACCGTGGGCTTGAGGTCTAGGCGTCTTTGTATTAATTTGTGACAAAACATCGATTAAATTTCTTTAACGAATTGACATTAATAAATGCTTCAAATGATTTATTCAATAGGCATAAATTTTGCACGAAGTGATTCTTATATAAAAATTGGACTTATTAATTTTAAATGAAAACAAAATAAAAAGCGACTTTTTATTTTTTCATTTTAAAGAGATTCTGCTTTTCGTGGAACTATATAATTTAAATAACGAAGGAATTTGTTAAATTTTGCGCTTATTTCAATCATAAAATTTTCTGTTGTATACAATTGTTTCGTTTCCTATCTGGCAAATTTTTCAGCACTACCTTTATGACCCCAATCCTATCTTTATATATACAGGGTTTTCCCATAAGAGATGTTATTTTGATGATAGAAGAAAAATGCCATTTTTTAATATAAATGATCAAATGTTTATTTCTTTATAAAGGGGACGGTATGCCGTTAATAGTGAAAGTACCATCAGGAAAATGACCAGCACGACGCTGCTTACAGGACCATATCCTTTTCATGGAATTTCCCATAACCAAATCCGAAAGTGGCTGCCCTATGTCCTCGATAGCCTCACGAATTCCATCTTTGAGGTCTTGAATCGACGCTGGGCTGTTTGCCCAGCCCTTTTCCCGTAAAAGATCAATGGTTTCGTTGCTTGTGTGGCACGTAGCGCCATCTTGTTAAAAGTAAACGTTATACAGATCCATACCATCCAATTCCGGCCATAAAAAATCATTAATCATCTCTAGATAGCGCAATCCTTTCACCGTAACTGTTGCTCCAGCCTCATTTTCGAAAAAGTAGGGTCCAATGACTCCACTGGACCATAAACCGCACCGAACAGTCACACGTTGAAAATAGAGAGGCTTTTCAACAATAACTCTTTTTTCGAATCCCAGATGCGACAATTTTGCTTGTTGACGAAGCCACCGAGGTGGAAATGGGCCTCATCACTCAAGATGATTTTTCGATTGAATTCCGGATCATTTTCATGCATTTCAAGGACCCAATCAGCAAAGACACGACTTTGTTGATGATCGACCGGCTTGAGTTCTTGTGTTAACTGAACTCTATAAGCCTTAAGACCCAAATCTTTATGCAAAATACGGTGTTATGACGTTTGTGGAATGCCTAATTCCAAAGAACGACGAGGAATGGACAAACCTGGGTTTTCTTCAACACTTTCGGCTACAGCAGCAATATTCTCGGCTGTTCTTGAGTAACGTGCACGGGTTTTATTCTTCACATCACTAAGATGTACCAACAGCCCGAATTTTTTCACAAATTTCTGTATTGCGGTCCGACAAAGTGCTTCACGACGACCCAAAAATGTTCGAGTTTTACGAACCGTCTCTGCCAAATTTTCACCATTTTCATAGTGATTTTTAGTAATTTCAATGCGTTGCTCAAGCATGTATCGTTCCATTTTTATAAATGAACTAGTTTCTACTTGCCAAATGTCAAAAAATGACAGCTTCAAAACTTACATCTATCGAAACAGCGGGCTATTCAAAATAACACCTCTTATTGGGAAACCCTTTACAGAGGCTTTTTCCAAAGCTAATTCCGTATTTCTTTTTCTTCGTAGTACGACAACCCCTCTCGGGTCTATGCTTCCTGCAAATAGCGCCTCCAACTGTTTTGGTCCATTGACCACGTCCTCCAATTTTGAAATCCGAGCACCGATGAACTGTTTTCGTTGACCGAGTCACGTTTCCTCAGTTTCCCCACTGGTCTAAGTCCTTCAAATCTTCCAACTAATACGATTTTTGGGTATCCGTCGTTCGTCTATACGATTTACATGGCCGGCCCATTGCAGCGTCAGCAGTCTTACAATCGTTACGACTCCTGGCTCGTCAAAATTTCATAGAGCTAATAGTTGCACGGAATCCGCCATCGGTTTCCGTCTAGTACCATTCCAGGACCCGCAGCTCAAATACATTCAAAATGTTTGCGGTACTTGAGTTAGGGTCCATGTTTCCCACCCATAGCATAACACAGGCCTTATCACAGATTTGTATACTTGGAGCTTTGTTTTCCTGGGTATGCAGCTGGTCTTCAAAATCGTCAAAACTGAATGCAAAATTTTATTTGCGAGCTGTATTCTTCGGAGTTTTTCATCTCTTTCATTCAGCATTTCTGCTTATTTTGGCGCCTGAATACACGCTCGAATTTCCGATATTGTATTGGCCTAGTGTGATATTTTGTATTTTTGAGGTATTCTTCCTCGACTGTGTCATGAGTTTCGTTTTATTCTCATTGATTTGTAGCCTTACTAGTTTTGCTTTGATGTCGAGTTTCAGGAAAAGTTGTTTGGTGGTTGCTAACGACCCTGATAAAATATTGATGTCATCCGCATAGACTATCACTTGGCTCGACTTGTATGATAACCTACTTCGTGTATCTACAGGTAGCTTTCTAATGACGTATTCCAGAGCCAAATTGAGTAGCTATGGGGCCAGCCCATCTCACTGCTTTAGTCCGATATTTTTGTCAAAGGCATCGGTGAGTTAGTTATTGATGCGGGCTTCGGAGGTTGTTGACGTCATGGTCATTTTGGTAAGACGGACTAATTTGGCTAGGATACCAAAGCAGAGCATTATTTGGTACAGTACTAAACGATCAATACTGTCGTATGCTTGCTTAAAGTCGAAGAATATTTGGTATACGTCTGGGTTGACTCCCAGCGTTCCCAAGTACCTGGCTGACAGTAAACAATTAGTCTACCGTCGATCTACCTGTTCTGAAAGTGCCTTGACACTCCACAAGAATACTATTGGCATATGGTCTGATTTTATTTTCTAAGATTTTCGAAAATATTTTGTATGCCGTGCAAAGTAGTTATATGCCCCTTTAGTTTTCATACTGTAACTTGTCACCTTTTTTGTGGATAGGGAATATAATTAATTGGCTCCACTCGTTCGGCATATGTTCTTGTTGCCAAATGTGCTGGATGACTTTATGGATGGCTTTCTTGGATTGGAATGCTATCGTATGTTATTTGTACCAAATTAAATACTAATATTTTACCTTCAATAATTGATCTCCTAATTGCGAAATTTGTGAAAGAAATGAATTTGATGACTGGTGCTTAACTGTATTTTTTTTCCATATGAGGCTTTCGGTCCCCCATCGTATGCATCTTTAGGTGGCGGATAGAGGGTGCCCTAACCGGCTAGCCGTCAGTTCAGTGGGAAATAAAATACCACTCGCACGCGAAGAACCAACTAAGCCGAAGCGCTGACAACCCTCCACTCAATATTTACTTGTCATGGCAGCAGGTGCACTGCGACAACTTCTCAATGAAATAAAAACATAAGGAATCAACATCCTCGTAGTGCTAGAAAGTAGATGGCACGATGAAGACATGTTTGCGTCCCAACAAAACTAGTCCGCATTGTCAAAATCACTAGGCTAAGCACAGATCAAGGGAAAGGTCGAGCAAACGGACAGCTTCATAATGGATTTAGCCTAAAACAAGGGGATGGGCTTGCCCCAATGTTCTTTAATATTGCACTGGAACATGTCCTCAGGAAGACATCATGTTACAATTCTGCATTGGGGGATACGTCTGAAGCACCTCGCACACCAAGCACTTGGCCACCTCTGCCTCACCAACAAGGAAATCAACTTTAAAAATCAAGAAAACGGACTTTAGTCCACTTATAGATAGTCGAGGAGTTAAATTGATGTTATATGTATTTGAATAAGATTGTATTGTTGGAATTTTCCATATGTTGAGCGTAGATTTAAGCTAGGGAAGTAGGATACCTGGCATACTACCAGGAAGAAAGTCCTCCGCCGATAAAACTTCGATAAAAGACTTCTCAACTGCGCACACGGAAAATAGAAACGACGGAAACTGAAGAATCTGTGGAACGAACACACATAAAAAATTAAATTATAGCAACCCACGGCTCAACAAAAAATATACAAGACCATGCGTTTGATGATTTCCTTTTTTCCTCGTTTTGGCAACGATGATGATTGTGGAACGGCGATAAAGACAACCGACCACGGGGGGTCCTACTTGAGATTGCACAAAGCGGAAAACAAGTGTCGAGCCTGCGGCCGCGCACAAGTTCGCGGACTGGAATTGAGCCGAGATCGAGAACGACAGCAACGACATTTCGCCTTCGCCAGTTGGTAGCGCAGATGAGTTTTGTGCTTTGGGCGAGTCGAGATTGAGCCCAGAAGTCACAGGCGGAAGTCACAACTGCAAGTTGAAAGTTGGCCGCCGTTGAGCGCAGTAGGGATTTTCGTTTCGGTTACTTGTTGTGTTGAATTGAATTCTTGGTAGGCTCGGGCAGCGAGCGGGCACCCACGTGAGAAATCGAAATTGTTGGGTTTTGCATGCCATCGAATCGAACATTCGAAGGAAACCCAAAAATCCTTCATACCAGTCAGTGCAGCTTACGGGAACCAAAAAGAACCGAACAAATCGCGTGAATTGTGACGTCCCGTCGCAGCCATGGTATGTAACAGCACAAGCAACAAGGAGTGATCATCCGACTGTGTTGAATAAACGCTAGAAGGGATTGAAATTTGCATTTGGCAAGCCAAAGTCTAATCGCGAGAAAAAAGTGTGTGATGACTTGTTCCTTGCGGCCATTCATGGACGAGGCGAACAAGACATAATATTCGACAGTAAGGGGCCCCTAACGGAATACTTAGAATTATATGTTCGAGAATTTTATTTAATTTTTATTAAAGTATGTCTGATAATCAACTAATTAATTTTTTTATATTGTAGTAGATTTCGTTTTCAGCTGTAAAAGCGAATTAAGGTCCTACGAGAAAAATACGATTCTTTTTGTGTAAAACTATTTTAACAGGTATTGATCGCCGAGTGCTTGGTGCGGCAGAGGTCTGGGAGGGTTCCTAGACCATTTACTACATGACTTCATTGCGAAATTCTCAAGAAGGGCGGAATCAAAATGGAGTACTGTTTCACGGACGAGAGGGGAGCCGTTTTTCGGCCAAATAAACACATTCTGTAAAATATTTAAAGTGTGAAAATTTGTTAGGGCTCAACAAGCATGATAGTTAAGGACAAAAAACCAAATTGGTTAACGTAATGTACTTCGAGGGAGAAAGTTAGATTTAGAATTTAATCTGTGTTAAATTCATAATACTTTCGATGAGAGTGCCATTCTTGCCAGATTATCTACAATGACTGATATACAAAAACAAAATATAGTTTTTCAGTTTTTCTTATGACTGACATCATACTCGACTGCTTGATTTTGCTTTATAACAAATCAATCATTTAACAAATTTCAAATATGGAAAATATCTTCAAGCTTACAATATTTCATGAAAATTGGATCACTATCATGTAAGACATAGCCATTTTGATTCAATGGAAATACAACAACAATAAAATGCGCTGATGGTTTATACATATTTCAAATTGACCTAGATACAAACACGACGAGATTTGCTTGGAGTGATACTTCAAACGGACTATCAGCCCGTTCAGTTATGATACGTGCCGGCTTCAAATCACAACGTACCGAAGCTGGGTGGACAGACACTCGGCCAAAAGTGTGGTAATGAGAATATCATATTCTTGAGTGGCGACGCATTCGATCAAGGTAATGAGAAACTCTAACCACCTCTAAACGAAGGCCCTAGAACGCTCCAGTGCTAAAGCAAAATTTACAGAACCCTTCTTCTTTTTCTTTTTTGTAGCATGACAGCCCCTCTCGGGCCTTCGCTTCCTGCAGCAAGCTCCTCCAACTGTCTCGATCCATTGATCGCGTCCTCTAATTTCGAAAATGGCGCAGCGATGAACTGTCTTCGTCGACCAAGTCAAATCAGCGTTTCTTCAGTATCCCCACTGGTCTCCGGCCTTCAGTTCTCCCAGCAAATACGTTTTTGAGTATCCGTTGTTCGTCCATACGAATCATGTCGCCAGCTCATTGCAGCTTCCGTAGTGTTACAATCGTTGAGACCTCCGGCTCGTCAAAAATTACATACACCTAATGGTTGTATCGAATTCAATATTGGCTCTTATTTAGCTTCGTTCCAATTATTCTCCGCAAGACCCACCTCTCAAAGGCATTCAATATGTTTGCGGATGCTTGGGTTCGGGTTCATGTTTCACACCCATAGCATAGCACAGGTCTTATCACAGGTTTGTATACTTGGAGCTTTGTTTTCCTGTCAATGCAACTAGTCTCCAAGATCATCAAAACTGAATAAAATATTTTATTTGCGAGCTGTATTCATCGGCGTATTTCATCTCTTTCATTACTGGTTCTCGTTACTTTGCGCCTAAATATACAAACTCGCCTACATTTTTGATATTATATACGCTAAGTATGATGTTTTGGATATTTGAGGTAGTTTTTCTTGATTGCGACATGAGCTTTGTTGTTGTCGTACTAAGTGTTACTTCGCTGTCGAGTTTCGGAAAACGTTGTTTGGCGGTTGTTAACAACCGTGACAAAATATTGATGTACGCATAGGCTACCACTTGGCTTGACTTACATAATAATGTACCTCTTGTATCGACAGGTAGCTTTCTTTAACGTATTTCATAGCAAAATTGAACAGCAATGAGGCCAGCCCATCTCCCTGCTCTAGTCCGATATTTGTGTCAAAGGCGTCGGTGAGTTGATAATGGATGCGATCTTGGGAGGTTATCGACGTCATTGTCGTTTTAATAAACTGGACTGATTTGGCTGGGATAATAAAGCAAAGAATTTTTTGGTACAGTACGTGCTTGCTAAAAGTCGACGAAAATTTGGTGTCCGTCCGTTCCTCAAGTACCTGCTTGAATGTAAACAACTGATCTTTCGTCGATCTACCAGCTATAAAGCATTCTTGATACTCCCCAAGAATACTGGTGGCGTATGATCTGATCTCATTTTTTAAGACCTTTGAAAATATTTTGTGCGTCACACAAAGTAATGATATGCCTCTATAATTTTCGCACTGTAGCTTGTCTCTTTTTTGTTGAAGGGCGAATACAAATAATTGGCTCCACTCATATGGCATACGATCTTGTTACCAAATGTGCTGGATGACTGCATGGATGGCTTTCTGAACACCGCTGCCATCATATTTGATGAGTTCTACTAGTATCTTATCGATTCCCGGCGCGATATTATTCTTTTGAGCTTGATGCAGAGTTGGTGGGGCCAGTGGAAGCACTCCGGGAATATTTATAGGCTCCGATGTTCTTGAGTTGTGCGGAGGATTTAAGAAGCTCTTGAAATATGATCTTTCTTTAATTCTATTTTCGTCAGCGATGATGTTGCCAATGTCATCACGGCAAAGCTTGGCCTTGGGCTGATAAAATCGTTTCAGGTATTTCACTACTATGTATGCTTGTCTTGTGTTATTGCTCCCTAGCTTTACGTCGATGCTTTTCAATTGGTTGTCATAGTATTTTCTTTTCTTAATCTTAATTATTTTAATCGCTACTGTTCTGAGATTTTCACATTGGTCTCACGTCGTCGTGGTTTCTTTTTGCCGAACGCATCCTGGCACTCATAATCGAACCAATCATTACTTTACGCCGGGGTTAGTGTCCGATCGTCTCATCTGCCACGGTCTCAATCGTCGCTTTCAATTCCATCCAGAGCTCGTTGCTCGACTTTAACGATGCGCCTGATAAAATGGGAGCCAGCTGGTTGTCGAGGGCCACCGTGAAAATTTTTGCCACAGACGCCGTTTGGAGACTTTCGATTTCCAAAGGGCTGGTCTTCGCCGAATACGACTTTGACATACGACATCGATATCATTGTTTGATCAAGTAATGACGTCAAGTTTGCTCGGGGCCCAACGTTATTGGATCAGAACATGGTCGATCTGGTTTTGTGTGTTGCCATCCGGTGATGCCCAGGTCATTTTATGAATGCGTCGATGTGGGAAGAAAGTCGAACGTATGACTAGATTTCTGCTCCATGCAAAGTCAATCAGACGCTAGCCGTTGTCATTTGTTTCATCGTGGAGGCTTTTTCCTCCAGTCATTCCCCGAGGAGATAGCTCATTGCCAACCTTAGCGTTGAAATCACCCAGACTTTCTGTTGTGTCGGTTGTAAGCAATGACTCGACTAGTCTTTCCAGGTAATTGTAGAACGTTTCCTTCGTTTTTTCGTCCTTTTCTTTTGTCGGGGCACGTACATTTTCAATATTACAGAGAAACCGGTTTTTTAGTGGAACTACGCAATCAAAGATATGTTTTTAAATTTTTATTTTTTTTGTTTTTTTTATTCTCCTCCCTTTATTTCCACTATATTGATATTTCGAGTATACAATTGTTTCGTTTCCAAGTAGGAAAAAAATGTAAAAACATATCTTTGAATGTACATCTCTTTTGTTTTTTTGCTTTAGCGCTACAGCCACTTTCGGGCTTTCGCTTGTAGATAGTTAGAGTATCTCATTATCTTGATCGGATTTATCGGCACTACACAAAGTGATATGGTCAGTGCCACGCTTTGGCTATGTGTTCGTCTAACCAGTTGTGATATGATCTGATTTTAAACCAGCACGTATCATAATTGAACGGGATTATAGTCCGTCTGAAGAACCACTCAAACTAAATCTCGTTGTTGCCAAATTTCGGTTTTGTACGTATCGCAAACAATCGTTCATTGACTGCCTTAAACTCAATAACGCGCGATTTGAACTCCCTATTCACAATGAAGGGCACTACGTGTTCTCGCTTTCCACTTTGGAATATTGAGTGCAATCTCATATTTTGAATATCACTTCCAGTCCGATTCGTTTCCTGGATTGTTATAGCTTCCTAACAGCGCCAGGGTAGTTGAGTGATCTGACATACCAAGATCCAATGCCAAAGTCTGTTTTTCGTTTGCGATGTCGTTGTTGGTGGGTCGAATGCATTTGGAGGCTCTTCTGCAGGTTTCGAAACAGTGTAAGGTTTTCCAGAGACAAGGAGTTGGCCCGTCGCCCAACCCCCTTTTCGGCAGCATGATTATTACTTCGATTCCATTATCAGGCGCGGAAGACTCATCTTCACCCTCTTACGTCACCACAGAGGACGTGTAAGTATGATTATGTAGCAGTACTGCAGGGATTTTTGCAGTTATTGGCATTTCTCGGCATTCAGCGTCCATTTACTACCATTTGATCGTGGGATTGGGGAAGAGAAATCATGAAAGATGATGGTAGGAGAAACAAGGGGATCTCTTCCCCTTTCTCAACAGGGCTCGGGACCGTCTTCGAAGGAGTTCAACAAGGAAAATACTAGTAAAGAAATATGTGTGGCTTGGTATATCTAAAGACATATTGGAATGGACTCGTACGTGCTTTACATCACAGCGCAGCAAAATAGGGAGACATGCCAGACCTCCATTTGGACAAATTGAAATTCCCAACTTGAGATTCAGCCATACTCACATTGACATCGTTGGACCCTTGAAATTTCGAAAAGGATTCTCTTACATCTTGATGATGATCGATCGGCTTACAAGGTGGCCGGAGGCGATTCCTATCAAAACTATAACATCGGATGAAGTTACTACCGCATTCTACAATAACTGCATTTGGCACTTCAGGCCAGGGTTCCTTCTTGTTCGAATCGCTAGCACGCTTAGTAGGTTGCAAATGAATCAGAACTACTGCATATTATCCGGCAGCAAATTGGATATTCGAGCGATGGCACCGGTCACTGAAAAGTCCTAAAATGTGTCATAATACCCAGGAGCGGATTGATGTTCTCCCAACTGCTTTGCTTGGATCGTGCACAAGTATTAAAGATGACATTAGCGCTACACCTGGAGAACGGGTATATGGAACAATCCAACACATACCTGGAGACTTTGGAATGAAGAAATGTCACCAATTATTTCATGCAAAAGTTTCGTGAACACATAAGAGATATTCGAGCAGTTCCAGTTTTCATACACAAGGATTTTGTAACTTGTTCGCGTTTATTTCTACGCGTCGACCACGTTAAGAAACCGTTGAAACATTCACACGTATGCCCATACAGAATAGTCGAGCACCTTTCAGCAAACTTTTATAAGCTGGAGATAAACAGGAAGGAGGTCAACATATCTGTATATCTTTTGAAACCAGCTTATTATGACCATGCTGCCGAGCTCATGTCGCAATCAACCATGCCGGACTAACAGAGTTCTTGTACTTATTTGGGACCTAAAGCAAAAGTTGCAACTTCGAAGTCACTACAAGTCAACATATGAATATATGGCGATTAATTAAATGTCAAACTATCACACGCACTTAGCAGGGAGTACTTTGGCGACATTAGCTAATCAAACCAACATATATGAATCTCTGCAAGGATCGGCAGGCTATAAATCTTAGATTTTTTATGCTATTGTTTTCTCGCAATCTAACCGCCATATTGTGATGTTCTTTTCGTTATCAAATATATTAAAAAAAATTTGTTATTATTTTTGTGAACTTCAGTGGAGTAGATCTCCATAGATTTAATGCAAAATGTGACATTTTTCACGCCCGCCCAGTACTGTGCAACTTAAATTTCTTTTTGAGCATACCATTTACTATGTTCAGAGCATGAAATGGTATATCATCTTGAGAATCGTTTATACCAGCTGGAAACGGGTCGGGACAGTTTTGTACAACAATAATAAAAATTCTGTCGATGAAATTATTGCCTAGCCTGAGGAGCGGGTTTTCCAATCAGAGGTGATCCGATGTTTATTTCATTATAAATGACCCCCATGACCACGCTTACAGGATCATATCCTTTTCATGAAATTTCCCATAACCAAATCACAAAGTGGCTGCCCTATGTCCTCGATAGCCTCACGAGTTCCATCTTTGAGGTCTTGAATCGACGCTGGGCTGTTGGCGTAGACTTTCTCTTTCACGTGGCCCAAAGGAAGAAGTCGCAAGGTGTTAAATCACAAGATCTCGGTGGCCAATTGTGATCACCTCTTCGAGAGAAAACACGGTCCGGAAACTTTTCCCGTAAAAGATTAATGGTTTCATTGCTTGTGTGGCACATAGCGCCGTCTTGTTGAAAGTAAACGTTGTCCAGATCAATACCATCCAATTCCGGCCATAAAGAATCATTAATCATCTCTCGATAGCGCAATCCATTCACCGTAACTGTTGCTCCAGCCTCATATTCGAAAAAGTAAGGTCCAATGACTCCGCCGGACCATAAACCACACCAAACAGCCACACATTGAGGATAGAGAGGCTTTTCAACAATAACTCTTGGGTTTTCCGAGCCCCAGATGCGACAATTTTGCTTGTTGACAAAGCCACCGAGTGGAAATGGGCCTCATCACTCAAGATGATTTGATGAAACTCCGGATCATTTTCATGGAATTCCGGATCCTTTTTATGCATTCCAAGGACCCAATCAGCAAAGACACGACCTTGTTGATGATCGACCGGCTTGAGTTCTTGTATAAACTGAACTTTATAAGCCTTAAGACCCAAATCTTTATGCAAAATACAGTGTAATGACGTTTTTGGAATGCCTAATTCCAAAGAACGACGAGGAATGGACAAACCTGGGTTTTCAACAACACTTTCGGCTACAGCAGCAATATTCTCGGCTGTTCTTGAGTGACGTGCACGGGTTTTATTCTCCACATCACTAGGTTCCCCAATAGCTCCAATTTTTTCATCCAATTTCTGTATTGCGGTCCGACTAGGTGCTTCACGACGACCCAAAAATGTTCGAGTTTTACGAAGCGTCTCTGCCCAATTTTCACCGTTTTTATAGTGAATTTTAGTAATTTCAATGCGTTGTCGAAGCGTGTGTTTCATTTGTATTAATGGCGTAGTTTCTACTTGTCAAATGTCAAAAATGACAGCTTCAAAAGTTATATCTACCGAAATAGCGGGCTATTCAAAATAACACCTCTTATTGGAAGCTCCTTTATATCAAAACTTGTGGAAGAATTTTAAATAATCCACAGAGCTGGAACACAAAAAAGCAGCTCTCCAAGTATTTCAGACTGGCTACCCTAAAAGAAAGGCTCAATGAATCGAGCTCCATTTAATACAAACCGAAATTTTAGTTAAATAAGTGCAAATATGTTCAAGTTACGCACTAGTTTCATATAACTTATTAATCTAGTAGCCATTTAATGAAAAAAAAACTGCATTTACAAAGTGAAACTATCGCAGATTTACAGTAGCTTCCAATCCAGCTAACCATTAATGCACATCTCCAATCTTTTCTACAGCAGTTGAGCTACTGACCAAGCACACTTGTGGTCTTCCAAGTGCAATTAATTTGCATATGGGAGGTAAGTGTAAATACGATAACAACCTGTTCTTTCACGTGAACATTAAGACTCGATAAAAAGTTGTTACACACATCGTTGTTCCGTAAGTGAGGCTCCCAACTCATCTCTGAGATGTAATTTGTTTAATTGAATTGCAGGCTACCAACGAAGCGCACATAGAAATGTTGAATTATTGACCCTTTTCCTAGACCGGTAGAAGACTAAATTGTCTCTCACACTACCAACTCAACTTAATTTACTGTTTAAGATTGTATCTCCGAACAACTTTTAAGATAGATACGTATATGCTTAATTTAATCTATTCGTCCGGGAATCTAAGCTGCTACGGATGTATCTATGCTATTTGGAAGCTATGAAACTTGAGATCTTCTCTAACCCATCAAGGAGAAGGTTCAACATTTAAATTTTTTTCGGCTTTCGTCGACTAAATGACTTTTGAAAGTCTTTTTAATGACCCGTTTTGATAGGACGGGAAACCCTGAGGGTTTTGGGTTCGAGTGATAAATTGAATAATTATCCGGGCGTTTTTTTTCGGGTGTTCTGTTGAGGCATTTTCATGCATACAGTAATTTATTTTGGAGCTTCTTTTTTACGGGAAAGACAACGTGACAAAAAGATTGACGGATGAAGTGTTTGGGAATGTTGTTAGAGTAAGTTGGGATATGTGTACGGTGGAGTTAGCAGACAAGGGTTCAGATAAGATGGACAGAAATGAGGAAAGTTTTGTTAAAGATGTTTCAAGTTTTTTCTGAAGCAAATAAGTAATTTCCTTAAAATATAGGTTTGTACGAGGGCAAGTTATTGGTAAATTATTCTTAAAAATATATGAACCACTTTTGAACTTTTACTTGGAAATTTGAATACACTTGTGAAAAAGCTGAAGTGAAATTTTAAGTTTAAGATCAACACTTTCTCAATTCAAAGAAATTTAAGACAAAGGAGTTATTTTTGGTTTTTGTAATGCTAATTGGATAGCCTTGTAGTTGAGCAACACATGCCTCATTATAACTCTCAATATGCAATCGAAGCTTTCGGTTGAACAACATAAATCTTCATAATAATCCCTTAACATACACAAACAACAGTCTGTAACCTGAAACTTTCTTTCAATACTGTTTAAGAAAATATCAAAAGGCATAAAAAAAACTTATCTCCATCCCAAAAGGCAGCCATCCTAGACTTGTTATTAATTTTCGTAATTATTTTTCTGAAAGCGTACTATGTAATCTTCAATGAAGCGTTCCATGTTGCATTCCAATTAATTAGGCATGATATTAGAGAGGTGTTATGCTGGAATTATTAAGATAAGCCACATGACAAGGCGACGCTTTAAGTCATTTATGTGTAAAAAATTCCGTATTAAATGATAATCATCATCGGCATCATCTTCTTCTTCGTGGTGCTGAAGATGAGGCGATTAGGGCTTCCTATTCAGGAATTTATCAATATGAGTTTTAAATTGGATGATGGTGTTTAAAAAGCTGTTTGGAATTTTATAATTTGAATATGATATTAATTAGGATGAAATTTGTCGACGTTAGCACCGTTATGAGCATTGTTAGTGAAATTGACATAATTTTCAAAATGAAATTAGAGAAAAATAAAACTATAAAATAAAGAGTACTGTGAGAAAAGTACTGTAGTAAAATCATCAATGTTCACTTGGGTAACTATGTTTTCATATGAAAGATGAAAACTATACCTAACTTTAGGCAAATTATATGCGACCACATACGGTCAAATGTTCTAGAAATTTGTGTAAATTATACTCGACTAGTAAGGTAAACAACATTGCGCATAATAACTGGTAATAGAACTGGATGATTTAGTTAGGGGTTGATAATACATCACGTGGCAGAATGCGAGCGTTTTTGCCTTTTGCTCTACAATATGTCAATTGAAATGAATAAACGGTTGAATGAGTTAATTTATTTATAAGATTCATATAATATTATACGAGGGCGGTTCAAATATGATGAAGACAAACGCTATAGATGGCGCGCATGTATGCTTAATCAACTTTAAAATATCGTGAATAGATTGCTGTGATACATTAAACGTTCCAATTGAATATTTTGTGTTCTGATTTAGTGAAAAACTTATTAAAAACTGCGAAAGAGATGCTTAAACTAAATGCAAAGTGCAACGAACTAGCAAAATGCCTGATTGCAACAAGTGTAAGAGTGCGATACGCGGTGAATCAGGGATTCGTTGCGCGGGTGTATGCGAGAAGATATTTCACTTGTCGGCAAAGTGTTCTGGTTTGGATCAATACTCTGGTAATATTCTTAATACCAATAAAATGATAAAGTTTATCTGTGAGGAATGCATTATGTATATTCATAACGTTGATATTGCAATAAGAGAGATACAGGAAGCTGTGAAAACCAACGGAAACTACTTAAGAGAGTACAAAAACGAGTTTGATATTGCAATAAAGAGAAATGAAATGGAATTGAAAATTTTGTTAGAAGCAATTGAGTCAAGGTACTGCGAGAGAGTGAGAGCAATGCAAATAGCACAAGAGGCATGCGAAGAAAGTGTTATCGAAATGAAGAGTATGTGTGATATAACCATAGATATAGAGAGTACTGGATCCGCAACCGGTCGTGAGAGCCGAAGCAATTGGCAACCTGCGCTAAAGTTGTGTGAAGTTGAGGTTTGAGGCGATATGCTTTTAATTTAGCACTCTATTCACGGCGAAACACGTTCACATTTAAAAAGTTTTTAATTTTAAAGATCGCGCGTACGTAATCGGAACTTTAATTCACTGTTTTAATTAAAAATTTACGAAATTTCCATCCGCTTTGACACATGAGTTTTCCCGCGTGGTTCGCGCTCTTTTCGATTTTCTTTTGCTTTGACGTTCGAGTTTTCCGTGAGGGTTGTTTGTTGTTTATACTCAAACTGAAATGAAATTTCGTTGGTGTGCGCGGGTGTCAGTGGGGGAAGCGATTCTTCTGAAGAGAGAAAAGAAAAACCTGACTGGAAAAAAAGGGGAAGGAGAAGCAGAGGGAATCATATAGTTTCGAGAGCGTAAGTTATTTATAACTTATTTATGTGGCAAATTTGCTTCTCACATGGACGAGTACACAGATTCTCGTTGCTCGTCCATTTGTTTATATGTCTTTGGATATAACAGACAGCTTTAAGAAGCAAAATGAAAAAATTTGTAAAGAGCTAGAGAATAACAAAAAAGAGAGTGAAAAGATATGCGGTGAAGTGAAGAAAATTGTAACCAACAATATGATGGGAAACAATTTACAAAGACCATTCTCAGAGGTGATGAAAGATAACCCAAACACACGAATGGTGGTACCAGAATTAAAAAAAGATGTACCTTTAATCATAAAACCAAAGGTGAAACAACTTAGTAAAAAAACCAAGGAAGACTTAAATAAAAAAGTAGATTCAAATGGTTTAAAAATATCCAATCTAGAAAATAAACATAATGGAATTGTTGTCATTGAAAGCCAGAATGAAGTAGAAAGGGAGAAAATAAAAAACGCGATTGAACAAAAAATAGGAGAAGATTATGAAATAAAGCTACCAAACACAATTAATCCCCGGATTCAAATAGTGAAAATGAGCTGTAAACTCGAAGAAAAAGAGTTGATTCAAAAGCTTAGAAAGCAGAATCAAATTCTAGAAAAGAGTTATTTGAAATTTGTAAGGTCTTACGAAATGAAAAAGAATAATGAAACGTATTATAATGTGGTAATTGAGACAGATGCACACACATTTCCCAATGTTTTAGCAGCTGAAAAATTAAATATTGGTTGGGATAGATGTAGAGTGTTCGATGGAGTAGATGTAATGTGCTGCTTTAAATGCAGAGGATTCAATCATAGAGCAGCTGAATGTAAAAATAATGATGTATGTATAAAATGTCTAGGTAACCATAGATCAAATGAATGCACTAAAGAGCAAGTAAAAAATGTGTGAACTGTATTCGAGCAAATGAAAAACTAAAACTAGGATTGGATGTAAATCATATAACTACAAGCAAAATGTGCCCAGTCTATCAGAAAAAACTTGTTCTGAAAAAGAAAAGAATTGGTTACTAGCAATCAAAGATAATAAAAGGGATTTGTACTAATATACAGGGTCTTCTTAACAACTTTGATCATATTGAAATACTAGTTGCCAACAGCGAAACAGATTTCTTAGTTCTAACAGAAACACACGTTACAAAAAATATACAAAAAAATAAACTTAGTCTAACGCAGTATAAAAACATAAATTGTACTTCGAATTTACCACACACAGGTGGAGTAACATTGTACATAAATAAAAATTGGAAAAGTACAAAAATTCTTGAAAAAATAATTGATATGAAAATGTGGCTGTTAGCATGCGAATGTAAATGTGAAAACATAAAATTTATAATTGTGGCAATATACAGATCACCGAGTAGCTCTGAAAAAGAATTCTGCGACTTCTTCCAAGAGAATATTGAGCTTTTAATGGAGCAAGGAAGAGATATTATAATAGCTGGTGATTTCAACATAGACTGGAAAAAAACAGGCACATATAGACGCTACATAAAGAGTTTTTGTGATGATAACTGTCTAAGCCAAAGAGTCTTGGACTATACTAGAGTAACAAAGAATTCAAAAACGCTTGTGGATTTCGTAATTAGCAATATGAGTAACCTGAGTGTCAAAATCAATCCCGGTAAGAAGATATCAGACCATGAAGTCATTGAGATTAATATAGATATACAACATAAAATACACAATCATACAAGCGACGAAATAGACTTTTTTAAATATGACTCACAGCTTTTTCGGCGAGAACTTCGTAAAGAAAACATGGAATATTCAACGGATGTGGATATCCACAGTAATGCTAAGGCACTTGAAATTAGTTTAAAGAACACATCAGACAAATATATAAGGAAACAGAAAATACAAATAAACAAAGACGCGAATATTTGGTTCAATAGCAATTTAAAAAAATTGAAAAGGACAAAGATTAAGCAATATCAAATTGCTACGCTAACTAATACCAGAGAGAGTTGGAAGAAATACAAGGAAACAAGAAACTACTACAAAACACAAATAAGTAACGCAAAAAACGGTATGTTAGCAATAGAATTAAACGTGCAAATAATCAAAAACAAATGTGGTCTGAAATAAAGAGACTAGTGTTAAAGCAGCAGAGGAATACAATAGACTATGTGACATTTAGCGGAGTAACGTATGAAATTGAAATACAATTAGCAAACAAATTCAATGAGTATTTTGTAAATAGCGTCCAAGAAATAAGAAACTCAATAGAAAATGTGCCTTATATAAATAACGTTGATAGTATACCTCATAGGTTTAAGTTTCGAAAAATACATGCCGATGAACTAAAAAGAATTTGACAAAATATGAAAAATAAGGCAGATTTTGACAGAATTAGTCCAAAAATGATTCTCGACAGCTGGAGTTTAATATCATCAAAACTCATTGAAATTATAAACAAATCGTTAATGAGTGGAACATTTCCAAATTGCTGGAAAGAAACTTTGGTAACACCAATAGAAAAAATAGTTAATACCACTAAGTGTGAGGAATTTAGGCCCATAAACACTCTTAAGACTCTTGAAAAAATTCTAGAAAAAGTAGTAAAAATACAACTAGAAGAATACATAGAAAAAAATAATATACTTATAAAACACCAATCTGGATTCCGAAAAGAGCATTCATGTGAAACAACAGTAAATAATGTTATTAGTGAATGGAAAAGTGTCGGAAAGAAAAAAATAATGGCATTATTCTTGGATTTTAAGCGAGCTTTTGAAACTATTGATCGTGATATTCTGCTGCATAAACTTTATAACTATGGAATTAAAGATACAGAGCTAAACTGGTTTAAAACATATCTAAATCAGAGAACCCAAAAAACTAAAATCAAAAGCTGCACATCTGAATCTCTGGATGTTGAAAACGGAGTTCCGCAAGGCTCAATATTAGGTGCGCTAATATTCATAACATACTCGTACATAAATGACATCAATACGGTTATAAAAAACAGTAAATTAATTTTGTACGCTGATGATACATTGATGTATACTATTGGGGAGAGTTCTGGCGAATGTAAGGCAAAACTAGAAGAAGATATTGGACAAATAAACGAATGGTTAAAAATGAATAAACTTAAACTGAATGAACAGAAAACTAAGTTTATGGAAATTAACATGAACAGTGAAGAAAGCATTAAAATAAATGGTAAATTAATTGAACAAGTTAATAGCATTAAATATCTTGGTGTACTCATTGACCAAGACTTGAATTTCAATGCACACGTCGATTATATATGCAAAAAAATTAGAAAAAAGATAGGCTTCTTCAAAAGAATTCGTCCAAAACTGTCGATACTAAACGCAATCAAAATATATAATGTTATGGTTAAACCACATTTTGAATACTGCTCCACAATTTTATACTCGTGCTGCAATAATGCGCAAGTTGAAAGACTTCAGAAGCTTCAGAACAAAGCCATGCGAAGCATATTAAAGTGTAGTAAATATGAATCAATACAACTTATGTTGGATGCGCTGAAATGGCTAAGCATAAGTCAGAGGCTAGAATTAAACACGCTAGTATCAGTGTATAAGGCAAAACATGGAAGAGTTCCTGGATACATTCCAGAAAAGATCATGTACGTTGGAGAGATGCAACCCTATGAATTGAGGAATGTGAAAGACTTCAGATTGCAACATCACGCTACAATGGCAGCTCAAAAAAATTTTTTCTACAAAGGTCTACAACTATACAATACGCTACCAAATGATATTAAAGAAGAACTTAATTTTCATAATTTCAAAAGAAAATGCAAAGCTTTTGTTAAAAGAAAAATTTAAATGTAACTTAAAGCAAGAAAAGAAAAAATTCAATTGTAACAAAACACAACTAAAAGCTAAAATGTAAATATAATAACTAAATGTAATTAAAAGTAATCAAGAAATTACTAATAAACTGAAAACAATCAAAAAAAAAAAATGTTTTGAAAGTCGTGGTATGGGATAGCTGGGTCTCTTACGAACAGTATGGCATGGTTTTTGTCGTGAATGCATGTTTTAAGCACGAGCTACGATCATGAGTGAACGTCAAGTGCCGACCGCCGTTGCGCAACGTATTTTCATTCGTTTTTTAGTGAGGGAAGGCGTTACAAATACGGAAATTTTACTGCGTTTGCGAAATCAGTTCGGTAGGGAGTGCCTGAGTAGGACTGTTGTGTTTAAATGGGCCAAAGCATTCGAGGATGGTCGAGAATGAGCCGCATGATCATCGACCACGAACCAGCATCACACCAGGCAAAATTTGCCGCGTAGAACAACTCATTTTGGAGGACCGTAAGATGAATGTTCGAGACATTTCGGCTGAACTCGGCATCAGTATTGGTAGTGTGGAGTCTGTCATCTACGAACACCTTCAATATCGCAAAATAACGTCGCGGGGGTTCCTAAACTGTTGAAGTTCGAGCAAAAATTCACGTGGTTGGAAGTTTGTCGCCGCTTGCTGACACGATTATTGGTGAAGGGGGACGGTTTTTTAACGCGAATCTTCACTACATATAAGACATGGGTACATTATTACACTCTCGAAAGCAAGGTGTCGTCTAAACAGTGGAAGAAGAAGGGGCGCCAGTCAAAGCGAAGAAAACTAGGTCCGCGGGTAAGGTTATGTGTACTGTGTTCTGGGACCGGCGGGGCGTGCTGTACGTTGATTTCCTGCGCACCGAACGTTCCGTCAATGCTGCATACTACTTAAACCTTCTGAAAACACACGTGAAAGCCGCTTATCGCTCTTCTCCAGGATAACGCGTGCCTTCATACCGCGCGTCTCACGCTCGATACAATATCGGAATTGGGGTGGGAGGTACTGAAACACCCCTCCTACAGTCCGGATTTATCACCCTGCGACTACCACATGTTTGGACCACTGAAAGAAGCCCTCGGAGGTCAAAGATCCAACACCAACAACGAGGTAGAGGAGTTCGTGCGGACATGGCTGTGCGAGTTGCCCAAGGAATGCTTCGATACCGGCATCAAAAAGCTTCCGGACAAAATACGTAACTTGTAAGGGGGAGTACCTAGAAAAACTGTGAATTTTTTCGATAGTAAATAAACGTGTCAGAGCATTTGTCTCGATCATATTTGAACGGCCCTCGTATTAGAGCAAGATGAACGATTTACCCATATGTAGGCTATACGTAGGCTGAAAGAAATTACCGGTGAAGGCTCTTGCATATAAGCATGTTGAGCTTGGGGTTGGAGGTACTCGAACACCCCCCCCCCCCCCCACAGTCCGGATTTATCACCCTGCGACTACCACTACCGAACTGATTTCGCAAATGCAGAAAAATGTTCGTGTTTTTATTACATTCCCAGAATAAAAAACGAATGAAAATACTTTGTGCAATGGCGGTCGGCACTTGACGTTCACTCATGGTCGTAGCACGCGCGTGAAACATGCACTGCCGACGAAAATTATGCCGCACTGTTTGTAAGGGACCCAGCTATCACATACTCATGCCACGACCTTCAAAACATACATGCGCGCCATCTACAGCGTTTGTCTCCATCATATTTGAACCGCCCTCGCAGTTTCACATATAGTATTTGGCAGAGGGTAAGAGAAGGCAGGATTAAGTTTAGCACAACGACTTCATAAATCTTGGGCGATCAAAATAAGTGTGTAGTATAAAACAAATTTAAATAAATTTTTGGCAACTTGCTTTTGATCTGTGTAGATCGCAATTACATAAAAACTTATATGGCATTTCCACAACTATTACTCTAATTTCACTTTTTTTTAGTACTCTATGTTAGAAAAGCATTTTTCATTCACACTCAAGTGAAAACCGTCAATTTAATTTGTACGCCTTTAGGGTGGTTCACTAGACCGTTAAAACATATTCACAAAATTGTTGTATAATGGCATCTTTAGCCCAGGAAATTCAAGCAGTACAAATTTCTCTTGTGCAATGAAAGTTACTCAGATGAAATCTAAAGAAAATATCATTGACTCAAATTTGTTTAAGTAGTTAAAGAGAGAGAGAGAACAGAGAAAGACTTCAAATACGCAATCCATGAGTTCGTATTCGGGTAGGAAAACTTAAAGCTATTTTCTCGCAAAATATTTGTTTAGATAAACGCAAAGCTAATAATAGCTATTGACGAAAATTTAAATGAAATTGTCACAGGTGAAAACTTGATACAAAGTAAGACTGTATTTGATAGATTTTCAGTAGCAGCGTTAAGTTTTATTTGTTCGATGACTTCATAAACAAGAGAAAGAATTGGTACTATACACCATTTTTTTGACGGCTTTATGATTAACTATAACGAATTAGAGTTTGGCGCAACCTAGCAAACAGTATGCTAGATGGGTTTTTAATATAAATGGACTGCCCACAGGGTGAATGCTGGTGGGCAAGAGTATTCTTGGAAGTTAGCATTCTGTAGCGAGTGCCATCCTCACGTATCCGAGAAAATTGAGGTTCCCGTAAGGTTCCTCACCTTATAACGTACCTGGACTACAAATAGAACATCGAAATGGAATTGAAGTTTTTGGGCTGGCGGATATGATTATTTGGACCTAGTAACTTAGCAAGGTAGTGCCGAGGTAACAATCAGGAGTGAGTGGCTCCAATCTAAGTATCTTATTGTCTTCATTCCGGTAAAACCTTGGCAAACCTCGGAGCACGTTCGAAGTTCATAGTAGAGATGGTGGTATGCGTTCGGTTCAGGCGCGCTCCTTATTAGCACTGTTCAGACTCTGAGCACGTCATGATTACCTTTGCAAAGCAAGGAGGTAATCATGGGACCGAAAAGACGGCTACATATGAGCGAATGGAGGTAGCGGCTCCGAGAGGGGACCCAACAGATGTCGCTTCTCTAACTCACTAAAAAAACGACAAATAGATTAAAGCCTTCATTAGGCACTAAAGAATTCAAGAAAAAAGGCGAAATGTTATAAGGTTTAGAGAGCACATATCGGTTGGACGCAGTTGAAAAAACTACGAACACTTCGTAACGCCTTATACTAGAAGAGTGCATAATGAACCACCCCAGTTATGGTACCAGTCACTAATGACTTAACGAGTCTAAATTTTTGAAAAATTGAAAATGTTTTGACGCATTTTAATGTCATCAACCCTAAATAATATTTTATGAAATTCCATTGTTTATGATATTGCTGTTTGGATTTTCTTTGCGTATGAAATTAATTTTCCAGGGAAGTACATGGGCTCTAAAAACAAATCGTGGCAGAAACAATACAATAGCCGTTGGACAGTACAATAGCCGTTGAGCGCCATCAGGAAGAAAGGCTAATCTAAACAGCGGCAAGTATTCTGAAGAGAATTAAATGTGTATGTGACTCGCAAAAAACCACAGCAAAGGCGTAAGGAACGGGTTTCCAGGAACTTCTGAACAGCATCGGACATTCACGGCGGCGTGATATGAAGCAGAAACGAGAAAGACACGTCAAAGATCCCTGCAATAGGCACTGCTCGTGAACCCTAATGATAGCCAATTCTAATTATATGTGTTTTCACATCAGGAGAGGTGTACACTTGAAAACACCAAAACTGCCATCAAAACAGTACGAGCAACCCAGGCTGGCCACATATTTGCCGAATTCTGAACTGAGGTCAATAACAAGGAAGCATTATGCGATGCAGTGAAAAAGGGCCACGACGAAAAAGGAACTGTAACCTCGCTCCAGCGGATAATTACAACGATCAAAATCAGAGACACGTTAGAGCAGACTATCAAAAGGAAGCTTTCTAGCGTAAGCAGGGTCAACGCAAGGCTCACATAAGAAAACAATAGGGAACAACGTATAGCCATTATCGACGTAAATGATAAACAATCCCAATAATTTCTGAGTTAGGGCAAAGTAAGAATACGAGTAGGATGGGTCATATGCAGGGTATGGTCTTGATTATGATGAAACTACACAGGCAAGCAAAGGGCCCCATAGGAGTTCTCGATGCTACAAATGGGGTAAAGTGGGAGAGAAAAGAAAAAAGTGTTTGAGGGAGGCACACTGTATTCTTTGCAAGGATGTTGATTCAGGAATGGATCTCAAGCAAGTCTCTGGATCAGGAAAATGTCAGAGCTTCCAGAAAGCTCTACCCAAGGTAAGAGCGGAGCTTCGATGACCCGTATTCTGCAGGTAAAGCTACACCACAGTGCAACTGCCTGAGACCTTCTTGAGCAGTTTACGAGGAACATGACCACCGAAATTTTGCTGCCGACATCATGAAAAAATTCGTCATGAAGGTACCCTGAAACAACTGGTACTGCCAGCAACTGGGTTTGGCATATTGCTCATTTTTTAGTGAAGGGCTATGAACAGAAGGATGGTATTATGAGGGTTTGGTATTCATGTTCTGTATCTAAAACTGACCGAAGCGATTTCATATCTGCCAGCTGCTTTGGAGGTCAGGGTCTCGAACGCAGATGGCCACGTGCTCATTGGGTGTCACGCCTCAAACTAATCCGTGGGGCAAAAGTCCTAAAAATAGCGGCTAGGAAAGGGCTTATTGCGCTGAACATCGGCGATGTGCCGACTTCCCACCGTACGGGCTGTGAAGAAACCATACCATACGTTATTTTCGCTTCGCAGCCTCTAGTACGGTGGGTGCACAATTGGCGAGTATTAGAATATAAATGAGCCAGTGATCGTCAGTACATTCTGCTTGAGATCCATGATGCTGTTTCCCAATGCCCATGCTCTCGACCTTCCACGATTGAGTGGAATATTGAGAGGATGGACGTTGAGAGATTTATCGACGTGCTAACGGGAGATGAGCCGCTTTTGGGAGATTTGCAAGGGAGAACACACAACTATGAGCATCACCACGACTACCTGTAGCGTTTCTATACCCCGCTATGACAAGCTTTCAGTGTACAGGTGGTCGATTCAAATCGCTGAAAAGGCGAAAAGAGTGTCACAAGCCTTGTCAGGGAGCTCGAGGAGCACGAAACTGGGATGGGGCATTAAACCGATTAGCAGCATACAAGTCGACCACAAAATGCCTTGGTAAACTGAATAGTAGCAATTAGGCTCACTGCTGGTAAGGTCTATTGGACAACGCGAACAGGGATTCGTGGACCCTTGGCTACAAGCTAGTTATGTAGATGCTTTGTGCCCCACGCACATTCTGTATATATGAAGCAGAAAGGATGGACGAGGTAGTGCGGGCACTTTTGCCCATCCATCTCGACCATGTTGATGCGTTCCGCAGCAAAACAGACATCGATTGCCCTTTCTTCACGTGGCTGAAACTAGCAGACCCAATCCCATCATTGAAAACAAAGAATGCTAAAGGATAAGATGGCATTTTAGCTGAGGTATTATTCTTCTTCTTCGCAGCACTACAGACCTTCTCGGGCCTTTACTTCCTGCAAATAGCGCCTCCAGCTGTCTCGGCCCATTGACCGCGTCCTCTAATTTCGAAATCCGAGCAGCGACGAACTGTTTTCGTCAACCGAGTCAGACTAGCATTTCCGGGGTTCCCCACTGGTCTTCGCCTTTCAGTTCTTTCAACAAATGACTTTTTGGGTATCCATTGTTTGTCCATACGATTCATGTGGTCAGCCCTTTGTAGCCTTCTCAGACTTACAATCGTTGAGACTTCGGCTCGTCAAAAATTTCATACAGCTCATGGTTGAATCGAATTCGCCATTAATCCCTGTCTAGCTTTACTCCGATTATTCGCCTCAAAACTCATCTCTCGAAAGCGTTCAATGTTTGCGGATGCTTGGGATAGGGTCCATGTTTCATACCCATAGCATAGCACAGGTCTTATCACAGATTTACATATTTTGAGCTTTGTTTTCCTGTGTATGCAGCTGGTTTTCAAGATCGTCAAAACTGAATAAAATATTTTATTTGCGAGCTGTATTCTTTGGCGTATTTCGTTTCTTTTATTAACGGTTCTATGTTATTTCAGCGCCTAAATACACGAATTCACCCACATGTCGATACTGAATTCGCCAAGTGTGATATTCTGTGTATTTCAGGTCTTATTGGTTTATTGCCCTACTAGTGTTGCTTCGCTGTCGAGTTTCAGGAAGAGTTCTTTGGCAGTTGTTAGTTACCGTGACAAAATGTTGATGTCGTCCGCATAGGCTACTTCTTGGCTTGACTTGTATAGTAATGTACCCTCTGCATCGACAAATTATTATTTGGTATTGACAGGTAGCTTCCGTATGACGTACTCCAGAGCCAAATAGAATAGCAATGGGGCCGGCCCATTTCCCTGCTCTAGCCCGATATTTGTGTGAAAGGTATCGGTGAGTTGGTTACTGATGCGGACTTGGGAGGCCGTCGACGTCATTTTCATTTTGGTAAGACGGACTAATTTGATTGGGATGCCACAGCAAAGCATTATTTCATACAGTACGTTACGATCAATACTTTCGTTGCTTAAAGTCAACAAATATTTGGTGTACGCTTGTGTTGAAACCCCAGCATTTTTCAGGTACCTGCTTTACTGTGAACAATCGGTCTATCGTCGATCTACCTGCTCAGAGACCACCTTGATACACTGCAATAAGACTGTTGGCGTATGATCCGATTTGATTTTCTAAGATCTTTGAAAATATTTTGTACGCCCTACAAAGTAGTGATATGCCTCTATAATTTTCGCACTGTAGCTTTTCACCTTTTTTGTGCATAGGGAATATAATTGATTGGCTCCACTCTTTCGGCATATGTTCTTGTTGCGGAATATGCTGGATGACCTTGTGTAAAGCTTTATTGACACTGCTGCCACCACATTTCATGAGCTCCACTAGATTCTTATCGATGCCCGGCGCTGTATTATTCTTTTGGGCTTTGGAGGTAGAGCAAACTTCGTCCAAAGTAAGTGGGGCCAATAGAAGCTTTCCGCAAACATCTATAGGCTCCGATGTTCTGGAGCTGTGTGGAGGATTAAGAAGGTTCTTGAAATACGATGCCCATCTTTCTTTAATCGTTGCTTCATCAGCGATTATATTGCAGATGTCATCACGACAGAGCGTGGTTTTGGGCTCAAAGCTACATTTTAAGCTTTTCCTTACTTTGTATATTTGTCTTGGCTGATAACCACATTTCAGGCTTTTCACTACTTTGTATGCTTGTCTTGTGTTGTTGCTTGCTAGACTAGTTCTCAATTGATCGTCCTAGTATTATTTTTTCTTAATTCTAATTATCTTATTCGTTATTCTTCTGAGATTTTCATAATGTTCTCTCTTCGTCCTGGTTTTCCTACCTACGAATTCTTTGTATGCCTGATTCTTCATGTCTAACGCATTCTGGCACTCATCATCGAACCAATCATTTCTTTTGTGCCGGGCTGGATGTCCGATTATGTGTTCTGCCACGGTCTTAATAGCCGCTTTCACTTCTATCCAGAGCTCGTTGTTTGTTCTCAGCAATTCGTTTGATAAGATGGCAGCTAGCTGGTTGTCGAGGGGCGCCGTGAAATTTTTTGCAACAGACACCGTTTGAAGCATTTCGGTGTCGAATTTTGGAGCGAGCCGGTCTTCGCCGAATACGTCTTGGACTTACGACATCGATAGGTTAATTTGATCAAGGAATGATCTGAGTTACAATTGGCTCCTCGGTATGTACGGACGTCAAGTATGCTCGAGGCCCAACGTTGTTGGATCGGAACATGGTCGGTCTGGTTTTGTGTGTTGCCACCTGGTGATATCCAGGTAATTTTATGTATGCGTCAATAAGAGAAGCAAGTCGAATTTATGACTAGATTTTTGCTACATGCAAAGTCAATCAGGCGCTTGCCGTTGTCATTTGTTTCCCCGATGAAACTGCTCATTGCCAACCTTAGCGTTGAAACCGCCCAGAATTATTTTTTGACGTTTGTAGGCAATGAATCAACTAGTCTTTCCAGGTGATTGTAGAAAGTTTCGTTCGTTTCTTCGTCATTTTCTTTGGTCGGGGCGTGCACGTTTATCAGCCGAATTTCGAAGAAATTCGCTTTTATATGAGTCGCACACAACCGTTCATTAACTACCTTAAAATCAATAATGTGCGATTTTAACTTTCTATCCACAATGAAGGCCACTCTGAATTCTCGTTCATAGGCTTCCCACTATTGAATATTGTATGCGATTTCATGTCTTGAATATCATTACCAGTCCAGTTCGTTTCCTGCTTTGCTAGTATTTTTAATTGATATTGACTGACCTATTGTCAAATGTCCTTAATAGCGCCAGCATAATTGAGTGATCTAATATTCCAGGATCCAATACCATAGTCCTTTTTTCATTTGCGATGTCGTTGCCGTGACTCCAATCTATCCGGAAGCCCTTCTGCAGATTTCGAAACATTTTAGGGTTTTCCAGAGACGGGGAGCTAGCCCGCTGCCCAATCTCCATTCGGGCGGCATGATCCCGTTATCAGGCACGCAAGACTTACTTTCACCCTCTTACGTCCCGACAGAGGAGGTGTAAGTAGGATTTAGCAGCAGAGCTGTAGAAGTATTTACAGTTATTAGCATTTCCTGACATTAATGTCCCACTACTGAGGAACCGGTAAACCCAACGTGCGACCCCGAAAATATTTACTACCATTTAATCTGACGAGGAATCATGAAAGCTGTGGGTTGGGGAAACAAAGGGTTCCCTCCTCCTTTATCAGACGGGCTTGGGACCGTCGTCGAAAGAGTTAGCAAATTTTTTATAGCAAGCATTTATTCTTAATCGAGATCTGAGTCCCAAAGCTGAGTTGAAGGGGTGCATTCACAAAGGGAGAAATAACTGGCACAGGCCATGTTAGGATGGGACAGGCAAAGACCTTCGCTACATTTTTCACAGGCGTGATTGGGTAGTCTTCTGAGACCGGTTTCTAAAGTGCAGGTGGCTCATCTACATAATTTTTTTTAGTAAGTGGAGGTGATGTTTCACATTAATTCAGTGGTACAAATCTTTTTCACTTGAATTGCAAGCCGGTGTGGAGCCGAAGTCATCATTCTTCTTCGTTGCAGCACTATAACGGCCAAGATATGCGTTAATATTTTGAAGAATATTCTTCGCCGTAATTGATCACGTGGAAATTGGAACCACCAATGTTTATCATAGCGAAAAGATGGTCACCTCTGGTTTCTTCCATCCTCTGTTCGCTGGATCTATGACGTTATTAGAATGAAGTGAAGATAAAAGAATTCATTAAACCAAAAAAAAAAAACTTTAGTGGCTCTCCCTTTTACACAAAAGCGTAGGAAAGCTGCTTTTTATTTTTCCTGGCAGTGCCGTCATACGATAGCTATTCGATTTTTATTCATCAATTAGGTTAAAATCGCTAGATCAGTTGTCAGCAGTGTTATTTCTGCCAGAACCAAATATCGGTTCCGCCAATCGTTTCACCAGATTGGCGGAACCGATATATCATTGGATAAATTACTTACACGGAATGGGCCACCTGGCTGTTTTTCAGAGTATATCTCAACATTGAATGTGTACGTCATCTTTGAATTGACTAATGTAATCAGCTGTATACTATGCTTCGATGGTTTTATTTATTTATTTAAATTCCATTTAACAGATTAAACATAATCCAATTGCAAAATGGAACAAAACAAACAGAAAAGAAAATCAATGAAAATCAGAATTAAGTGAAAAGGTTAAATATAAAAAGAAATTCAATAATATCAACAATAGTAAGTACTTAGTCAAACATGCATGTAAAATTAAATTAAAGCACAAAAAGTCGAATATTTACTCGAGCTGAGTTGTAAGAATCAGGCTTCTTTATCTCAATTTAATAACAAGGTATGAGTCGGAAAAAGAACTAAGCTCAAGCTTATCATGATTTCTTACCATTCTTATAATGGGAGAGTGAAAATATAAATTTGTACGGGCATACGGTGGTACGAAAAAATTGTTTGCCCGAGAAGAACGCGATGATTGGCGGAAACGTGAGTATGCATACTATGTTGAAGAAATTTGATTGTGGCGGAGTTGATATAGAAAACACTGATCTAGATACACGCAACGGGACGACAGTGTAGGCAAATGTAAGAAGGATAAACAATAGTCATAGGGTTGGTATGGGACTTTAAATTTGTAAAACAAGGCTCGAGTAAATTTTCGCTGGACATTCTCTAACGAGTTAATGAGGTAGGAGTGTCGGGGAGACCAAACTCCAGAGCAATATTCAAGGATAGGACGGACAAGACAGATAAACAAGCGGACGGGGTAGATATATTGTTAAATTTATAAGCGTGCCCGAAAATAAGTCCCAACATTTTTGAGGCCCTAGTAGTAGCGATTAGAATGTGTGCGTCAAAATTGAGCTTAGGATCAAAAGTAACACTAAGATCTTCAGCAGAGCTCACAGCAGCGAGTGGGACTTCATTTAACATATAGGTGAAAGTCAGTGGAGATTGATTTAGATTAAAATTCATTTTATAGCTTTTGGCAACATTAAGATACAGGTAGTTAGACGAACACCAGTTACTTAGTGCAATCAGGTCCATCTGAAGATATTGACAACCTTGTACAGACCTGATAGCTCGAAACACTTTGAAATTATCGGCATACAGTAGGCAATTGGAGGCGGTAATCAAAGGAAGATCATTTATATACAATAGGAATAGGAGGGGACCTAAAATGGAACCTTGAGGAACACCAGAGGACGGGTAAAATGGAATAGAGGTAGTTCAACAGTAACTAACGCAACATATATGAGAAGACCGGTAGGAATCCATCCATGATAAGAGAGGGCCAGCAACCCCAAAAGCTTTCAGTTTGTAATAGAGAAGTTGATGGTTGATCATGCCAAACACCTTCGAGAAGTCAGTGAAGATGACATCAACATGCAATCGGTTGTCTAGGGCCTTAGCAATTTAATCAGTGAATTCAATTCAATTTGAGGTCGTAGAGCGACCTTTGAGAAACCCATGTTGTTCCTTCCACAGGATAGGGGTCAATGAAACTGACAGCCGGAAATTAAGGAAATAGGTTGTTAATTGGACACAGAAGAAGGATCACCACTTTTAAGAATAGGAACAACGTTTGCTCTTTTCCAATAAGCAGGGAAACTACCAGTCCTTACACTGAGATTGAAGAGAAAAGCCAGAGGGATACAAAGTGAAGACGCTAATGACTTGACAAAAATATTCGGTAAGCCATCAGGACCAGGTGAAATATTAGGATTAAGTGAATTAATGAGGGATTCAACTTCAATATGATCAGTGAAAAGTGAAGAAATGTCAATGGAGTGAAGAATAGGTGTACTAACTAGATCGGAGACATGAGAAGAAGGAATGAAAGTTGACGAGAAGAACTGAGAGAACAAGTTGGAAATATCGTGTGGAGAAGAACTAACGGTATTATTTCAGCGGACTGAAGGAGGGACAGAAGAGGAGGACTTGAAGGATCTGATTATGACCCGAATGGTTTCACATTATTTGCCATAAGGGAACTCTCCAGTGGTATATATTACGAAAATGGGCTTTTTCGCGAAATCCAGGCAACATTTCATCTATGGTGACATTTTCACAAGGGCAATAACTCTTTTGACGATTCGCAACGAGTTTTTCAAAGACTTCTCAAATGGGAGTAAATCGATCAAACCCTTTTCGATTATTTCTTGTTGCTATGTCATCAAAACGAAGGACACGAACCAAGGTTTTGATCTTTTAGGGTTTTGTAAAATAATTTTACAAAACCCTACTAGTTTCACGACCCGTCTGTCCGTCCGTCCGTCCGTGTGTCACAGCACTTTTTCTCGGAAACTACATAAGCTAGAGACATCAAATTTTGTGTGTAGGTGTAAAGTGGTGATCTCTTCAAAGTTCAACTTCAAAAAAAATTTTATAAGGTATTTAAGGGGGTCTCCCTATATAGGAGAGTGACCCCCCGAAAAAAAAATTCATTGAAGGTAGCCGATATGGGTATCAAATGAAAGGTCTTGATTAGAACTTTTCAAAACAGCTCTTTGGCAAAATTTGCTTCGACCCGCGCGCAGGGAGGGGAAATACACCAAAAATTTGTGTCCCCCCCCTCGCGATTGGACACCTGTGATCCGAAAAATCTGAAAAAAATCAGGAATGTAGGCCTTGGTGAGTACAACAACAACAAATACGTGAGAAGTCGCAATTCACTCAACTTTGTTAGTAATAGTACGATTTATCGATTTTATGTTTTCTTGAATAAAATCTTAACGGTACCCTTAAATTCAATGCGATTCAGTACGTAGATGTATATTTATAAGATTGATTTATCCTGAAAGTTTCATAAAGAATGAATCATATTCAGCGAAGTTATAGCGGTTTGAATTTTCCTGTATTACCATGGAACAATATGCGCTGCATTTATTACTATGGCAACATATGGCTATGGAATAACATGCGCTTTTTACCGACTCAGACACTACAGTTTTGCTAGGATTTGCATGAAAATTTCAGGAATGATAGGTGTCATGAATAACTTTGAGAATCGGTACAGCTAGTGGTACCAGTAATCGTAAAACAAAATAGTGGCTGTTTTAAATGCGAAGATTGAATAATTTTGAGTTATTTTTTCTCAACTTCAACGTTTAAGGTGCATGCTTTGAACACTTAATTCAATTTAATGAATGACTGAAGATGAGTACCTACAATTAATGCTCATAGGTGAAACAAGTCAAGGAGGTGGAAGAGAGCTCCTAGCAAAAGGGTTTTGTAACCATTCTAGGATTCGAAAAAATTGATCATTAATCGATGATAACAGTACAGGAGAGCGGCCCCTGAAAAAAATTCATCAAACGTAGCTGATATGAGTATGAAATAATAGTTTTCATGGGAGCTTTTCAAAACAGTTGTTAAACTGTCAGTTTTTGCTTCAGTGGGGGCACAGGTGGGAAATACATGAAAAATGTGTTTCCTCCGTCGCATCTGGACATCTGAAATAATTATCAAGGAAGATATTTATGAGTATAACAATACCAAAAACCTCAGAAGTCGAAATTCGTTCAACTTTGTTAATAATAGTATTATCTTCGTATTTCATATTATCTTCAATAAAATCGTCTTTGACATGTTTCTTGATTCGATGATTGTAAATTGAATACAAAACCCTTCTGACATGAGCCTAGGTCTGTTTACCCAACTTTTTTATACTCATAACGAGACCCAATTTTTCAACTCCATTTCCTTCCTTCCCTCAAAATTCTTCTAGTAGTTGGCGATTTGATTTATAAGCTTTTGCGAGGTACAAAAGTTTAATAAAAGCCTTCAATTCAATTAGGTCTGAGTGTATGATATTCCTCTCCCTAGCGGATTTATGCTTGATAATAATATCGACATATTGATTCGAAAATTTCATAATTCTCTCCAAAAAAAGAGTAAAAATACTCACCTAAAACCGAACCCTTTTGGCGCAGTGAGTCTGACAGGTCAAATGCTACTTGTGCAAACTTGACAAAAACAACTGAGACTGATGATTTGGGTACGTTCATTGTACAAAGTTAGGAAGCTACTTGGGCGAAGCGGTTCCCACACTGAAACAAAATTTGATAGCTATGCCTATTTGCTCATTAACAGTTCCCAAGTTTACACTTTTGCCAGCTGTAGTAATGCCAGGTATTAGGGAAGCCTTTTTGAGCAATGAAACCAACAAGATTCGATATCCTTAAGCGGTACTGGTTAATTTTTTACATATTTTGTGGAGAAAGAAGATAATTTCACATCGAATGAATGCAAGAATGAATATGAATTTTTAAATAATATCACACAAAATAAATAATTCCCTTCCTATTAGATTCATTAGCGCTACGTGCTTAATTCTAAGGATGTAAAATAATTTCATTCAAAAATGGAAGTAGTTTTTCAGAGAATTAGATTCTTTAAATTTGAGAATTAACTGTATCGCATCGCACCATAGTTTCATTAAATTTCTAATTAAAAAAAATATTTTGATGCCAGCCACTGTTTTGAATTTCATGTTAGAAGTCAGGTGAATTTAAAACTTGAAATTGAAACAAGAATAGAGTTATTGGACTTTTATTTTTCTCAACGTTTTGAAAAATTCGACGCGATAATTTTTTATTTGGTCAGAGTACGTTTTCAAAGGTTTTTTTTGCAAACTTATACACTATTGGCTATCTGAATAATATGATAATTCATTTGTTTTTTGGAGTACAGAGCAGGAAGTACAAATATGCTACGGGCGTCAACTTTTACAAATATATTAAAATAACACAATAATTAAATTATATTTCTTCCAATATATACGACGATACATCGACATGGTATTTCTGCAAGACTTTGCTACTCAATTACAGCGAACTAACCTACCGCATGAAAAGGACTTAGACCTATCCATATGTGCTGGCGACAATTACAAATTGCATCGTTAATCGACTCATGTCTAGCCGCCATTCAGAAGAAGCTTCACAATGACAAAGTTCATTCATTCGCTGTGCTCTATGAACGTAATCGATAACATGGGACATGAAATCCATCTACGCTACCATAAACTCCAGTCTGCCTTCGTGATTTCACCGTATTATCCACGAAATGCACGTTTCAATGTGGTTTTATGAATATCTAATCGTGTGCCTTACTCTAAGTTGCAATTGACATATGAGTATCAATTTGTGTGAAATTCATTTGTTTAATAGGGTCTGAACGGGTTCACATTAAGGGACGTTTCGATTAGAAATGCCGCAGTTCCTTTCGAAAATGGTAGGCTAGGATATTCGAATCCCAAACTTCAATACTATCGTTTTTATTGATACTAAAATCCCATCCTTAGTGACTCACCTCAACCGTATAACCAATAGCGTTGTCACGAAAGAAGGAAGTTATACTATCAAAAACGATTTATTTTGCAGAAATGGTTGAAATATGGCCGAGATTCTTTGGTAGGCAGTTTTGTACTCGCATATCTGATTGTGGCGTGAGTATAGCAAATGTGAGTGCATGAGCTTGGCATGGCAATCCATTGAGTATGTGAATTTGCTGAATCCCTTGATGGATTACATGCATCACAGACACCCTACAATCCTACAGCTGAGATTTTAAGTGGTTTCTACTTTGCTACGAAGTGATTATTGTGATTGGCAATTCAGCAGAACTAGCGATTAAATGGATTAACTTCGACATGTCCTTCAGGTGGAGATTATCCGATAAGCTTCAAATGCACCCTTGAATATTGTTGAGAATGCTTGAATTTTAATCTTTACAGATTATTTATTTTCAAGTCTATATGAGAGAAACGAAAAAATTATACACGTGATAATATTCTCCAACTCTTTTAAAATCATTAAAATTCTGAGCTTTGACCCATACCGTAAATCAAAGCCATCAATCTGAGAATGAGCATATCAAGCATTAACTTTCATTGCGAATAATAATTAAAATGCAAATAAGAACAGCCAACGATGACGACTGCACCCTTTTGCTGAAAACCAAATGTGATTATCATTTGCATATATTTTACGAATCAATGAACGTGTTAAGCAGTTAACGTGGCATATACGAATATGTCGTTTGTTATTGCTAGAAATACTTTTTTGTTTTATTTTTTTCGACTTTATTGTTACTTTCCCCATACGTAAATTTTGTACTTTAAAAGTTACTTTTGTTTGATCCGTAGGAGCAACGTCAGCATTATACCAATCATTTTGATTGCATTCAACAGTATTCAACGAAGCATTTCATAAGAAGGGAAAGGAGAATTTGGGAGTGAATTAAGGGAAATATTTAGGGGTGAAGATTCTGGTGTAACAGTCTATGTTATAAGAAATACAGAAGCTCTGAATTAAGATTAAGGATATCTCATGCTAAGAGAATTTATAATTATGTTAGAGTTATTAATAATGTACACCGAACTATGACCAACACAATGCGAAGAGGTGGGAATGTCTCTCTCTAACTGGAGGGACAATGATTTGGAAACAGATCGAGATGCAAACTTTTCTTTGGTTGGTCTAGAGGCTTCTGAATTACTGTGTATAGAGTTGCGGCCTGTTAGGCTAGGAGAGAAAATTGAGGTAAACACCTCGAAAGGACCCAAGAAGTTTGCTGATTAACCTATGTATTAATTCAAGGAGAGGTAGCATGATAGGAATAGTACTTTTTCTTTTCTTTGAATTTGGGAGGTTAAGGCTATTTACGTCCTAAGTGTGAGACTCCTCAGCGCGCAACGCCCCTGGACTATCCAAACAGTTCCGCCGTTTGGCACATTATCTCAGGCTAGACCTAGTTTTCCTATGCCTAGAGGCGCCTTCATGTTACAGGAAGGGATTGCTAGAAAATATACTCTTCCAATCTCAACGTCTCCCGACATTTAAAAAATTGGTGACAGGCGTCATTTACCTTTCCTGTGCCAAATACCAAATACGCAGTCGGGAAAAGATATATTCCCGCTCAAGAGCTGGGTTAGCTAGAAATTCGTCCCACCATGCCTTCAATCGATCAGCTCAAGGACCAGGCACGCAATCTATCTTCACTCTCCCAGGACTGCCGTCAATCGCTGAAGTAGCGGTGTCTCCCCTTCTTAGTGACTGCTTTTCTGTCGCCTTCACTCCTGCTCCTGATATTTTTGCGCTCCCTAACAAGGGGAGCGATGGGTATCACCCCTGCGATCACCAACATCACCGACCTGGAGGACTTTCAGTATGCACGTGCGATTTGCAGCGCTTCTTGTCTCTGCACTTATGCCATCCACATTCGGTGCAGCTCCTTGTTGAGAAGGTCGCCCCAGAGTTCTGTAGCGACTACAAATTAATTTCATTTTTTTCATTTTAATTCATTTTATACATTTTTATTTCTACATGCCAATATTTACCAGAAAGTTTATTAGTACACTTTACTGAATTGTACAGTTAATTCCACTGCACTAAAAGCAATAATAACCAAACCACAGCAGTGACGCGGCAGTAACAAAAAAATCTGGTTTGAATAAAAGAGGAGAAGTTGATGTGCGCAGTCAGAACGTACACGCGCAAAAAAAAAATCAAATTACATCTAAATTAGAAAACATAATTGTGAGTTTTGATTTTACAAAGCGAAGAGTGCGCTATATAGTGGTGACCCCCAAATATCAATTTTCGTAATTAAAAAGAAAAACTGTAATAAAAACACTCGTGTCGTACCGCATAATTAAGTATGCTTCCAAAAATACACAACGAGGCAGATGAAACGTCAGAAAATCATCCCAACGATCCAAAGAGTGATACACCAGTGGAGCCTCAGCAGAATGTATATAACACTTTGCATTTAAAGCTCCCAGAATTTTTCACGGCCAATACCGAACTGTGGATCAAATTGAGTCACAATTCACAGTAGCCAAAATTATATCGGGTCGGCTCAAATTTCATCATGTAGTTAGTCAACTGCCGGCACACATTGCATCCAATTCTTCGATATCATTAAAAATCCGCCAACAGATGATAAATTACTTGTCTTGAGAGCAAGAATCATCGAAAAATTTGCTGATAGCGAACAGACCAAGCTTAGGAAATTATTGTCACAAATGCAATTAGTTAGAGAAAACCTTCATTTTTGCTGACTGAAATGAGACAATTAGCATCAGCAGCTGTCAGCGATGATATCCTAAAAACTCTATGGCTATATAACTTGCCCGAAACTATACGTGCAATTCTATCTGTATCATCGAAACCATTACTTGGTTTAGCGAAAATTGCCGACAAAATTTGGGAATTAACGGACGTCTATCAGGTTTATGCAACTGCAAACCGTACAACCTCTGACGAAAATACTGGATCATTTCAAAGACAAATCGAGAAACTAGAAGCAAAAGTTCAGAAGCTGCGTAACGCAAGACAGCGTAATCAACTATCGTCCAGTTCGGATAAACTTCGTCGCAGCGCAAGCAAGCCCAAATACAAGAACCACTGGTATCATCATAAGTTCGGGCAAAATTAAACCTAATGTCTGCCACCTTGCCAATTTAGGAGTTCGGAAAACTAAAACACCAAGTTTTTATCGAGGCGGACGAACTTGACGCATCCACACCACGCCTTTTTATATACGATACCTTTACTAAACGTAGATTTCTTATAGATACGGGTGCAGATCTATCCGTCATCCCATCAACACTAGAATCAAAACAGTATGAAGACAGTAATGTCAATTATAAACGACTGTATGCTGCTAATGAAGCAGTGATCAATACATACGGCCAGAGAAAACTTACCGTTTCACTCAACTTACGCCGCCCTTTTGACTGGACTTTTATTGTCGCTGATGTGAACACACCGCTAATAGGGGCAGATTTTTCAAAGTATCACGGCCTTGGAGTAGACTTACAAAAACGAGCATTAGTAGAAACATCAACTAACCTTAACAACATATGCATCGTCATCAAATCTTCAACACCTCAAGTAATGCTTACTAATTCTAGGGATCCATTCTTAAAAGTATTAAGAGGCTATAAGCAAATGTTGCATGAACATGTCGTACCGATGGAAAAAATTAAATCAATGGTCACACATTGCATTGTTAACAAAGGTCCACCAGTCGCGTTAAGAGCAAGAAGATTGTTTCCCGACAAACTTAGGGTAAAACAGAGTTTAATGACTTTCTATCGAGGGGCATTTGCCGTCCATCAAAGAGCAATTGGGCAACACCTCTTCATATGGTCAAAAAACCTGATGATACTTGGCGACCATGAGGCGATTATCGCCAACTCAATTCTATTACGGTACCAGACAAGTAACCGATACCGCACGATAAGACTTTGTATGCATTTTACATGGCAAAAATATTTTCAACAAGATTGATTTGAAAAAGGCTTTTAATCAGATTCCGGTTGAACGATGCGATATACCAAAACTGCAATCATTACGCATTTGGCCTATTTGAGTTTGCATTTATGACATTTGATCTCAGAAATGCCGCACAGACATTTCAACGGCTAATCGATGAAGTGCTTCGTGGACTTGATTTTGTCATAGCATACATAGACGATATTTTCATCGCAAGTCAGAATACCGAGCAACATCAAGAGCATGTTAGAATCATTTTGGATTGACTTTCATAGCATGGACTAAGAATAAATTCGGACAAGTGCGAATTCGCACAAAATGAACTGGAGTTCTTGCGTCACTTAGTCACACGCCAAGGTATTAAATCATTACTTGGTAAAGTAGAAGCCGTAATCCATTTCGAAAAGCCTCTTGTAGCAGAACAACTCTGGAGATTTATAGCAATGATAAATTTCTATAGGCGTTTCATTTCAAACGTCGCAAGTACTGAAGACAAACTGCAACGTCTTATCAAAGGCAACGTTAAAAATGAAAATTCTGTTATCGCTTGGACTGAAGACGCACCGAATGCATTCAAAGAATACAAGAAAACGCTAGCCAATGCAACACTGCTAGTTCATTCATCCAAATCAGCACACATTGCATTCGAAACTGATGCATCAGACGCAGCAATCGGTGCCGTTCTGCACCAAATTGAAGACGAAGGATGTAAACCTTTGGCCTTTTTCTCGAGGAAATTAAATAATGCTCAGAAAAAATACAGCACAAACGATCGAGAGCTGCTAGCAGTCGATGAAGCAATTAAATATTTCCGAGACATGTTGGAGGGTAAAGAGTTTGCCATATATACTGACCATAAGTCACTTATTTTTGCCTATCGTCAAAAAGGTGACAGAGCATCACCTCGATAAGCTCGGCAGTAAGACTACATAAGTCAGTTTTCATTCAACATTCGCTACATTTCCAGCCGTCAAAATATCATCCCTGATCTTCTATCACGGATTAATTCAATCAATCCCGCCGCTTCGAACTGCGACAGCTAGAGACCAAGAAACTGATGATGAATTACAAAATATCTTGCATTCAAACACAACTTCTTTGCAGCTTAACTGCATCACACTCCCTTATTCAGACATTAAGCTCTACTGAGATTTAAAAAGTATGAAAGCTAGACCTTTCAGAATCAAAAACTTTCGGTTAAAGGATCCCCTGAATAAGAGCAACTACACGCCTCGTAAAAGAGCGTTTTGTTTGGCAGAATCTATAACGCGCTAGCAAAAACTTCGTACAAAATTGCATCTCCACCGCACCGCCATACTAAATCACCCATACACGATTATAAGGAAATCGCAGAGCGATTTGCACCCATAAATATTGATTTAGTTGGCCCGCTTCTAGCACCAGGAGGTTACTCATGCATTTTAACAGTAATTGACCGTTTCTCAAGATGGCCAGAGGCAATTCCAATTAGCAGTATAACCGCGGATAGGGTCGCATTTGCACTAATATTTGGCTGGATATCTCGTTACAGCGTCCCCGCAAGAATAACTACGGATCAAGGACGGCAGTTCGGATCGAAATTGTTTCGCCAGCTAAACAGAATCTTAGGAGTATTACATCTGCGAACAACAAGCTACCATCCGCAGTCAAATGGGATTATCGAAAGATGGCACAGGTCGTTAAAATCATCTCTTAGAGCCAAATTATCTAATGATTGGTACAGCGAACTACCTCTTTTTTGTTACGATACCACTTCGGTTTTCACCAGTGCAAGGCTGAAACAGTAAGCATTCATCCACTCCATCATTCGGCACATTAGCATATCTAGTCTGAGTTGGGCATGTTTGACTATGCGTCCGGTGACTAAGGCCGCAACATACTCGTAATCTGCATAGCCGATTAAGCATGACTCATCCGGCAGTTTAAGCTTCAGTAGCCCGTCGTATGAGACGTTGCACAAATTAGGGCCGAGGATGGAGCTCTGAGCGACACCCGAGCTAATAGAGCATTACATTGCATGTAAAGAGTGGGAAGTACGAAGAGGTGAACTGCTGGATTCTGAAAGTAGAAATAAAAAGCTTCCTTTTTATTTTGCGTGCTTTATTTTCCTCAAAATCGATTTTCGACCATAACAGTTCGATCTTCTTCAGCGATTAATTTATTTTGACTTACATTCCTGCTTATATACTAACTGTGTTTAAGGAAATTTACTTTAGATAATTTCCAGGTAATAAAAGGTAATTAAAAAAATTTGCTTGAGCTAATAAAAGGTAGGAAAGGTAATTTACCAAGGGGTAGTTACAAGAATATCGGGTAGTCTGCGTGGCGTAGTGGTTAGAGCACTAAGCCCGTAAGCCGAAGGTCTTTGGTTCAAGTCTGGTTGGTGTCAACGAGATTTAGTTCGAGTGGTTCTTCGGACGGACTATAAGCCTGTTCAGTTATAATACATGTTGGTTTAAAATTTTAAAATTTGATAATGTTGATCGCCCCTGTCGCTATCTAGTTATCGGGATCTTCTGTGCCATTCTCCTAATTGTCGAACCCTTGACGCCATTAAGTCTAGCTGTCTCAACAATGTACCTCATCTCCTTTTCCTTAGCTTCTTCGCTTAGCGGCAAATCGAGCATCCTGAGGATCATGGCTCTGTATGGAGAAACCTTGACTTGCTGCGAATAATTTGATGTGTTTGGGATCGTTCTCTGTGTGTGAGTTGCTTTCCGGTATACATCGAAAGTTATATTTGTTTGAGTTCTCCTTACTTCTATATCTAGGAACGATAGTTTACCATATTGCTTTTCCTCCATCGTGAATCCTATATTCTTGTAGACTCGATTCAGGTCAGCAAGCACCTCCTCCATGTCACCCCCTTTCACATACGCAAACACATCGTCCACATATCGGACCCAATATTTTGGTAATTGGCCTTTCTCCTGCAGTCCCTCTTTTAATTTTGTCATAAATATCTCGCCGAAGAATGGTGAAAGCTGATTTCCCATCACTACTCCGTCTTTAGTCTTATAAAATTTTCCCCTAAAGGTGAAATAATTTTCGGTCGTGCAAAGTTTCGCAAGTTGGATATACTGCCTAGTTTCCATGATAATGAATTTTCTTGGTGAAAAAGCTATTCTTCTATGTATCCCCTGGATACTCGGGAATAGAGCTTTTATGCCGAAAGACACCACAATTTCGTCTTGCGTTGGTGGGCCAAACTTTAGAATTTTTTAGAGAATTCTTTGCTGTTTTTTACCGATCTACTATTCATTTGAGCCATTCCCTTAAATTCATTCACCAACCATCTTGCCAATTTTCGAGTATTCACGGCCGAAATAATCTCACGCGTTTTGTTCCGCTCTTTGGGTATTTTCGGCAAACACTTAATCCTAGGCAAAGTAGCGTTGCTCACTCTAACCTTCACCAATTCGCCAATTGATGACTCACAACTTTTACTTATCCTTTCGAATCTTTTCATGGATTCCTCTACCGAGCTCCGGCGTAGCTCGAAGAAATTACCGCTGTTTAGTTTTTGTATAACCGCCTCATCATACTTACTTTTATCCACCACTACCGCTGTATTTCCTTTATCTGCCGTGATAAAGTGAACCGGTTTCTTCTTCAATTCAACAACTATGCTCGTCTCTTCACTGCTTACAACCTTTTTCGCTGCTTCGGTTATATTATTCCTTGCCATCGTTTTCTGTGCGTCCAGTAGTCTACTCATTGCTGCTTCCGTTTCTACGGTGATGTTCTCTAAAGGTATTTTTGATGGTTTGATGGTTTCGTTAAAGACTACACCAGTCTGGAGATTTCTTGAACTTCTACGCATTCTTTCACTAGTTTGGCTGATCCTTCCAATCGATTCACTTTTTCCGATGTATTTCCCTTTCTTGTCTTTCTCACATTGGTATGCTAGGTCCGCTTTTTCCAGTAAGTCCTCCATATAACCTTTACCACAGTGTTGAGATTCTCGCATAGGCTCCAGATGCTTCTCATAACTCTTGAGAGTCGTATTGTTCAATTTCGTGTAGAGTTGCTTGATGCTGATTTTCATTGAATTTCGTTCCACAGATTTTTTTGGTTAATCGCATTTTACAGACCGCAGCATATCTTCGATTACAAATATTGCTGGATTCGGTTGTGGTTCGAAGATTTACAACACAAACCTTAATTTTATTTACGTAAGTTTATGAACTTCAACAAATGAGAAGAACGTTTACCAGAAGATCGTAAAAACAATCTGGGGGCAATTGGAAGATTACATATGAGAGTGCTAACAAGAGTACAATTGATGGAGCTACCATGAGAACAAAGCATATAACCATCTATTAAGCAGAGCTGCGAGTTCAAGGAGAAAAATTAAAATTCGAGAACACTGGCTTTAACAGCTAAGCCCACGAAGATGACATGGGCCTTGAGTTCATTAAAACCCTACAAATGCTCAGGGAAATATGGAATATATCTACTACTACTTCAAAAGGGTTACACATATATGGAACTACATCTATTTAGGATAGAAAAGGCCCGCTTACCCATTTGATAGGTAATACCGTTTTGGAGGCAAATTAGAGATCGGTTTCGTGCGAAACTTTGGCGAGATCGAATCCAGCCCAAGGGGTAGGGGCCTTTAGCTTAACTTTTTTTATCTTCAAAGCCTAAGAGACACTTATAAAGATACTTGTAAGAGATACTTATTGTATCTTACATATAATCAACTCTTTACTTACATGTTTAGTGTGTTCAGTGTTCAGTGGCAAATTCGATACAACTATGAGATGTGTGAAATTTTTGACGAACCGGAAGTTTCAACAATTGTAAGACTGTGGAAGCTGCAATTGGCTGGCCACATGAATCTTATGGAGGAACAACGGATACCAAAAAAGGTATTTATTGGGCGAACTGAAGGAGACCAGTGGGGAAGCTAAGGAAACGCTGGTCTTACTTAATCGACGAAGGCAGTTTGTAGTAATCGAGCAGTCTGTATAGGGTAACTAATCGAGAAATATTCCATCCGTTCAAGTGATCCACTGCATTTCTCTCTTAAATCATTCGATAATTAATACAAAGGACACTCTAACAATTCAAATCATTCTCAGATATGACTATTGACGGTGTTAAGCTCTTTCCGAATTTCCAAAACCCAATTGCCCCGCGATCACCAATTACAAATGGTAAAATACTGCAAGCATTATGAGGATACTTTTTAAACAGTAACTTATTAAAAGTTCACGAAATCGAGTAAATGTTGTAAAAATGTGCATTAAAATACGTAAATTTATGTAAATTTTATAGAAACTAAACCGAAAATTGAATAGTGTATATCAATAAAAATTAAAAGCAACAAACATCGCATTTCGAAATACATTCGGTGGTGTGTCACCCACTGTACTTCCCACTGTTTCCGGTTGAAGCTACTCTTTTTGTTCTTGCAAATTACATGCAGCTTTCCCATAGCGACAAATTTCGGATCTTTCACCATATACAAGTAAATGCACTACGATCGCATGTAGTTGAAATGGTCCGACACACAGCAGAGCTAGAATCAACCCACCGGTTTTTGAGTGGACTTGCATGTTAGCGAGTTGCTCAAGGACCGGCCGTGGGAGTCGTGTGGGAGATCCTGAAGGTAAAGGGTCAAATGTGAGGAAAATTTGCCCGTTTACTTGTGATTTAACTAATTGTGAAGCGTCACTGTTGGGCACCAGGATTGCATGAAAATCGTAAACGTGACATCCTACCGTTGGTTGGGAGAATCTTCGTTGATGGTCGTGTGTAAAAGCCAGTGATTCAGAAACTAGCCGGATGCCCATTTTCTTATATTAGCTAGCGTACTGTGTCATCAGTACGTTTGGCAGGAAAACACAAGACCCCTTCGGTTTCCGTCAGGCTGCGGTATACCTAAAACCGTACGCGTGGAAAATAATTTTGTAGAATGGATTTTGCGCTGGCGGAAAGGACTGGCCTCATGATAGCGCAGAAAGCTGGTTGCTAGCACGCATACGCGTTGTCACGCAAGGTGATTCCAGTGAAGCCCGAAATTTTAGCTCACTGTGGCAATTAAATAGCACTTCACAAAACACTACAAGTTTATCGCTGCTCGGATTTCAAAATTGGAGGATACGGTTGAAGAACGACAAATTTATTGAGCCCGCTTTACACTAGTTGCGAGAAAAGAGGCCACTGTGTATAACCGTTAGGTTGGATTCAGAGCGTTTCTGAAGGTAAAAGAAGCGTATGACAATGCCTAATTTTTTCACGGGCAAATGCCACCCAGAGATATTGTGTACAATACATGCTTTTTAGTAGGGTTATATTCATGCTCTAAGGCAGGCTAGCCCAGGCAAATGTTTGCAACAACACAAAGCATGACTGCGACACTAAAGGATGTCCTCAGATCTTAGTAAACTACTCACTAAATCTGATAGTTAACGGCTTATTATTGAATAGAACAATTCCAGATTTTAATTCCGAGAGTATGTTGGTGACGTTAGTATCCTGAACTGGGTGAATATTCAGACTTACTTCCTGTGCCTATACATCTAGCTTTAAGAAAAGTGCAGTTAGATTATACGGGATGGCTTTGGGGCCAATCCCAATAAAACTGGACTGATAGTTTTTCCTAGAAAACCGGTGTTTGTGCAGATTTTGCGGTATGACTGCTCGATGTTTGTTTGGATTTCCATCACTAAAGTTACATACGAGTATGATAGGCAACATACCGGAACGGAATTTCAATCCATGCAATCCGTGACCCTAGCCTTAGAGGTACACTGAGTGGACAGCTCTTAGTGGCAGAGATAGTTCTCCCACGACCCAACTCCAATATCAGTCCACATATGGACCAGTTCTTACCGCTTTCTTCTTCTCTCTATTCACATTTTGAAAAGGAAACGACACTATGACCAGTGCATTCACCAGGCCGACGTCTGCAAAATAAGGAGTCCCCCCAGTCTCTCCAAGGCAGCCGGGTTTGGCAGAATTGCTGAAGTGACGTTCCCGATTGGGCGAAGAAAGTAAAAGGCAGCGATTGTCATCAAAAAGTGCGAAGAACGCAAACAGTGCTAGGTGTGCTTAGCATTAAGCTCGAAGATCAATCGCGTTAATTTTGGTGCCGCGATTGGCAGCTAGGGCTGGCAGAATTGCTGATGTGACGTTCTTGATTGGGCGAGGAAAGTAGAAAGTAGCTGTTGTCATCAAAAAGTGCGAAGAACGTAAACAGTGCTACGGGTGCTTAGCATTAGGCCCGCAGATCAATCGCGTTACTTTTGGTGCCGCAATTGAAACGCCACGGGAAGGAGCAAATAAAAATTGGCCTTCAGAATTTGAGTTTCTTTACAGGTCGACAGAGAACTCAGAACCCTTAAAATTTGTGTCAACGTTCGTGCAGGGCTTTGTATCTTTAGATCTCATGCTCAAGCAAATTGTCAAAAGATCGTGAAGTAGCAAATAAATTCAAATTTGATTTATCAGGAAATTTCGTTCGTTCCAGGTTCGCCAATCACAGATATTCGTCAGCAATTTACATTGTAGCTCTGATACTTGTTCAAATTTGCATGTGTTATCAGCATTATCAATGGTGCAAGGACCCATGTCAGATCTAAGGCTACAGGAGCTGTCGCTTAAAATAAACAAGTACTGCAATTTTGTTTGCCAGTTTGAGACTAAAAAAGACTTGCTTTCAAGTTTCCTGAGCCTTTCCATCGGCTTTTGGCTTTTTTATGATTCAGATTGTATATATTACCTGGATTGTGTGTAACCTCACTCTTTCTATATTGCTAATTGCAATTACTTGAATCATACTCATGGTTAAGAAGTAGTGTTTTTTTGACGAACTTCGGATCAATGTTGATCAACATTTCGGCAAGTCCATACCTCTGTTTCATATTTGGTTTAGTGCAGAAGATATTCATACTGTTCATGCGTGATTCAAAGCTGGACATGACTTTAGCCTCAGGTGTTTATCAAGCAGGCTTGGCAATCATATAACCTTGCCAACCATCCAGAAGTAATTTTTGAACAACACGATACGCATATGGCAGATAAATAAATCACTAGATAAAGATGTAATGAGAACAGCTATAGTTTCATCCGAAAGTAGAGCAATCACAGTCTGAGAGTAGCTGCATGAGAAGAAATGGTAAGGCATGATGCTGTCAGAATTATGTAGGCTCCAGGTCATAAGAATATTGTGCGTTAAAAGGTAAATGCATATGACAGTGGTGACAGAAAAGCGCTGTGCAAAATAATGCATGACTTTGGCGTTCCAACAAAACTAGTTCGAATGGTTAATGTCACGATGCTAAATACTGAGTCCCAGGTCAAGGTAAACGGCAAACTAAGGAACAGCTTCAACATGAAATTAGGCTTAAAACAAAGGGAGGGACTTGCCCCAAGGCTCTTTGATATTGCAGTTGAACACGTCATCAGAAAAACATCAGCTGAAACCACTGGTACACTAATGCTCAAGTTGACACAATTGGTAGCATATGCTGATGAGGTCAATATTATGGCACGGTCAATCTCAGGTGCTAAAGCAGTATTTCTGAGCCTAGAGTCTGAAGCAAATCGAAGTGGCCTACAAGTTGATGAAACTAAAACTAAATTCATGACTCAAACGAGGAAGAACAGTTTGAAAAACTCTGACCATAGGAGACTATAATCTTGAAAGTGTGGATTACTTCGTTTATTTTGGACCCAAACTGAATAGAAGAGACACCGAAAAGGATGAGAATGCACGCCGCATGAACGCCGCAAATAAGGCCTATTACTCCGTTCTTTTTATACGCAAAATAAACTCTATGTTTACAAATTACTAATCAAACCTGTGCTGTTATATGGCAGCGAAACATGGACTCTGACGAGTGAATTCGATAAGGCAGTGGACAATGAACAGATTGGAGACTACGTTACAACGATGAATTGTATAAATTATTTGACAAACTACCTGTATCTGCTTGCGTAAAGTTACGCAAATGGGCGGGCCATGCAGAAAGAATCGCAGAAAACCGGCTACCTGGAACAACATTGAAGTATAGAACACAAGGTAGACGTCCAGTGGAAAGACCAACGACTCGATGGGAAGACACGATAGAAGCTGACATATCCTTGCTGGGAGTGATCAACTGGCAAACAAGGTCGCAGAGATGTGATAATTGAAGGAGATTAATCGTAGAGTTCATAGATGATGAAAAGTTAAGTGATAAATTTGTAGTGAAAAATTTAGCAAACAAGAAGATTTGCTGCGTTACTAAAACAAGATTACTCGCAGATGGCACAAATTAAATTGATATAAATATCTTCGTTAAACTGGAGCTTCAGTGGCTATACAAGATTCAAGAGTGGCCAGATTTTTTGTAGTCAAGACCAAGAACTGGAATAACTGCTTCCGAAAGTTGTCTTAAGTTGTTACTGCTGACACGTTCTGGGAGCGGATTAAGCTTAGTGATTTAACCATTTAGTAAATTTAATAACCCAGCCCGACACCATCCAGAAAAATAGGCACAACTTGAACACCTGATGTAAGCCGCAAGAGCATGTTATTTTGAATCAAGAAGTGATGTAGTAAGATTTTCTAGATTATTCCCTAAGATTATTTCCTAGCTCATTGCCGTAAGATCAAATACCGACAATCTTGCGAAGGTAGAGGTTTGATATACATATACAGGGTTTTCCAATAAGAGGTGTTATTTTGATATTAAAAGAAAAATGCCATTTTTTAATATAAATGATCGGATGTTTATGTCATTATAAAGAGAAAGATATGCCTTTAATAGTGGAAAATAACATCAGGCAAATGGCCACCACGACCACGCTTACAGGAACATATCCTTTTCATGAAATTTTCCATAACCAAATCGCAAAGTGGCTGCCTTATGTACTCGATAGAAGAATTCCGTCTTTGAGGTCTTGAATCGACGCTGAGCTGTTGGCGTAAACCTTCTCTTTCACGTGGCCCCAAAGGAAGAAGTCGCAAGGTGTTAAATCACAAGATCTCGGTGCCCAATTGTGATCACCTCTTCGAGAGATAACACGGTCCGGAAACTTGTCCCGTAAAAGATCAATGGTTTCGTTGCTTGTGTGGCACGTAGCGCCATCTTGTTGAAAGTAAACGTTGTCCAGATCAATACCATCCGATTCCGGCCATGACAAATCATAATCATCTTTCGATAGCGCAATCCATTCACCGTAACTGTTGCTCCAGCCGCATTTTCGCAAAAGTAAGGTCCAATGACCCCGCCGGACTGTAAACTGCACCAAACAATCATACGTGAAGGATAGAGAGGCTTTTTAACAATAACTCTTGGGTTTTCCGAGCCCCAGATGCGACAATTTTGTTTGTTGACGAAGCCACCGAGGTGGGAATGGGCTTCATTACTCAAGATGATTTTTCGATGGAATTCCGGATCATTTTCATGCATTTCAAGGACCCAATCAGCAAAGACACGACGTTGTTGATGATCGACCGGCTTGAGTTCTTGTGTTAACTGAACTCTATAAGCCTTAAGACCCAAATCTTTATGCAAAGTACGGTGTAATGACGTTGGTGGAATGCCTAATTCTAAAGAACGACGAGCAATGGACAAACCTGGGTTTTCTCCAACACTTTCGGCCACAGCAAAAATATTCTCGGCAGTGAAGTGCACGGATTTTATTCTTCACATCACTTAGTTGCCCCAACAGCTCGAATTTTTCCACCAATTTTTGTATTGCGGGCCGACAAGGTGCTTCCAAAAATGTTCGAGTTTTACGAACAGTCTCTGCCAAATTTTCACCATTTTTATAGTGAATTTTAATAATTTCAATGCGTTGTTGAAGCGTGTATCGTTTCATTTTTATTAATGGCGTAGTTTTTACTTTTCAAATGTCAAAAAATGACAGCTTTAAAAGGGATGTCTACCGAAATAGTGGGCTATTCAAAATGATTCTTCTTATTGGAAAACCCTTTAGGTAGTGCATGGTTGTCTCATCTTTTTCCAAAAACTTTTTTCAAAAACGAATGCCAGTAATACCTTTTCCGCAAATAATCGTAAGTTTGTATTTGTTAATCAGGAATATAACCCCATGATCAAACCAAATATACCTCAACAGTATTTCTTTTCAATATAAATAAAAAAAAATCCATTAACGACTTCATTCAGAAGAGTGTGTTCCAGAATCCAAAAGGCAGTGCCCATAGCTATTACAGATGTCAGATATCAGTATCACTTTCTCAGTGGGGAATCAGCCTTCACCTATCGGTTTATCGTCCAAAGAGCAATTTTTTTAAGCTTTCCTTTGCTGATGATTTGACAGATTGCTTTATTTGGTAAAGACATTCGGTTTGATGGGTCATCCAAGGACAAGCTTTCATTCAAAAAAATGCAAAAAACCTACTTAGCTGCCGCTATTCATCTAAATTAATACTCATGGTTAATGACATTGCAAAAATCATTTTTCAACTTACAAAACGTATCTAAAAGCTTAAAATACGAGTATAGACTTACATCATAAACATGTAAATAGAATTGCAGTAACTCAGTCCCAACAAAGTTATCCAAATTGAGCTTTTTGTAAAAGTACAACAGTCATCTCTTTCTATGAACATGGCATCCCCAGTATCCTGCTGCCAGAAGTCTCAGAGTGGATTCTAGGGTCTTCGCATTGATTAGGGCTTCGCGAGGAGGTAAATCTGGTAACTCCAACTCACTTATTACCAAATGCAGCTTGGCTAAGGAGAACGTAAACTAGAAGTGGTTTCTTCTATACCACCAGTCAACAAAAGAGAAGAAAAGCAGACGCATAATAATCGCAATTCGCAGTTTAATAGTCTTCTAGGGTACCAATCCTCAAGAGGTACTAAAGGTATTTTTGTGTAAATTACTAATAAAACGTCCAATCCAAAAAATTTATCTCTACAAAAACTCTACAGTCGCAACATGTAAGCGATGGACATGCATTGTCTGATGCTACGATATTGCTACTGGGAAATACACTTCTTGAAAAGAAGGGCATTATAATAGCTATGAAGCGTTAAAGGAAAGGCAGAACCAAACCTGAGAGGAGGCCCAATCATAAATTTACCGGTTCTTTTTTCGGTTAACTTAACTTCATAAGCAATGGGGGTCCAGATCCACTATAAAGACTTTTAGCAAAAAACGAAGAGGAAATTGGCTCTCATTTTGGTTCGAGCCGGGGGTGGTAAGCATTGAATACTCAGTCTAATAAACTAGATTAGTGGCTGTAACCAGGCACCCCTAATAAACGTTTTACTGAACATTGCAGAAAATAAATTCTTTGCAACAATCTGAGAACAAAACATTCGGCAATAAATTTTAAAAGGAGCAATTTTTAAGCCGATCTAGCTATATGGGCCACCATCTGTCACCTATCTAACCTTCTATAAACTCATATGCAACTCCGACGAAAAAAAACGGAGCCTTTATGACTGGGTAAAGAGAAGTAAAGGGTAAAATCCGAAACAAACGGATGCAATTGAATTACAGTGACGGTAATACAAGACTTTTTTGACTTACCGGAGGTTTCAACAATTGCAGCCTGTGGAAGCTGCAAAGGGCTGGCCACGTGAATTGTATGGACGAATAACAGATACCCAAAAAGGTATCCATTGGCGGAGCTGAAGGCTGGGGACCAGTAGGGAAGCCAAGGAAACACTGGCTCGGTCGACAAAGACAGTTCATTCCTGCTCGGGTTTCGAAATCGGAGACAGTTGGAGGAAATTTTAGCAGGTAGCGAAGGCTCGAAAGGGTTGCAGTGCTACAAAGAAGGGTACTGAAAAAAGTGAGCTGAGGATTATGCCCGAACTCTCTCGAAATTGCAAGCCTCAGCAATAGAACGAAGCCATGCCAAGACGCTACGAACGATGCACTTAAAGAAGGGGTAATAGACTTTTTCTAAGAAATAAGAAAAATCCAGGATGATCTGCTGTGAAATCTGCCAGCAGCTCAAAAATAGCATTTTCGCAAGAGCTTCTTAGAAAGTCCCAGCACATTTTGGTGTTCAGGAGGATGAGATCAACAAGGTTAGCTCCTTTGTGCACTTATATACTACCATCACCAATGTGAGCACCGCACAAAATTTATCAAGTATTCATCGATGTGAAGTGACAAAATGAATGAAAATCAAAGATTTTAACCACTAACGTATGAACATTTTTCAAGTTGAAGCAGGATCATAATCTTGAAGCTATCAATTGAAATTTCCCGAAAGCTAAAATCACGAAATAGTCCATATGTGCAGCCAATTCAATTTAAACTTCAACAATAAAATCAAAGCATCGAACTCGCTGAGCAAATTTTAAGCAAACACATGCCGGCTGTTTACATTCGGATATTTATTTTGAAAATCCAATGAAAAACAAATATTAAACAGTTACAGTAGTATATACAAACAAAATTTTAATGCCGGTTAACAAAGATTGTTGATGAATGTGATTCAAATTTATTGATTTCAGCTGAATAAATAAAAGTAGGAATTGCACTAACATGAATTCGTTTGATAACGCGAAGCAGTGACGACTTGACTTTTTATATATTTGGTATACTTGCTTCAAAGTTCAAATATACAAAATTTTGATCGATATTTCCGGTGAAAATCAAGGATGAATTTCAAAATGGCCTCTGTGAGTTGATATTATTCATGTATATAAAGACGACTATGAGTAATCGTTTGCAGTATTGGCTAGCTTCTCAGATTCTACTAACAAGAAGATTGTTTCATTTGTGAAATGAAGTTGATTTTAAAGTTCCTATTTATTGCCTTTTGCATATCTGCAGTATTGTCGGACAGTTCGAGTAGTTCAAGCAGTTCTGACAGCTCTAGTAGCTCGAGTAGTTCCAGTAGTTCAAGCAGTGAGAGTGACTCAAGCAGTATTTCAAGCGAAGAATTGCCACCAGTTGACCCATCAGGTAATCCACCGGCTAGCGCAGTGCCAGTTGATCCACCGGTCGAAAATCCACCAGCAGACCCACCAGGTGGCATACAACCACCAGTTGAACCTCCTGTTGAGCCACCAGTAGATCCACCTGAAGAGCCACCATTAGAACCTCCAGCGAGACCCCCGGTGGAGCCACCAGTCGAGCCACCAGTTGAGCCACCACCGGAGCCACCAGTGGAGCCCCCAGAGGAACCTCCAGCGAGACCCCCGGTGGAGCCACCAGTCGAGCCACCAGTGGAACCACCACCGGAGCCACCAGTTGAGCCCCCAGTGGAACCGCCAGTAGAACCTCCTGTTGAACCCCCGGTGGAGCCACCAGTTGAACCTCCAGTAGAACCACCAGTTGAACCCCCGGTAGAGCCCCCAGTAGAGCCACCAGTAGAACCACCAATCGAGCCGCCTGTGGAACCCCCAGTGGAGCCTCCAGTTGATCCTCCAATTGATCCTCCAGTGGAGCCTCCTATTGAGCCACCAGTTGAGCCCCCGATAGAGCCACCAGTAGAGCCCCCCGTGGAACCACCAATTGAACCTCCTGTAGAGCCACCAGTTGACCCACCAGTGGAACCACCAGTAGAACCTCCAGTAGAACCCCCGGTGGAGCCACCAGGTGAACCCCCGGTAGAGCCACCAGTTGACCCTCCGGTGGAGCCTCCAGTGGAACCTCCAGTAGAGCCACCAGTGGAACCACCAGTAGAACCTCCAGTAGAACCCCCAGTTGAGCCGCCAGTTGAACCCTCACCGGAGCCACCAGTTGAGCCCCCCGTAGAACCACCAATTGAACCTCCTGTAGAGCCACCAGTTGAGCCACCAGTGGAGCCACCAGTAGAACCTCCAGTCGAACCCCCGGTGGAGCCACCAGTTGAACCCCCGCTAGAGCCACCAGTTGACCCTCCGGTGGAGCCTCCAGTTGAGCCTCCAATGGAACCGCCAGTGGAACCACCAGTAGAACCTCCAGTGGAGCCACCAGTAGAACCACCTGTTGAGCCCCCGGTAGAACCACCTGTCGAGCCCCCAGTAGAGCCACTGGAAGAACCACCAATTGAGCCACCAGTGGAGCCACCAGTTGAGCCCCCAGTGGAGCCACCAGTTGAGCCTCCGGTGGAACCACCAGTAGAACCCCCAGTGGAACCTCCAGTACAGCCACCAGGTGAGCCCCCAGTTGAGCCTCCCGTTGGGCCACCAGTTGAACCACCCGGTGGACTACCCAATAGGCCACCAAATGGGCCACCAAATCGGCCACCAAATAGGCCACCTGATAGGCCACCAAATAGGCCACCGAATAGGCCACCAGGTGGACCACCCAATAGGCCACGAGCTGGGCTTGTAGTTGAACCACCAGTTGGACCGCTGCTAGAGGTTGACTCAAAGCAACAGCTTGAAGCGGAAGATGAATCAGGATTAACATCCATCCTGAGAAATACTAAAGATTTGTATGACCGAATCGCTATGCAACTATACAACTGGTAAATACTTTAGAACCCCTTAAGATGTTATTTCTTAAAATCTAATTTAATTTAAATATGTAAGAATATAAATCCTTCAATTCGTTAACATTTGTTGCTAATCAAATAAATCATTATATATTAATAACTAATATGATGAAAGCAAAACGTTATCTTTAAATTGGGTGAATATATGAATTTCATTAATCGAGTTCTTTATGTGTATATAGTGAAAACGACAGGATCTCATACAGAATAAGTAATGTAACATTCGGCATTACACTGTTTTTTTGGGCCGCCATGGGTATGTAAGATTAGGTAAAAAATATTTGGTAATGCTGAATAATAAATGTTACTTTAGCGTGATCGTGGTTAAGACGCTTTTAAGGCGAATGTGCAAACTTAAGCTTGACAAAATCTTAGCATAATACCTTGCCATCTCCCCAATTTCATTACCTGAAATACACGAAATAATTTGCCCTACTTCTGCTATTCAATGATTGTTCGTTTACTCACCAACCAATGGGTGACACCATTGTTCGCCAAACAATAACTCAGTAATCATCAAACACGTGCACCAATTTCCACATCACTCAATCAACAAAAAAATATCTTCATCTCGGCGTGCAGATACATCAATTTCCCAAATGCACCGAACCAACAATGATGCAATCCTACACGTTACACATATCAAAAGTGATGTGTACATGCGAGTACATAAAAGGATAATGTGAAATTATAAAAAGAACTTTTCTGTCGTCATTTCCCTCTAATCTGAACCATCTAAAACCACACTCGCTTTGCTTTTTATAATTCCAGCAATATTTATAAGGATTGAAAATAATTAAATTCACTCCCTGCGCGACCGCGTTAAACAAATCACCCTAGAAACGGTTCAGTATGTGATTGAAGTACAAGAGTGCGTGCATGTTATGTTCAAGCTATTGTGATTTGGTGTACCGTGTGAATGCGAGACATGCATCATGCATTTCTCTTTTATAATAATAATAAAGCCCTCTTTTATTGGTTTCGGGCAATGAATGTATAAATTTTGTTGAGTTGGTCTTATTAGGGTTTTGTAAAATAATTTTACAAAACCCTTCTAAAATCGCGTCCTGTCTGTCCGTCTGTCCGTCTGTCTGTCTGTCCGTCCGTCCGTCCGTCCGTCCGTCCGTCCGTCCGTCCGTCCGTGTGTCACAGCAGTTTTTCTCGGAAACCACTTAAGCTAGAAGCATCAAATTTTGTATGTAGGTGTAAAGTGGTGACCTCTTCAAAGTTCAATTGCAAAAAAGTTTTATAAGCTATTTAAGGGGGGTCTCCCCATGTAGGGGAGTGACCCCCCGAAAAAAAAATTTCATTGGAGGTAGCCGATATGGGTATCAAATGAAAGGGCTTGATGAGAACTTTTCAAAACAGGTCTTAATTTGACAAAGTTTGCTTCGAGGGGCGCACAGGGAGGGGAAATACACGAAAAATTTGTGTCCCCCCCCCTCGCGATTGGACACCTGTGATCCGAAAAATCTGAAAAAAATCAAGAATGTAGGCCTTGATGAGTAGAACAACAACAAATACGTGAGAAGTCGCAATTCACTCAACTTTGTTAGTAATAGTATGATTTATAGATTTTATGTTTTCTTGAATAAAATCGTAACGGTACCCTTAAATTCTATGAAATTCAGTACGCAGATGTCGTTTTATAAGATTCATCTATCCTGAAAGTTTAATAGAGATTGAATTATATTTAGCGAAGATATAACGGTTTGAATTTTCCTGTATTACTATGGAACAATATGCGCTGCATGTATTACTATGGCAACATATGGCTATGGAACAACATGCGCTTTTTACCGACTCAGACACTACAATTTTGCTAGGATTTGCATGAAAATTTCAGGAATGATAGGTTTCATGCATACCTTTGAGAATCAGTTCAGCTAGTGGTATCAGTAATCGTAAAAGAAAATAGTGGCTGTTTTAAATGCGAAGATTGGATAATTTTGAGTTATTTTTTCCCAACTTCAACGTTCAAGGTGCATGCTTTGAACACTTGATTCAATTTAATGTATGACTGAAGATGAGTGCCTACAATTAATACTCATAAGTGAAACAAGTCAAGGAGGCGGGAGGGAGCTTCTAGCAAAAGGGCTTTGTAACAACTCTAGGATTCGAAAAAATTGGAAATTAATCGATGATAATAGTACAGGAGAGTGGCCCCTGAAAAAAAAAAATTAATCAAACGTAGCTGATATGAGTATGAAATAAAAGTTTTCATGGGAGCTTTTCAAAACAGTACTTAACCTGCCAGTTTTTGCTTCATTGGGGGCACAGGGGGGAAATACATGAAAAATATGTTTCCTCCCTATCGAATGGACATCTGAAATAATTATCAAGGGAGATATTTATGAGTATAACAATAACAAAAACCTCAGAAGTCTAAATTCGTTCAACTTTGTTAATAATAGTATGATTTTCGAATTTCATATTTTCTCCAATAAAATCGTCATTGACGTGCTTCTTGACTTTATTCAATCTGGTGACTGCATTTTGAAAATTGAATACAAAACCCTTCTGACATGAGCGTAGGTCTGTTTACCCAACTTGTTTTTGTTATACTCTTGGACTTACGGCTTCACTCAACATGCTGCACATTCATAAATGAGAATATGTTATAGTAGAGTTAAATGGTCGAGTATGAAATGAGGGAGAGACGTTTCTATAGCTGTTAGGATATTTGGATTTATTGTAGCAGTTAAATTTTTTGATCGTTGCTTTTTGATGATTCTGGGTCAGTATTGAATGTACAGATTGTGCAGCAAGAAGATTTTAAGTAATTTGGGACAGTAATTTGAGTACAATTGTTCTGCTGGTAAGTGGAATGTTCATGAAAGCTAGCACTCTTTGGGGACTGCCACCCCACGTACCCGAGAAAGCGAAGGTTTCCGTAAGGTTTTTCGGCTTATTTCGACTTGAAAACGATCTCTGGACTAAGAATAGGCTATTGCATTGGAACTAACGATTTGGGCTGGCAGATATGATATTTCGGACATAGCTGCATAACATAGTATTGCAGGGGTGACAATCGCTCGAGAACGGCTCCAATCTAAGTATCATACCTACTCTTTCCGGGTGAAACCTTGGGCCTGTACGTTCGAAGTTCGCACCATTAAGTTGGTGGTGTTTGTTCGGTTGAGACGGACTTCCAAATAGCGCTGGTGTGTCTCAGAGCACCCGTCCCCATAAGGGCTGATGCCAAACTTCGCATGGGCTCCCTACCCTGCAAAGATAACCATGGGATCAAAACAGCGACTACACATAAGAATAAACATAGCGGCTTCGAGAGGGGACCCGAAACTCGGAACTCATCAAAAACAACAACGACTTGGACATTAAAGACTAAACTAAACACTAAAGATCACGACTGCTTGAAATTCTTCTATGCCCCATCGAAAACCCCGGCACAACAAGCCCCCAGTGTGCTGGTGGTCAACCGAAATCGCTGATAAACAAAGGGAGTGTTACAAGCTTCGGCGTGAGGCCCAACGGACACGGAACCGTGACGAGGCAAGCAACCGCGCATCAGCATTTAAGTCGGCCAGGAAATGCCTTCGCAAATTGATGAACTCGCGGGTTCAGTTTAGCACTGGAGAAAACTGAAGTGGTCATCTTGACAAAAAAGAGAGTCCCTAGAGTAAGGATGATCAGTATTGGAGATATGCGAATGGAATCAAAGCCATCGGTGAAGTACCTGGGTGAGTTTTTCTGAGCAAATCAGGGCAACGACTGAGAAGGCTGCTCTGGGAATATCGGCTCTGAGTCGACTTATGGCCAACGAAGGGTAACCCAGCCCATCAAGAAGACGCTTCTTGATGAGTGCTGTAGGCTCAGTGCTACTGTACGGAGCGAAGCATGGAACGACGTTCTCAGTAACGAGGTATACCGAAAACGTTTGGCACAGGTACAGAGAAGAAGAGCACTGAGGATTGCATCTTCGTTTCCGACAATCTCTGATTCGGCGGTCAGAGTTATTGCAGGCGTGATACCTGTCGCCCTCCTTGCTAGAGAGCGCCGCGCTATGTACTTGCGCCGAAACGAGGATGCGAGGGAGATGGTTGTCCGCGAAGAGAGACAGCGCTCGCTTCACGATTGGCAGCCGTTTTGGGTGAGTTGCACGAAGGTAAGGTGGACTGCCCGCCTCATCCCGGATGTGAAACCGTGGCTAAATCGAAGGCATGGTGAGACTGACTTCTATCTGACCCAGTTTTTGAGCGGGCATGGGTATTTCAGTGTTACCTGCACAAGATTGGTAGGTCACGGTCCCCCGATTGTCGGTTTTGCCCAGGAGTGGAGCACAATGCCTGTCACACATTTTTTTGCGTCCATTAAATGGGTCAGGGTGCGAAGGGCCCTCTACAGGGAGACAGGAGAAGCGGTTGAAAAATGGAGCGAAGTGGCACATTATGTTCAGGCAGTCCTAAATGATAAAAGGGACTCACAGCAGCCGGGGGCGTTGGGGCTGGGGGATCGCTTGTCTGGCACTTCCTCTTCCCCTCTTCCCTCACGCTAGGAAAGGGATCCCCCAACTTGAAGGCGCCTCACGGCGTAACAAAACCAGACCTCGCCCGAAGTAATGTATCATACATTTCCAGGCTGGGTTCTCAGGTTGCCAGAGGAGGTGTTTAGTGGGTAGTCAAGTCGCCTTCTTGCGAGCATGGGAGTCCCACGCTCTGTGCGTAAATACCATTCACCTCCCTACCGCGAAAAAAAGTGACATGGCCAATGTAGGGGATCCGACCTTTTAGAAAGGCAACTTTTGATGAGGTCCGTAGATTCAGTTCGATTACATGGAGCAGAAATCAGTGGCAATGCTCTTAGCAAGGAGCTATACCGAAAACGCTTGGCACAGATAGAGAGAAGAGGAGTGCTGAGGATTGCATCTTAACATCCGACATTCTCTGATTCGGCAGTGTTAGTCATCGCAGGCGTGGTACATATCGCCTTCCTTGCTAGAAAGCGCCGTAGTATCTAGGTGCGACGACCCCAGGACACGAGGGGACCTGCAAGGAGAGGCAATGTGAGCTCCGTGATTGGCGGTGGTCCTGGATCAACGGTGCGAAATCCCTGATCTGAGACCATAGTTCAATCAAATACACGGTAAGACTGACACCTACCTCCTCAGCTCTTAAGCGGGAATGGGTGTTTTCAGTCTTCCTTGCAAAGGGTTGATAAGTGACTGTTTTCCGACTGTAGGTTTTGCGCAGGAGAGAAGACGGTTTTTAATACTGGCTGCAACGGGACTACCACGGGAAGACGGGGGAGCTCGCCCCGGTTAGCCTAATCGGGAACTTCCTTGGAACGGCAGAAAGATGGCAACATGTTGCACATTATGCTCGGGAAGTTCGCATGCATAAAAAATACTCACAACAGGTGGGGGCTGGGGATCACTTTTCTACCAGTCTCTCTCCTCCCACAAGGGGGGATCCCCCAACTTGAAGGCATGTCACGGCATAGTAAAACGAGGCTTCGCCCGAAGTTATGTGTCAAACGGTTCCAGGCTAGGCTCTTAGGCTGACTGTCGAGGGTTTTAGTGGGTAGCGTAAATGTCTTGCCACACTTAGGGCGTAAAAAGTCGTCAGCTCCCAACCGTAAAAAAAACACCGATTCCCGGGTCAAAATAAACTGCGAACTAACGGATAACTTCACAATGGAATCAGGCTTAAAACAAGTGGATGGGCTTGCCCCAATGCCCTTTAATATTGCGCTGGGGTACATAATCAGGAATACGAGAATTGAAACCTTGGGTACAGTAATGTTCGAGTCCACACAATTGCTATCATATGATGACGTCAATATTATGGGACGTTCGATCTCAGATGACAAAAGAGTATTTCTGAGCCTAAAATCTGAAGCAAACCGAATTAGATCTGAAATAAACCGAATTGGTCTATTTGGACGCAAAGTGCTCCGAAAAATCTACGGCCCAATGAAATAACGAACAGAAAGGAGACTACGTTACAGCGATGACTTGTATGAATGATTGGATGAGCCAATTGTATCTGCTAGCGTAAAGTTACGCAAATCGCATTAGACGGACCATGTAGAAAGAATGGAAGAAGACCGGCTACCCAAAAAAATATTTCAAGGTAGAGGAAAAGGTAAACCTCTAGTAGGAAGACGAGACGAGACAGAGTCTTGCTGAGAGTGATCAACTGGCGAACGAGGTCGCAGAACCGTGATGATTGGAAGAGATTATTCCTGGAGGCCAAGGCCTGGCTAGAGCTGTCACGCAAAAAATGATGAATGGTCTGTGAAAAATTCGTTTCTCTTCTACACATGCTTGCGCAAGGCTTACTACCGGTACCTGTGATACACCATTTTATCGAACTTCTATATAAGATCGTTTGCATCTAATGGAGAGGTTCGATGCATCGATTCAACGAGTTCCCAGTAGTATCAAGATTCTTGTCGCATAGTCATTATGTCTATACGTGGTTTGGAACGCTATTACCTGTTTCTTTCTTCTAGGAAAGTCTTTGAACTCTCCTTTAGACGAGCTCAGTAGCTCTGCGATTGTCTTTTCATCAACCCATTTATGTGCACTTTGTACTGCTAGTTGCTCTTGCAAGGGAACGTTAGTTTACTTCTTGGTACACACTGACGCAAGCTTACGCCTCATAATTTGCAGTCTGCTTCCCATTATCACCTGTACACGGGGCATTCGTCTGTTCGTCGCCGCCTTGATTTCCTAGGTGATCGTTACCAACGATCGGAATTGACTCCCCTAATAGATCGCGATCGCATAATCGGACTCTTAGCTCCGCCTAAATCTGTGGTAAGACCTATGCTGTGCTATTGGTGTGAAACATGAACCCTAGCCGAAGTATCTGCAAACATATTAAATGCCTTCGAGAGACGGACCCTGAGGCGAGTAAGTGGAGCGAAGCTAGAAAAGGACCAATGGCGAATTCAAAACAATCATGAGATGTATCAAATTTTTGACCATCCAAAGGTCTCAACGATTGTAAGATTGCGTAAGCGGGAATGATCTGGCCCCGCTAATATGTAGCATGGACGAAAAACTCAAGGGAGGAGACCAGTGGGGAAACCGAGGAAACGCTGGTCTGACTCGGTCGACGAAGACAGTTCATCGCTACTCGGATTTCGAAATTGGAGGACGCCGTAAATGGACCGAGACAGTTGGAGGCGCTACTTGCAGTAAGCGAAGGCACGAGAATAGCTGTAGTGCGACGAAAAAGAAGAAACTCAACCGTCACACTACTTTTATTTAGCTTTCGTCTTTGAAATAGTCCTTTCAGCATCGCCATTATAAGTCGATATGCGTCTTTGGTCGACGTGTCGTAATTCCATTTTACACCTTCACCGTCTTAGTCCCCATACTGATATCGCAATTATACACACGCTGCTTGTAAATCTTATCTGAAACGATCCCGGTTGAGCCCCCGAATAATATGTGCAATCAGATATGATGAGTTTAGAGTTAGTTCTAGGTTGTATTGAGGGTATCAAAATAACCAAAAACAAATGAGTATTTAAGGTAATACAGGTTACAAAGAATTAAACGTTTTAATGCCTACCGTCTGGAGTTTTGGCTTAGGACTGAGTTTTTGGCCAAAATGACTTTGTTCTGGTCACTCTACATGACATTTCTTCATATGCATGTATACTCATTCTAAACAAACAACCCACTGCGGCGGCATCACTTGCCGACCGCGTCACCGCTACAAACGAAGATTTTATTTTTTCGTCTCCACACTATCTTCATGTATTTTTGAGTGCTCCAGTCAGTCAATTTTTATGACACATTGAATTATCCTAAATTTTTAATCTAATAATTTTTGTACACTTTTATTATTTTTTTAACTATAGGGTTGTCCAATAAGAGGTTTTGAATAGCCCCAATTTCGCTAGACGTCACTTTTGAAGCTGTCATTTTTTGACTTTTGGCAAGAAGAAACTACGCCTTTAATAAAAATGGAACGATACACGCTTCAACAACGCTTTGAAATTATTAAAATTCACTATGAAAATGGTGAAAATTTGGCAGCGACGGTTCGCAAAACTCGAACATTTTTGGGTCGTCGTGAAGCACTTTGTCGGACCGCAACACAGAAATTGGTGGAAAAAATTTGAGTTGTTGGAACAACTTAGTAATGTGAAGAATAAAACCCGTGCACGTCACTCAAGAACAGCCGAGAATATTGCTGCTGTAGCCGAAAAATGTTGAAGAAAACCCAGGTTTGTCCATTCCTCGTCTTTTTTTTGAATTAGGCATTCCACAAACGTCATTTCACCGTATTTTGCATAAAGATTTGGATCTTAAGGCTTATAGAGTTCAGTTAACACAAGAACTCAAGCCGGTCGATCATCAACAACGTCGTGTCTTTGCTGAGTGGGTTCAAGGACCCAATCCGGAATTCCATCGAAAAATCATCTTGAGTGATGCGGCCCATTTCCACCTCGGTGGCTTCGTCAACAAGCAAAATTGTCGCATCTGGGGCTCAGAAAACCCAAGAGTTATTGTTGAAAAGCCTCTCTATCTTCAACGTGTAACAGTTTGGTGTGGTTTATGGTCCGGCGGAGTCATTGGACCTTACTTTTTCGAAAATGAGGCTGGAACAACAGTTACGGCGAATGGATTGCGCTATCGAGAGATGATTAATGATTTTTTATGGCCGGAATTGGGTGGAATTGATCTGGACAACGTTTACTTTCAACAAGATGGCGCTACGTGCCACGCAAGCAACGAAGGCATTGACCTTCTACGGGAAAAGTTTCCGGACCGTGTTATCTCTCGAAGAGGTGATCACAATTGGCCACCGAGATCTTGTGATTTAACACCTTGCGACTTCTTCCTTTGGGGCCATGTGGAAGAGAAGGTCTACGCCAACAGCCCAGCGCCAATTCAAAACCTCAAAGATGGAATTCGTGAGGCTGTCGAGGACATACGGCAGCCACTTTGCGATGTGGTTATGGAAAATTTCATGATAAGGATATGGTCCTGTAAGCGTGGTCGGGGTAGTAATTTGCCTGATTTTAGTTTCCGCTATTAACGGCATACCTTCTTCTTTATAATGAAATAAGCATTCGATCATTTATATTAAAAAAAGGCATTTTTTTCTAATATAAAAGTAACACCCTTTATTGGAAAACCCTGTATTTCTATTTTCATATTTAAAGACTTTTCTGCAGATTTTTGCTGATTAACAGTTTAAGTAATTGATTTAAATTGTTTCTTTTATAATCAACACTTACTTAATGTTTTTCATTGCAGAAATCATGCCTTCTAATCTTCTCTCTTTAACTAGTGATTGGGTGTTGATGTAGCTCACCTAGCACGGGCAGAGAGCTTCCCGGTCCCCAAACCTTTTTATTTCTTCATTGATAAACACATCAGACTAAACATGTACCGACCTTTTTAGCTCAAATTAATAAACTTTTCATTCTCATCGTTTTGAATTGAAGGTATTTCATTCTATGACCATATCATCATCATCCCTTATAACAAGCATATAAAACTATTCAATAGTAGAAACAAATTTCTTTACATCCCCAAAAAAATTCTCCCCTATTGGAATGCGTTTGTACTTAAAGCGTGTGCAATGTAACACGTAAACGCCCACACCTTCACTAGACTACCAAAGCAATCTTCGAATTACTGCCCAAAAAGGAGACTACATTACAATACAAATCGCATATTCTACTATCGCATCACATACCGTCCATGCTCGACATTATCATAAACAAGTTGGGTAAACAGACCTACGCTCATGTCAGAAGGGTTTTGTATTCAATTTTCAAAATGCAGTCACCAGATTGAATAAAGTCAAGAAGCACGTCAATGACGATTTTATTGGAGAAAATATGAAATTCGAAGATCATACTATTATTAACAAAGTTGAACGAATTTAGACTTCTGAGGTTTTTGTTATTGTTATACTCATAAATATCTCCCTTGATAATTATTTCAGATGTCCATTCGATAGGGAGGAAACATATTTTTCATGTATTTCCCCCCTGTGCCCCCAATGAAGCAAAAACTGGCAGGTTAAGTACTGTTTTGAAAAGCTCCCATGAAAACTTTTATTTCATACTCATATCAGCTACGTTTGATGAATTTTTTTTTTTTTCAGGGGCCACTCTCCTGTACTATTATCATCGATTAATTTCCAATTTTTTCGAATCCTAGAGTTGTTACAAAGCCCTTTTGCTAGAAGCTCCCTCCCGCCTCCTTGACTTGTTTCACTTATGAGTATTAATTGTAGGCACTCATCTTCAGTCATACATTAAATTGAATCAAGTGTTCAAAGCATGCACCTTGAACGTTGAAGTTGGGAAAAAATAACTCAAAATTATCCAATCTTCGCATTTAAAACAGCCACTATTTTGTTTTACGATTACTGATACCACTAGCTGAACTGATTCTCAAAGGTATGCATGAAACTTATCATTCCTGAAATTTTCATGCAAATCCTAGCAAAATTGTAGTGTCTGAGTCGGTAAAAAGCGCATGTTGTTCCATAGCCATATGTTGCCATAGTAATACATGCAGCGCATATTGTTCCATAGTAATACAGGAAAATTCAAACCGTTATATCTTCGCTAAATATAATTCAATCTCTATGAAACTTTCAGGATAGATGAATCTTATAAAACGGCATCTGCGTACTAAATTTCATAGAATTTAAGGGTACCGTTAGGATTTTATTCAAGAAAACATAAAATCTATAAATCATACTATTACTAACAAAGTTGAGTGAATTGCGACTTCTCACGTATTTGTTGTTGTTGTACTCATCAAGGCCTACATTCTTGATTTTTTTCAGATTTTTCGGATCACAGGTGTCCAATCGCGAGGGGGGGGGACACAAATTTTTCGTGTATTTCCCCTCCCTGTGCGCCCCTCGAAGCAAACTTTGCCAAATTAAGACCTGTTTTGAAAAGTTCTCATCAAGACCTTTCATTTGATACCCATATCGGCTACCTCCAATGAAATTTTTTTTTCGGGGGGTCACTCCCCTACATGGGGAGACCCCCCTTAAATAGCTTATAAAACTTTTTTGCAATTGAGCTTTGAAGAGGTCACCACTTTACACCTACATACAAAATTTGATGCTTCTAGCTTAAGTGGTTTCCGAGAAAAACTGCTGTGACACACGGACGGACGGACGGACGGACGGACGGACGGACGGACAGACAGACAGACGGACAGACGGACAGACAGGACGCGATTTTAGAAGGGTTTTGTAAAATTATTTTACAAAACCCTAAAAAGCAAAGAAAATTCTCTGTTTATTTCCCTAGGGTGTTGTATCGTCCCCCGAGTTGATATTGTACTATTAGAATGTCCTCTTTGAAACCACTCTGCATTTTACTTAGAGTAGAGCCGCCTGCGCGTATTAGCTCTCCCCATCCATCTGCAACAAGGTGCTAGTATACGAGTAGTACGTACGAGCCTACCTACGAGTATCCTGGCCGAATTGCTTGCAGACGAGACGATATGACTGGAGATTCGCAATTTAGTAGGCAACTCAGGATCTCATTTTGATGCATATCATATTCCTTGTGATTTTTCCTCGAGTCCACCATCGCCCCATCTCCGTGACCTACCAACTACGGCGCCCTCCACATTTATGTATTTTGTTCAAATATCAGGCAGTACTCAATTTCCATTTTCAGGCTCTATTTCCTTTGCATTTCATTTTCCATTTTTCATTCTTTGTTGGGGTGCGGTACTTACGGTCGCACGTTTATAGTAGCGGCAGCAGCACCGGGAAAATCGATAATTGATTGGGCTCTTTCACACGGGAATGGTAAAAACCCATATTCAAACAGGTTTCGCGCTTACGCCCTTATGTTTACACGTTGCATAGTTCAGCCAACCTATTTTTGTATACGATACACGTCTTGCAAGTGTATGTGTCAAAAGGATCATTTGATCGTTAAACGTCGTGCGGACAACATGAAAGCGAAGACAGAGAGATAAGCGATTGAGAAATGATGTTTCGCATATTTTTCTTGTTGTGTTGTCAACTGGTATATTATAATGCGATCCTATAAAGATTATGCGTACTGTTAATTTTCTATGGATTCACAATACGCAATTTAACTTTATTGAAATCGAGATATTCGTCGTGTTGTTTCCTGAAATTGAACATGGCCTCCGCTTTTACAAATTTATCAAATGACGCGTAGCTTCTCGCGTCCACGCATCCATTTTTGCACGCAAATTAAAGAAAGGCAATCGTTTCATGACGACTACCTCCTTCACCGAATGTTCAATTCGGAATGATTACCAGTTTGTATAAAATTTCCCCCACCACATGATCAACAAAATGCGTTTGTGTATGTGCGTTACGCTCGTTCACCCTAAAAAATGTTGGGTTGTTTTTACCATCAGGTCCTCTCAATGCCTCTCACTCTTCTAGCCCATATAACCTGTTTAACGCTCACTTTTAACGCTGCGTCTGAAAAAGCCCATTGACTGACATTTGAATACTTGTACTGTTGGATCCTTGGAGATTGGCGGTCGGAGGGTTGCGAAACTAGTGAATGACTGACTCCTGCATGGTGGCGAGACGTGTATGGATGAATCTCTATGAATAACCTGTCAAAAGTATTTGCTCGTCCTGTTTGTGTGCGTTTTGCAAACAATTTTATTTTATTAGCCTTCCATCGTCAAGAGGATGCATTGAAATTAAGGGATATTCCCGACGTAAAATGGACTTGACAATGAGGGCTGCTTTGCTCATGAACGCTTCAAAACAAGAGCGAGGTCATTTAAATTTCAAATGATTTCATTTTTCGCGGAATAATGGAAAAACATCCTGAATTTTTGATATGTAAATAAAACGTCAAAAAACCTCCTGGGCAAATACTTCCATCCATCAATATACATTAAGGAAATTTGAAGGCCATAAAATTTTCTGCACATACGAGCACCAAACTCCACAACACGAGTACGGGCAAAGCACGTAGAACTGATTCAGTCGGAAATAATCGATTCCATATCTGCATTACAGTAGGAGTGGAAGACTTTGAAGGATTACTTTACAAGTTCGTTTGGAAATTTTATGGTAATTTAACCAGGTTTCATTTGCCTCAACATTACACGATATGCAAGGATCAAATACCAAGAGGATTATATGTATATCTGATTTAAGGATACCATAGCTAAGTTTCAGCGCCGGAAAAGCTACTCAATTCAATCGTCTGTATGCATGGCGAAGGATTAAATTACTCTCGTTGATGTTTATCTAAATCGTTAGCTGTTGTTTTTCATGATTTTGTCACACATCCTGACATGAATTATTTCACGCTTGGCGGCACAACTTTAGTGGTATGCGCTTCACTTTACTATTAAGTCCTAGCGAAATGGGCGCATTTATCGATGAGAAAGTCAGTGTGGGGATGTGAGAGGGAACGAGGAAATATATACGATATATGTGTGGGGGTATATATAGAATCTAAAGACGCCAGAGTGCTTTTCATTAACTCAGCACGAAGCCGTATTAATCCTGCTCTTTAATGGCGCTACATTGGATATGCAGGGAGTGGAGTTAATCGACGGAGTTATGTGAATTGTTGATTGGCTCGGAAGAAACCTTGATATTGTGGCAGCAGTCATATAGGGCAGCCGGTAATTTAGTCATTAGCAGTCACGAATGTGCTGCAAAATCATTAGTTATGCGATATATCATAATTAAAGGAATTGCTTTACATGTTATTAGGAACGATGACTTTTGCCTTAAAATAGGTTGAACGTTTTAGTTGTAAGGACACGCGCGAAAGGAAATGATTTAAGCATTTATGGGTTATTTGGAATTAATAGTTTTTCTTGGAATATTGAAGGGCTTGTCAGCTGAATAAGTACAATGAAAGCATGCATGTTATACCACTTAAGATAGAAAGTAATCTGGAAAATACAATTTGTTGAAAGCCATATGAATAAAAATTAGTAGATTTTTCTCACGCAAAAAATTAACTTTTAATGCTGAGCGCCCTTAAACCAATATAAATATGATTCTCGTTCTTTGTCTGGCCCCGCGCTGAGCAAATAAACAGCCTGTTACCTTCTATGAGATGGGTGTCGTGCTGTCCAGCCTAAGGAACCGGTTTGCTTCCTCGGAGACCGGTGCAGGCGCCAACTCGTTATACCTGGACCAGAAAATGAGGACCACCAGGGAGGAGGCAATCCGGCAGCAAGAACAATTTTTGATCCTACCTCCAACTCCGTAGCACTACCTAGAGAGTAGCTCTAACATCAACACAAGTAATTTCCTGCCTGTACGTATTCCAACAAAAGAACCTCAATAGGCTTCCCCTCACAACAATTGCGGCGCAACAATCCCTGAAAAGAAGGAACTCATTCACCCGTTGCCACTTAATCACCGCTTGAGCAACGCATTAGATCCAGGAATGACAGATCACTGAAGTACCTTGGTGCTGTTAAGGACCTTTTACAACAGGCAAGTCAATATAATAATTCCTGGATTACCAGGAAACGAACTGGACTGGAAATCATATTCAAGGTATGAGATCGCACACAATATTCAAAAGTGGGAAGCCTGCTGGAAAGCGAGAATTCGAGGTGGCCTTCATTGTAAATTGGGAGTTCAAATCGCACGTTCTTGATTTCAAGGCAATCAGCGAATGGTTGTGTGCGATCTATATCAAAGCGAAATCCTTCGAAATATGGCTGATAAAGGTACACGCCTCGCCCGCAGAAGAGGACGAAGAAAAGAAGGAATCGTTCTACAATCACCTGGAAAGACTAGTCGACTTATTGCCTAGAAACGACACACAGACAATTCTGGGTGATTCCAACGCTAAGGTTGGCAATGAGGTATCTCATCGGGGAACGACTGGAGGATATAGCCTCAACGATGAAACAAATGACAACCGCTAGCACCTGATCGACGCATACATGAAATGAGCTGGGTATCACCGGATGCCAACACACAAACCCAGATCGACCATGTTCTGATAAAACAACGTTGAGACTCGAGCATACTTGACGTCCGTACATACCGAGGAGCCAATTGTAATTCTTACTTGATCAAATTTACCTATCGTTGTCTTATACCAAAGGCGTATTCAGCGAAGATCAACCCTCCACAGAAATTCGACATCGAAAGGCTTGAAACGGCGTCTGTGGCAAAAAAACTCACAGCGACCCCCGACAACCAGCTGGCTCATATCGGTGAAAATAAGCAACAAGCTATGGGTGGCAGTGAAAGTGGCAATTAGGAACGTAACAGAACAGACGATCGGACATCAAACTTGTTACAAAAAAAAAATGATTGGTTCGATGATGAGTGCCAGGATGGGGTGGGCAGAAAAGAGTTAGGCGTACAAAGAACATTTACTTAGGAAAACTAGGACGAAGAGAAAACACTATGAAAATCTTAGAAGAGTAGTGAAAAAGATAATTAGAGCTAGAAAACAAAATACTATGAAGACCAATTGAAAAGTATCGATGTAAGTCTAGCAAGTAACAAAACAAGACATGCATACAAAGTAGTGAAAAGCCTGAAACATGGTTATCAGCCTTAGACCACGCTCTGCCGTGATGACATCGACAATATCGTCGCTGATGAAAACAAGATTAATTAAAGATGGGCATCATATTTCAAGAACCTTCTTAATCCTCCGTGCAGCTCCAGAACATCGGCGTTTATAGGTATTCCCGGAGAGCTTCTATTGGCTGCACCTACTCTGGATTATTTTTTTTCACCATTAAAGCCCAAAAGAATAATGAAGCGCCGGACATTGCTGAGATTCTAATGGAGTTCATTGAATATGGCGGCTGCGGTGTTCAGAAAGCCATCCATAAAGCCATCCAGCATTTGGCAACAATAACATATGCCGGACGAGTGGAGCCAATCAATTATATTCCCTATCCACAAAAAAGATGACAACCTACTGTGCGAAAATTATTGAGGCATATCACTACTTTCTAGGGCGTATAAAATATTTTGAAAAATCTCAGAAAATGAAATCGGGTGATACGCCAACAGTATTATTGGGGAGTATCCAGGTGGTTTTAGAGCAGGTAGATCGTCAATAGACCAATTGTTCACAGTCAAGCAGATACTTGAAAAATGTTGGGAGTTCAGCATAGACATGAACCAAATTTTCGTTGACTTTAAGCAAGCATAGGACAGTATTGATCGTAACGTACTGCACTAAATAATAATTTGCTTTGGCATCCCAGCCGAATTAGTCCGTCTTACCAAAATGAAAATGACGTCGACGACCTCCCAAGTCCGCATCAATAACCAACTCACCGATGACTTGACACAAATATCGGACTAAAGCAGGGAGATGGGCTGGCCCCATTGGTATTCAATTTGGCTATAGAGCACATCATAAGGAAACTACACGAGGTACATTACTTTACAAATCGAGCCAAGTAGTCGCATATGCGGACGACACACAATATCCAAAAGTGGGAAGCCTAGTGAAAACGAGGATTCGGAGTAGCCTTCATTGTGGATAGGGAGCTCAAATTGCACGTTATTGATTTTAAGGCAGTTAGTGAACGGTTGAGTGTGATTTGCATAGACGCGAAGTTATTCGCAATCTGACTGATATATGTACACGCTCAGACTGAATGAAAGGACGAAGAAACGAAGGAAACAGGAAAGATTAGTCGACTCATTGCCTGCAAACGACAAAAAAATAATTATATGTGATTTCAACCCCAGATTTGGCAATGAGCAATCTCATCAGGAAACGACTGGAGGATATAGCCTCCATGATGAAACAAATGAGAACGGCCAGCGCCGGATTGACTTTGCATGTAGCAGAAATCCAGTCATACGTTCGACTTGCTTCCCACATCGACGCACTCATAAAATGACCTGGGTATCACCGGATGGCAATACACAAAACCGGATCAACCATGTTATGATCCAACACTCTCGGGCCTCGGGCATACTTGACGTCCGTACATTCGGAGGAGCCGATTATAACTTAGATCATTACTTGATCAAATTAACCTATCGATGTAGTATGTTAAAGGGATATTCATCGAAGAACAGCCCGCTACACAAATTGGACATCAAAAGGCTCTTGTAGTGAAAGGTAAGTATTAGGTGTCCGTAAAGAACTGCAGCAATGGTCTGCTGCCTCAGCAAAGGAATATGATGATGTCCGCCGAGAATGCCCTTGTCTGGGGACTCGTGAATACGCTGGCAGGCTAGCATTGCGGTGTCGTGGGGCGGGTTCATTCCTCCAGCACAACGACATGAACGTGGAAGTTTTCATTAGTCGGGTGGAGTCCTTGGTGGAAGAAATGCTGGCAGGCGACCACACAGCACTGGCAGGATACCTGCCGATGCTGATTAGGGGGGCAGCACTCGAGGCCTACTGGTGGATTCATTCGGCTCCACCATCTATACGCTGGTCCCGGCTGAAGGAGGTACTCCGCATGTAGTACCATGCAGTTAACATGGATGAGACGGCCCGGGACCAGATCCATGCTAGATGGCAACGTCCGGACGAGCCCTTTCATCAATACCGGGCCGACATCCTTCGGCTGAACGACCAGTTGTCAGAGCCGATGTCATCCACCCAACTGCTGCGGGTCTTGAAACGCAGTCTTAGGCCGGAACTTCGTCGCCATGTCGCAACCTCAGACCCGCAGAACATGGAATCACTACTGAGGGTCGTGATTCGACTGGAGGGGGTTGAAGAAGACCTCCGGGAACGGCGCTACCAGCTAGCGAGGACGGGTCTGCGGCGTGGAATCGCGGAAGTGGCACCAGATTATAACACCACAGATCTGGAGGACACCTATTTCCCGGACTGCCCAGATGGTGCCACTCCAAAGAACGGACGGGCGAGTACTCTACCACCTCAGCAGTACTCGAAAACCCCGCAGTAGTTCCCCAGCCAGCTACCAACCCTAACAACCCTGACGATAACCCACCAGCCATGACCACTATGACTGCGGATGTTCCCTCTCTCCCGCAGGCCTCATCAACGACAGTGCTGAAGCGACCACCACAGTCACTGCCTGTAGAACCTCGGCAGCTTTGAATGCGCCTATAGAAACCATACCATGTTCGACTGTAGGAATATCGGGCGGCTCGAGAGCGAATATTTACTTTCGAAGAAGTCACCTCTAGCCCGCGCAAAACAAAATGGTCAACCCGTCGTTGGCGGAGTTTCCGCAAGAGAGTGCGCACCTGCCGTTAAACATTAAACGTTTGTAATATCTCAGAGGCTTCTGAGAATGATACCAGACCTTACCACCCAATCAAAAGTGTAGGGCGAAATCGCGATTACACTGATTTACACGGGTGCCAGTATCAGCTGTCTTGCCTCGAGCCTTGGCTCGAAGGTACTCCATCAACATCCTACTCTGATTAAGCTCTGGCGCTCTGAAATCAGTACAGCTGATGGCACCAAACATCCTATCCAAGGTAGACTGACAACACCAGTGACGTTCAGAGGTCAAACGAAGGATATTACTTTCTACATTATCCCGTCACTGACTCAGAACGTATACCCTGGCGTCGATTACGTCCTTCAATTCGGATTGGCCTTAGATTTATTCACAGATTTGTCTTTAAATACTAGATATGTCAACGAACTCGCTTCTATACCCGATAGGCATGAACTGACACCTAACCAGCGACAACGTCTGGAAGCATCGATCGCTGCTTTTCCATCTTACGCTACCCAAGGCCTTGGCCGCACTGCACTGGTCTCACATGTCATCGATGTTGGCAATAGTAAGCCCATTAAGCAGAGACACTATGCCATCTCACCGGCCATGGAGAAGTTAGTGTATGCAGAGTTGGATAGGATGCTCGAGTTAGAGTTATAGAGGAATCCCAAAGTGGCTGGTCCTCACCGGTAACCTTGGTGGTGAAGCCAGGTAAAGTCCGTCTTTGTCTAGATGCCCAGAAGGTTAACGCAGTAACCATCAAAGACGCGTACCCTCTTCCGCGCATCGATGGAATATGAGGGAGACTGCCGAAAGCAAATTATATTACCAATCTCGACCTAAAGGATGCATTCTGGCAAATTCCACTCGATGAAGGGTCGAGGGATAAGACCGCCTTCACAGTGCCCGGACGACCATTATATCAGTTCGTCACAATGCGTTTTGGCCTGTATAACACGCCGCAAACGATGACCCGGCTGATGGACAGAGTCATTCCACCTCATCTGAAATACCAAGTGTTCGTGAACGTGGATGATCTTCTACTCATCACGGAAACGTTCGACTAACACCTCTTACTCCTGCAAGAAGTAGCCCTACACATCAGTAAGACGGGACTCACCATCAACGTACAATAAAGTAAGTTTGTCATGAATGAAGTCCGATACCTAGGACATGTCATCGGACATGGCACAATCAAATTGGATCTAGACAAAACTCGTGCGATTGATGAGTTTCCCTTACCAAAAACGGTTAAGCAGCTACGACGTTTCCTTGGTGTGTGCGGTTGGTACCGAAGGTTCGTTCGGAATTATGCAACAGTTTCAGCGCCCCTGTCGGATGTGCTGCGGAAAGGGAAGTTCATTTGGACCGAGCTCAGCCGAAAGGCATTTGAAGAACTAAAACAAGCCTTAACATCAGCACCGGTCTTGCACAGCCCCGACCTTAAGAAGCCCTTCTCCATTCATTGTGACGCAAGTCAACATGGAGTAGGAGCCGTGCTTGTGCAATTGACCGATGAGGGAGAAGAAGCTCCCATTGCCTGTATGTCCAATAAGCTGAACTCGGCCCAAAGGAACTACACCGGGTCCGAGCAGGAATGTTTGGCAGCGGTGATGGCTGTGAACAAATTCCGAGCCTATATCGAGGGCCACCAGTTTGAGATCATCACAGACCACGCTTCGCTACAATGGTTGATGAACCAAACCGACTTACATGGCCGCCTGGCCCGATGGGCTCTTAAACTGCAAGGGTTCAAGTTTTCCATCAAACACCGGAAAGGGGCCCAGAACGTCGTACCCGATACTCTCTCGCGAATGTTTTCACCAGAGGGAGCCGAAATGACAGTACATGACGAGGACCCCATCAAGATAAATTTGGACAGCCCACATTTCGAATCAGACAGCTACAAAGAGTTGAGGCAAACCACTGTGACCCAACAGTTGCCTGATTTGAAAGTGATAGACGGCTACGTGTATAGACGGAATGAATATGCCACTGGTGATCCACGGCAGGAAGAAGAGTCCTGGAAACTTTGGGTATCGGAGGAAATGACACAACATCTGATCCTCCGCGCACGTGACCATCCTTTAAGTGCCTACGGAGGTTACGGTCGGACGCCCCGGTGAGTTAAGAAATACTTCTTTTGGCCTAAAATGGCATCCCAGGTCAGAGACTACGTGAGCGCCTGTGAGAACTGTACAGGCACTAAAGCGCCCAACCAGCCTCTTCGACCTCCTATGGGTCAACTCAATGTCGCGTATTCCAACGTCTGTACATATATCTACTCGGTCCATATCCTCGTTCTTTTATGGGACACGTCGTTGTGTTAGACCAGCTCTCGACATTTCCACTGGTGGAACCTATTCGCAAGTTCAAGCCTCCACCTATCGTGAAATTTCTGGAGAGTCGAGTATTTCACGTGTTCGGGGTTTCAGAAAGTGTGTACTTGGACAACGGAGTAAAGTTCAGATCTTGGCAGTTTAAAGACCTACTCGAAAAGTACGGCGTCGAACACCAACTAACGCGCATATACTCTCCTCAGTCAAACCCATCTGAACGTTTGAATCGCACTTTGTTAACCGCGATCTGTTCTTATGTTTATCATCTTACCATTCCGTCACCGGTGTCTCACCTTACTTTGCCGCCTTCGGACAGCACATGATTTGCCATGGTAAATCATACAGGCTATTACGGCAATGAAAGTGTTTGGGAGATCCCGTCGTTGCGCTGGAGCCCCACGAGCGTTTAGGAGACCTCCGCCAACAAATCGGACGTAAGATAAAGGCCGCAGGACGTGCAAATGGGACACAGTACAACCTCAGGTCACGACCTTCCAATTCGAGCAGACTCCTGATCTCCATCCCATTCCTCGTTTGTCAGACGAAGCATCAGACTCGACTTGCCGGCGCCACTCTCCCCGATAATTCCAATTTCCAATGTTGTTATGTAGTTATCACCCATTTTCACGATTTACGACGCAATAGCATGCAAATTTCGCAAGCACAATTTAATATTCTCCACACTCAAGCAACTACGACACTTTATGGGCAAGTAGAACAATACGAACCCATTCAGAAAGGGGGAAATCACACAATTGAAGGTTTTTGTTGCTATCAAATGTACTTTTTCCTTATCATTTGTAGTTTATGACGGCGGTATTTGCAATTTCCCTTTTCACTGTCTTTTGTAGGTTCAATTAAGTTATCAATTGAAGGCAATTTGTCGTTTATGATAATTAGGCGTAATTAGGTGGGAAAAATCGGAAGAATTAGACAAATTTTAAGGGGTTTAAATGATACAATGATTTTAGCGTTCATATAATTAACAGGTTAAATGATACAATGATTTTAGCATTCATAATTAAAAGGGGTTAACCGTTTCGTTCTAAGCATTTGCATACCGCGTTACACCGCAATTCGTTAAATTATCTTCAAAAGATATTGTAATAAGATACTACACATTAGAAATTTTTAAACATTTTTAGAATTTTGTTTCCCGGGTGTTAAGTACAAAGGAAATTTTTCCACTTATTATTCCTGCGAAAAAAAAAACGAGTGTTGCGATGGGGAAGGTGACTGAATCGACTGAATCCTTATTAAATTGCGTTCGTGCTGTGTGCCTGTGTCAGCGCTGCTTTTAGAGCCATCGTTCTTAGATTACTACAAAGGAAATGAGGTTTTTCGGCGTAATTTTTGCCAAATCAACGCCACTGGGCATTACAATGCCAAAGCTGGACCGGCGTTTCCTGAAAAGCCGCATACAGAAGGTAGTGGGACCCAATCGTTACTTGATAACTAACCTATCGGGGAAAGAAGTCGGGGTATATCACGCAAAAGACCTGCGCTGATAATTACATATCAACGTCTGTTTTGTCCGTCCGTACTCAGCTTCAACCACAAACGGCGTAAGTTTAGCGAGTAACAACACAAGACAAGCATACAAAGTAGTGAAAAGCACAAAACCACGCTCTTTCGTGATGACATCGGCTATATCATCGCTGATGAAATCAAGGTTAAGGAAAGATGGGCATCATATTTCCAGGATCTCCTTAGTCTTCCGCAGAACTTCAAAACATAGGAGTCTATAAATGTCTGCGGAGAGCTTCCACCTAGTCTGGATGAAGTTTGTTTTATCATCAAAGCCCAAAAGAATAATAAAGCGCCGGGCATCGATAAGATTCTAGTGGAGCTCATCACATATAGTGGAAGGAGTGGTCATAAAGCTATTCACAAAGTCATCGGGGACATTTGGCAACAAGAACTTATGCCGAAAGAGTGAAGCCAATCAATTATATTCCCTATCCACAAATAAGGTGACAAGCTACAGTATGAAAATTATAGAGGCATATCACTACTTTCTACGGCGTACAAAATATTTTCAAAGATCTCAGAAAAGAAAATCGGAACATATGCCAAAAGTATTATTGGGGAATATCAAGGTGGTTTTAGAGCAGGTATATCGACAATCGACCACTTTTTCCCAATCAAGCAGGAACTTGAGAAATGCTGGGAGTTCAGTATAGACGTACCCCAAATTTTCTTTGACTTTAAGCAAGCATACGACAGTATTGATCGTAGTGTACTGTACCTGATAATGCTTGGTTTTGGCATCCCAGCCAAATTGGTCCGTCTTACCAGAATGATAATGACGTCGACAACCTTCCAATTCCGTATCAATAACCAACTCACCGATGCCTTTGACACAAATATCGGACTAAAGCAGGGAGATGAGCTGGCGCCATTGCTATTCAATTTGGCTCTGGAGTACGTCATAAGGAAGCTACCTGTCGATGCACGAACTACATTACTATACAAATCGAGCCAAGTAGTGGCCTATGCGGACGGCATCAACATTCTGTCACGATCATTAACGACTGCCAAAGAACTCTTTCTGAAACTCGACAGCGAAGCAAAACTAGTAGGGCTACAAATCAATGAAAATAAAACAAAGCTCATGACGCAGTCGAGGCAAAATACCTCAAATACACAAAATATCACACTTGGCGAATACCGTATCGAAAATGTTTGCGGATTTGTGCATCTAGGCGCCAAAATAACGAAGACGGGTAATGAAGGAAACGAAATACACCGAAGAATACAGCTCGCAAATAAAATATTTTATTAAGTTTTGACGATCCTGAAGACCAGCTGCATTCAAGGGGCAAAAAGCTCCAAGTATGCAAATCTGTGATAAGACCTGTTTTATGCTATGGGTGTGAAACGTGGACCTTAACCCAAGCATCTGCAAACATATTGAACGCCTCTGAGCCACAGCTCCAGAGGCGAATAATCAGAGCGAAGCTAGACAGGAGCCAATGGCGAGATCGATACAACCATGAGCTGTATGAAAGTTTTGACGAGTCGGAGGTCTTGACAATTATAAGACTGCAGAAGCTGCAATGCGCTGGCCACATGAATCGTATGGACGAACAGCGGATACCCTATTCGTTGGGAGAAATGGCAGAGACCACTGGGAAAGCCGAGGAAACGGTGGTCTGACTCGGTCGACGAAGACAGTTCATCGCCGCTCGGATTTCGAAATTAGAGGACCCGGTCAATAGACTGAGACAGTTGGAGGTGCTTGTTGGCAGAAGCGAAGGCCCGAAAGGGGCTGTAGCGCTACGAAGAAGAAGACAAAAAAGTCACGTATCAGTATAGCGGGTGTTCCAACAGAAAATATATACAATAAAATGAATTGATAATCACTGTGAACTGTGTCTTCTCTTTTCTCCGTGCAAGGAGTAAGAAACTGCAACGTGAGGGGATACATCTTCTGATCTAGACTTCATAGGTTTGCTCTCATTTTGGTTCGATTTAGGGGCTTTCACACCAAGGGATGATATGCCCCTGTAGATGGGCATTTATATTTCGATAGGGTTGGGAGAATGCGTGGGGGCACCAAAATCCACCTAGTTGCCCATTTTCTAATATAAGCTAGCTTCCCCGTCGAATATGGAAGGATGACTTGTGTCATCAGTAGATTAGGCAGAAAAATACACGACCCTCTTTGGTTTCCATCGGACCGCGTTTTCTAAAATTTTACGAGTGAGGAAGAACTTTGTAGTGTGAATTTTGCGTTGGCGCCCCATGACATCACAGATAGCTGGCTGCCTTCACAGACCATTAATACTTCTCTAAAACTACTACAAATGGCGCCCAACGTGGGGCCGAAGGGAAAAACAACACCATTCTCCTAAGAGCTCTTACTTTTTTAATGTTGCTGTTGGAAGACGAACCTACTCAATTTTTATTGCGGCTCTTGCCATTCGTAAAGATAGAGTTACTGATAAACTTTTTTCCGGTGTTGTGTTGCTAATCTTCTGGTCTATAGAATCTTCTGGAATCCATCGCTTGCGGTGGCTCAGCCACCTGAACGTGCCGATGAGGTTATAGAGCATTACATCCCTGAATGTTGCTAGCAGAAAGATTTCCAAATTTTTATACAGTTAAAGTACGCCAGTTCTAATTTTCAATGAAATGATGGTGCCTGGCATTTTCAAATATACTGCTTGGAATTACGTCAGTTTTTGCTGGGAGCTGATCTAATGACCGGCAGTGATAAAATCCCTATCATCAAGTACTCCTGAAAGACACCCGGATTTTTTTTTTTTGCATATTTTCGAAGAAATCAGTCACTTGTATGAAAGAAGAAGGAGTCTAAAATTACAACAACTATCTCTCCAATGCGAAAACAAAGGTTTTTTCAGTAGTTAAGAGCGAAATTCCGCAGTCTCTCATGCCTCGGTCGGCATCGAAGAGACTGCCTTGTAATAAACAGTCGAGCAGCCCCGTGTTGACTGCTACTGAAGAGAGAAGCTTTCTGCTAAAGTTATTGGTTTACTAGGATAAAGTTGGCTATACTCGTCAAGTTTCCAGCCCTTAGGCAGAGTTGAGTGGTTCACTTCAGTCACTTTAATTTCTTTAGGCTTGACATTTTTGTACAATGTTTGCGTTCGTCTCAAGCTTCCGTGTCCACTAACTTCCCCGAGAAAAAATAATTTTGAATTATTGTAGAGTAGCTTAATTGACATATAATAGAACATTTCTAAAGATAATAAAAATTGTTCCGAATGTCTTGTAGAGTAAAGTACACATGATAAATATTTTGTAGTGTAGCTTCGTGGTGCGAAAAACCGCCTCATATGATCCCGTAAATAGCTAGTCGATAAGCACGCGTACGCAGTCTTCAAGCGAAGCTAGTCAGCTGAGCTCGGTCGGCCAGAACACCGATACCCGACTCTTCCAAGGACTTTAAAGACTCTGCATCCTTACGATTTTTTTTAAAACACTCTAGCGTCGAGTTTATGGAAAAAAGATGTTTTATTAAAATGTTTATCATCTTGTCTCAAAATCTTTAATAATAACTTCTGACGCTGATATTGCAGTAAATATAAATTTTTTTATGGTTCAATAATGTCCCAGAATGAAAGCCGTATGCTGTAAGGCATAACTTTCAGTATATCTTCTAGTTAGATTATAGGACTCCTAGAATAGTGTTAGTTGGTTTTTTTCTCCTTTTTCTAATTGAAACATAAAATATGTAATACCTAATTGAAACATAAAATATGTAATGTTAATTAAATTGAATTTGATATTGTTGTTTTGATTCAATGTTTTTAGGGTTTTGTAAAATAATTTTACAAAACCCTTCTAAAATCGCGTCCTGTCTGTCCGTCCGTCCGTCTGTCTGTCCGTCCGTCCGTCCGTCCGTCCGTCCGTGTGTCACAGCAGTTTTTCTCGGAAACTACTTAAGCTAGAAGCATCAAATTTTGTATATAGGTGTAAAGTGGTGATCTCTTCAAAGTTCAACTACTAAAAAACTTTATAAGGTATTTAAGGGGGGTCTCCCCATGTAGGGGAGTGACCCCCCGAAAAAAAAAATTCATTGAAGGTAGCCGATATGGGTATCAAATGAAAGGTCTTGATGAGAACTTTTCAAAACAGGTCTTAATTTGGCAAAGTTTGCTTCGAGGGGCGCACAGGGAGGGGAAATACACGAAAAATTTGTGTCCCCCCCCCTCGCGATTGGACACCTTCCATCCGGGAAATCTGAAAAAAATCACGAATGTAGGCCTTGGTGAGTACAACAACAACAAATACGTGAGAAGTCACAATCCACTCAACTTTGTTAGTAATAGTATGATTTATCGATTTTATGTTTTCTTGAATAAAATCTTAACGGTACCCTTAAATTCAATGAAATTCAGTACACAGATGTCTATTTATAAGATTGATCAACCCTGAAAGTTTCATAAAGAATGCATCATATTTAGCGAAGTTATAGCGGTTTGAATTTTCCTGTATTACTATGGAACAATATGCGCTGCATGTATTACTATGGCAACATATGGCTATGGAACAACATGCGCTTTTTACCGACTCAGACACTACCGTTTTGCTAGGATTTGCATGAAAATTTCAGGAATGATAGGTGTCATGAATAACTTTGAGAACCAGTTCAGCTAGTGGTATCAGTAATCGTAAAACAAAATAGTGGGTGTTTTAAATGCGAAGATTGAATAATTTTAATTATTTTTTCCCAACTTCAACGTTTAAGGTGCATGCTTTGAACACTTGATTCAATTTAATGAATGACTGAGGCTGAGTACCTACAATTAATACTCATAAGTGAAACAAGTCAAGGAGGCGGGAGGGAGCTTCTAACAAAAGGGCTTTGTAACAACTCTACGATTCGAAAAAATCGGCTATTAATCGATGATAACAGTACAGGAGAGTGGCCCCTGAAAAAAAATTCATCAAACGTAGCCGATATGAGTATGAAATGATAGCTTTCATGGGAGCTTTTCAAAACAGTTCTTAAACTGTCAGTTTTTGCTTCAGTGGGGGCACAGGGGGAAGTACATGCAAAATGTGTTTCCTCCCTCGCGAATGGACATCTGAAATAATTATCAAGGGAGATATTTATGAGTAGAACAATAACAAAACCACAGAAGTTGAAATTCTTTCAACTTTGTTAATAATAGTATGGTCTTCGAATTTCATAGTTTCTCCAATAAAATCGTCATTGACATGCTTCTTGACTTTATTCAATCTGGTGACTGCATTTTGAAAATTGAATACAAAACCCTTCTGACATGAGCGTAGGTCTGTTTACCCAACTTGTTAATTAATAATGTATGAATTTACAGAACCATTTGGGCCAACAAGTTTTAGTATTTTTATTGTTTAGGTTTTTGAAAATTAAACTATAACCTTAAACTAAAATAACATCAGAATATTTTTTTTTCAAATAATTTGACATTGGTAAATGTTGAAAATAATATGTTTAATTTTGACACTTTATTCAGTTGTAATTTCAATATTATTTTATTATGTTTTGTTTTGCCATGGCCAATTACCAATCAAGGGTGTGTTCTTAGTTTTTGTAAAACCAGCATTGTGGGTAGTTCAATGTGAAGTTGTTAACTAAGTTGAAATAAAAGTGATCTGTACTTTCTTTAAAATAACTTCTTCAATTCAATATCTCCTCAATTCACACTCTACGGAACAATCATAATCTCTCAACAGTAAATTTTAAATCTGATGAACTAATTTTTTAGCAGAATGCATGGCTCCTTTCACATGAACCCAAAAACAACAATAAGGAAACAATGACAGTAAAACCTATCTCTTTACATTTAAATGTAAATTCCCCAAGAATAGTGTAACGGCCAAGAGACGGAAAGAGATTTAATATTGACAAAATTTATTACCTAGTCAAATCTTTGTCTATCAGAGTTTCTTTACATTTTCAATTTCTGCATATTGCATAAGATCGACTTGACTGCACTATAAATCAATAAATGTCTCGTACCATTCGCATACGCTAACAGCTTGTTCCAATCTTTGATAGTCATCATGCAGTTGTTTCACCTCAAGCTAAACACTTTTTTATTTAAATGAAATATTATGAGTACGACGCTAATTTCCATTCTAAATTTGTTGCAATTCGTACGAGTTTTCAAATATTTAATGGAAGTGATAATTTGAGGCTCCACATAAAATTATCATTTAGCGTTTTAAATCGCTTTATGGCACACCACAATGGACTTTCTTTGATACACGATTCTAATTAAAGATGTGGCGCTAGCAATCTTGGTGATAACATAGGCGTAGTTTGTTGATTACTTAGCACTTTCACTGTACTGAAGAAAATACCATAATTCAATTCAAATTAGAGCCTTGCACGGAGCAAGTAAAATAGTACCAACATCAATCAATTGTTTAGCATTGAACTCGTTGAACTACTTAAGCGAGAAAAAGAGCCTTGGTCGGACCCAGGACTGTCTCCATGCCGGTGTCCAATTATAGTGTTTGAAGATAAGATCGCTTACTACGAAATTGAATAAAATTAGCACCTAAACTTGTCTAGCGGCCATCCAACTTTTATCCACTCTTAGTGCACCCAGGTCCGGCCATTCACCAGCGGGGGATCAATTGAGCGTGAATTTACGGACGTAAAAGCTGGGAGAGTGAGCGCGTACTTAACGAAGACATAATTCAATTTTGCACTAATTCAATAGCAACAGACAGACATACGTCGGACGAACGGACGGACATGGTACCGAGTTAATTCAATTGAAAGTGAAAATGTGATATGTGTCTGGGCAAATTGGTCCAACGACGATGATTGACAATTTTAAATAGTTGAGAGATGGGAGGTCGAATTTACTGTAGTTTGGCTAGAGTGAATGAAGTCATCTTTTGTAGGATTCAGGTATAGTATAGTCACATTTCAACTTTCATTCTATTAAAAATTCATTCAACAGACAAAAATATAAAATCCAAAAACACTTACAGCCTTTCCGTTTCAACGGGTATCCTCTTTGGCACCTGAGTCAATCCACGATGTGAACAATCAACAGTTTGTCCATTACACGTACAAATCCTAGGACATCTCGATGTCAGTGTTGTTGAAGATTCGCCCAAATAACTCCCGCCGAAACCACTACTTCCGGCACCAGCTATATGTATTCCGACGCCACTGCCATACGGCTCCGCTCTTGTCGATAGTGGCGTAAAAACCGACAATATTGCAAACTCAACGAGAAAAAGAGTGGTGGCAGCCCGAACCACCCCATTTAATGGGGCTACTGGTCGCGACATATTTCACATAAATAAAACCGAAAGTGAAACCACCCGCTACGTAAATTACGGAAACAAAGAAAAAGGAAATTATTCAACGGTTGGCAGGCACGGAAAAAAACGCGCGCGCTTCCTACGATTTAACCCTTCCGATATCCTGCTGTCGCTCGCGGCAGATGGGCTTTGGATAGCGATTGCGGAAATACAATTTTATTGATGCTGAGCCCGAAAAAACAGCGTTTGAAGCTGGTGGTTAGCAGGAATGTTTTTGGCGTTTGGAAACTTTCACAAAACCTCCGGAAAAATAGCTACAAAACGCAACCACTTTTGCCACCAGCAACGTGGGCGCCAAATAACACTACAACGGACACCACCCCGTGACTATTTTTTCGCGCTTGTAAAAACAATAGCACTTTCCCGTTTTTAATTCGCTACGAACAGATGCACAAACTACCATCCACACAACCACTCACTATTGAGCCCAACTTTTTCAATCCTTTTATCCTTTTCTTTCGTCAACGTTGATTTTTCCTTTTTATTCCACTACTTTTGTATTTGCACTAATTCAATTAGACTTTAAAGTGTCGTTCAGGATTTTTTCATTCTGTGATTTCATATCCTTCCACACTCACAACACGGAGAATCGCGTGCATTTACGAGGATTGTAGCAACTTCTGCAGCATTGTTGCATTTTGCGCTCAAAGGATACACACGGAATAGAATGGTGAGTAAAACTTTAGTTGCAGTGGCCGAATGTTATGGTCCTGAAAGACTTTCGAGTATTTAACCAATGCTCCACAGAATGATACTTTCGTTGGAGGACTTCCTTTGCATTGCCTGTGCCACTGAGACGAGTCCCGAGCATCTGAAATGGAGAAATAGAAAATTAAGGCCGATTATTTATATGCTGGTGCATGAACTGCAAAGGAAAATGCAAGGGTAGTTAATTATGTTGTTTATTCTAATTTGAATTATTTTTGCAATTCACGTGATTAAATTTAAAAACGTTTTAATGAGATCCTCACTAATGAGGAGTTTTCAGTTTCAACTAATTTCTTGTTAAAAGGATCTCCTGTGAAAGCTAGATTAATTTGAAACTCTTTACCTTAGATGGGAGGCTTTAGCTAGTCATCTTTTGGGAAAGCTTAACTGATGCAAACATTTTCTTACGACGAAAAATCCTTTCAGGCAAGCGAATCAGGTCATGACCGGATGAAAAGTTGCAAGTGCAAATTCAGCACTTTAATATGTATTCATAGAATTCAATTGTGTGAAAATAAAGTCAAGGAGAGACAAGGATGCGAATAATGAACTAAATGTACTGAATCCATAGTAAGAAAAAAGATTACAAACGAAAGGAAGCTTTTCGATATATTAGATCTATCGGTTAATCAGCTTTAATTCAGAATAAGTAAAATTTGTGTGAAACGGTTTTCGATACCATAGTTCTGGTGGAAAGTTAAAAGTAACAGTAAAAATGTAAATGACTAAGCTAACAGAAAAGATACACTCCGAAGGTAACTTTAGCATTTTTCCACTCAAATCAACCACGTGGGTTCAATGCTTGTTCAGTTTTCGTATGGGGCAGCAGAATCTCAATGAATTTTAGATCTCCAAACTATTTACGTGGATTTGCTCGAAGACTTCTTTCTATTTATATCCATTTTGTGACTTAACCCGCTCCAATAGTTGACACCTTGGCATGACGGTGGGGCTAAGTAACGACGTTAGAGGATTGCCCTCCGAAAGGCTTGTAGCGACCGGGCGTAGTCTCGAACTTATCCGCCTGCCAGATGTAGCAACCGGCCGTAACATAAAACATTTCTTCTGACTAGACTGCAAGATCGAGTATCGAAGCCGAACGAGTCGAGCGAGTATCGAAGCAGAACGAGCGAGGCAAGGAAAACCCACGAGTCCCTTTTTTGAAAGAAGACTGCGTCACGACAACATCAAATCATTGTTTCTTGTGGATATTCCAGGCGAATAAAGGTTATCATTAATTAATAGATAAAAACGTTGTTGTTATTATTTGTAGGACGACGTAGCGCCTACAAACTGGTGATCCAACGTCGTTAAACCGCAATGACAGAAAGCCCAAACAGCAGCATTCTCGGTGCCGCCGCAGCCAGTCCATCATCGCAAGCGGAACACCACGACGCAGTAAGTATCATCGCAATGATTAAATTGCCAACGTTTTGGAAGCAGCGGCCAGCCCTTTGGTTTGCATGAGTTGAGGTAAAATTCAGATGTGCAAAAATAAAAACGGACGAACAGATGTTCGATCACGTGATTAGCGAATTGGAACATGGTGTCCTCATGCAGATTGCGGACATTATAAAGGAACCACCTCACACTAACAAATGCGAGACGCTTTAAAACCACGTAATATATATGTAAAGGTTGAACAATAAAACAATCTTTATTCGTTGAAAAGGTTTGTTACAAAATTCAGTATTTAGGAAGAACGAATTTAATAATTAAGAAGAACGAAACGAAGTTACATCTGCTCGCGGCACGCTCTCGTAGTCGAACCCTTCGATCATGTTGCAGGCGACGATCTAGATAGACTGCAGTTCAACAGAATTCCCAGCCGTACTCGCAATTTACGTTTCAGTCCCGCTCCTTTACCTAGCCCCGCTAAATGCCGGAACAGCATATGCTACTTTCATCGTAAATTCAGTGGAGCGGCAAGAAAATGTGAAAAACTATGTGGTCGAAAACTAGATAAAGCGTCGCTTGTCACAAGCACAAGCGACGCAACAAAACGTTCAAGCCTGCATGTTCAGGATCACAGCACCCCGCTTAAATTTCTCATCGATACGGGAGCCAACGTTTCCGTCATCCCTGCCCCACAGACCATTGCCAAGCAGTTCGGAAACGACTATAAAATTTTGGCACGTGTGTATTCAATGCTTCACTCGGCATCAGAACAAATTTTTCCTGGAGATTTGTGGTAGCAAAGGTTGCCCGAGCGGTATTTGGTGCAGACTTCCTGCAACACTTTGGACTACTAGTGGACATCAAAATCATTGTTTATTTGACCCTAAGACACAATTATCAACCAGCGGCTGGACCGACGTACAAAAGTACTCGTCTGTGTATACGTTAATTAGCAACGTGAAGTACTTTGAAATCCTGAGCAAATACCCAAACATCAGAAATCCGTCACGTATTAGCGAAACTCAAAAGCCTTCAGTGCTACATCACATCATAACCAATGGCCCACCCGTCACAGAGCGCCCTCGAAGACTCACCCCAAAAAAATTCTCGATAGTAAGAGCGGAATTTGAACATATGACAACGGCTTGGGCAGCGCATCGACACCTCATTCCGGACAAGGAAGGTAAATTGCACCCATGTTGGAACTACCGGCGTCTAAACGTAGTTACGATTCTGGACTGCTACCCGATGCGACACATTGAAGACATTATGTCAAATCTATCTGGCAAGAAAATCTTTTCAAAAATAGATCTGCTTAGAGCATTTCACCAGATTCCTATCGGAGAAGAGGACATTCCAAAGACGGCGGTAGACGGCGGTAGTAAACCCATTTGGCCTTTACGAATTCACTGTAATGACTTCCGGTCTCAGAAACGCTGCCCAGTCATTCCAAAGGTTTATGGACGAGGTTCTTAAGGGTCTTGAATTTTGCTCTTGCTGTCTTGATGACATATTGATCGCTTCCGATACACTCGAAGAACATAAGAAACACCTCCGCACTGTTTTCAAGAGGGTGAACGGCTACAGAGTGGTTATCAACATCGTGAAATGTAGACGAGGAGTTGAGCAAAGCGAATATCTAGGACATATAATTTCAGCAGAGGGAATCTGTCCCCTAGAAACGCGGGTCGAAGCAATGAGGAATTTACTGAAACCAAATACAATCAAACAGCAACGGCATTCCATCGAAGGTTTGTCAGAAAAGCTACAGAAATGCAAGCCCCCTTAACCTCTTGCACAAATCAAAGAATAATGACAACACTCCAATAACTTGGACCGAAGAAACAAACGCAGCATTCGAATAATGCAAAAACTGCTTCGCAGATACCACACTCCTAGTGTATTTCCAGAGCAACAGACCTTTGGCCTTGTCTACCGACGTATCGGAGGAGTGCTCGAGAAACTTCAAGACAACATATGGAAACCAGTTGCATTTTTCCAACGCAAGCTCACCACAGCTGAGTCTCGTTACAGTGCCTATGAAAGGGAGTTACTTGCCGTATACAGCAGCATTTGCCATTTTCAACATTATCTGGAGGGTTAGTAGTTTTTCGTACGCACTGATTACAAGCCACTTGTTTTTGCCTTTAACCAGAAATTCGATGCAGCATCGCTTCGGCAGTCAAGACATTTGAATTACATCTCACAATTTTGCACCAACTTTGTACATATTCGTGGCGATACTAACGTTACCATAGATTCACTGTCCCGCACAGAAGCCATACCGCTACCGCTATTAATTGAAAATCACGAGCTTGTCAAAGGACGATGAACTCAACGCTCTTATTCAAAACAGCTCGACATCCTTGCAACTGCAACCAATTAACACCCAAAGTGGAAAAATGTACTGCGACCTGTCAATAGGTCTCATAAGATCTTTTGTCCCTATTGCGCTTCGTAAATGGATCTTCGACACCTTCCACCACTGTGCCCACCCAAGTGCAACAGCAACGTTACGTACGATTGCCCAAAGATTTGTTTGGCCCAGAATAAGAAAGGACGTGCATCTTTGGTGTCGTTGTTGCCTTCCTTGCCTAAGATCCAAAGTCGGCAGACATAGAGCAAACGCTTTGCAAACATTTCCAGTCTCAGACAAACGCTTTCAAGTAGTCCGCTTAGATATAGTCGGATCACTAACGCAAGTGAATGGATTTAGGTACGTTTTAACGATGGTTGACCGGTTTTCAAGGTGGCCAGAGGTAGTACCATTGGAAAAATAGACAGCAGACGCAGTAGCTTAAACTTACTTTGCCACTTGGATGTCTCGCTTCGGAGCGCCAGTACCCAATTTGAGTCTGTCTTGTTCAGGTCACTGACTAACAGTTTAGGAACCAGAAAAGCAAGAACGTCACCTTATCATCCTGCTTCTAATGGAATAGTGGAAAGGTGGTATCGGATACCAAAAGCCGCCATCATGTGTCACGAAGATGACGGAAACTGGCCTAGTCTACTTCCGAACATACTCTTGGGCCTAAGAAATTGTTATAAAGATGACTTGGTAGCTAGCTGTGCGGAGTTAGTATTGGGCACAACATTAAGACTCCCGGGGGAATTTCTGGTCGCAGACAACAGCCCAAGTGATCCACATTTGTTCAGTGAAAACTTCAAACTATAAATGCAAAAGATCAGGCTTAAGCCTATTGCCCAGAAAAACAACCGGAGTACATTTGTTCACACGGACCTCAGGACGTGTACACAGGTATTCCCTAGAGTTGACTCAGTCAGATGGGCATTATGGCAACCATGCAAAGGCCCACCTCGAATAATTAACAGAATCTCAAACACAAATTTCACCGTCTACGTGAACGGCAAACAGCTAAACGTTGCAACGGTACGCCTCAAACCAGCATTCCTTGATAACAAGGATTCTGGCAGTGACAGCCCAGTTCCTCCATTACAAGTGCAGTCAACAGATATTACCATCTGCAAACTTCGACGATTCTCTTTCATCACAGATTCCCTGTCTGGCTACAGCGTCCAAGAAAAAAGTCACGCCATTCATTTCGCGAACGCCCACAATTAGCGCAAGAGGACATGAAGTTGAAAACAGCCCCGTAAATCAGCCACATCCTACTCAACCATGCAATCGCCGAGTCAGCTGGAATTCAAACGTCAGGAGCCCTTTACACCAACGACAACCAGTCCAGACTTACCAACCAGCCAGACATCATCGCGATTGGAATTTCTAGAACGGGAGCCCTGCAGCGATCGGGCGCAGCCTCGAACTTATCCGCCTGCCGCAACATAAAACATATCTTCCCAGTAGACTGGAAGAGTATCGAAGCCGAACGAGTTGAGCGAGTATCGAAGCAGCATGAGCCAAAAGAGGAAAAAGCACGAGTCTCTTTTCTGAAAGAAGACAGCGTCACGACAACATCGAATCATTGTTACTTGTGGGTATTCCAGGCGAATAAAGGTGATCATTTATTAATAGATAAAAACGTTGTTGTTATTATTTGTAGGACGAGGTAGCGCCTTCAAGCTCTTGTATCAGAAAGTATGAAAGTTGAAACCACGGATAATCATTCTGTAGGTTATGCTAACCCCGCCAAGCGGAAGTGCCCCGGTGCATCCGCGATGACTATCTCAAGCCCGTGTAAAGGGGTAGGGAAGGGTGGAAGTGAAGTGGAACTGGACGTGAAGTATTCAGCGGATCTGAAAGGAAAGCGAAGCGGAGGCTGGAATAGTGTGTTTCGAGACTGAAGCTGAACAGACGTAGCGGACGTACCGAGTGTACCGACGTATAAAAAAACCGTAGGATTAGACCTGCCCTGAAGCCATACTGCCATAGATATAGGTCTCCAACAGCATGAATTGCGTCGGAGTCTTCCTCTGATGCATTTTTCGAGCACTTTCTTGACCACATCTAGCATACATAAAGGACGGTATGCAGATGGTGACTCATAATTCCCCTTTCCCTTGTTGATCAGCACGAGCATCGTTACTTTTCAGTATACCCGGAATGCCCCGTCCTGCAGGCAAGTGTTGAAGGTACTAGTAAGCTAGGGCAGAGGTAATAGACTTTCTCCAGTCCCTCAAATGGAATCCTATCTCGTCCTGGAGCCTTTGTTGCTTTTATGACAAGAATGCTTCCTTCAGCTCTACCTTCATGAAATCTCATCCATCCTTTGCGCCGAGCAGGGCAACTTTTGGGCACCAAGCTTCTATGTAATCAGCTTGTAGCCCAGGTTTCACGTATCTATTCACTTTGCCTAGCAGTTCTTGTCAACAGCTGCTCTTGAAGCTTTGGATGAGTATGCGGAGATATTTTTCAGCTGATTTTTAATCTACAAATTTGGAGCATATCTCTACATGAGTCCCGCTGGACCTCTCGTCAGAGCTTGTGACACTCTCTTTGCTTTTCAGCAGTTTTAGGAAATCACCAATACAGCAGAGACTTTTCGTGCCAGGGTCATGGAAGACTTGCAAACAGACGTAATCATTCTCATATTAAACTTCGTCACATCTTTAGCTACAAGCCCTCGGCTCTCCGGCGAAGCTTCCGTCAGCGGCGATTATGCCCGTAGGACTTCTACAAACGTTTCAACGTCTTTTTTTCCAGTAGTCCGCTGGATTGCAGAAAACTAAGCATATGTGCGTCGAGAAGTACCGTCATGGATCTCAAGTGATATATGCTGGGGATCACTAGCAGAGTAGCCCTCTAGAACTCTACAATTTTTTACCTTGCTACTAGGAACTCCGCGGTGCATGTAACGTCCAACGCAGCCCCATTGACGATAAGTATGGGTATAGCCTATGCTCAATACGACAAGCTCAGTTTTAGCTATTATATCCAGTACTCGCTTGCTCGGAGGATTTGATTGAGGTATGATTCATTTCAATTGCTTTAGCGTTAAAGTTACCTCCGACATGATCGTCTGATCTCAACACAGCGTCTTCCACAACAAGGGTTCATTTGGCGTTAAGTATACATTGAGTGTAGTTCCTAAGCATCAAGCGCAAACGAAACCATCTTCACCTCTCTGGCCTGGCCCTGCAGGATACCTGCAGATACGTCAGAATACAATAAACCTGGGCAGAGCCAGGAGCCTCGCACTATTTTCGGATCAGAAATTAAGGTATTAGTTGATCCAATGTTTATGTGTATATATTGACGTAATCCCGAGCCAATGCGGTAGTTCTTTTAAAATCCGAGTATATCAAGAAAAACTGCCAAAAATCTCCTCCGAACGTTGGATGAACAGAAGGAGTTTCCTTACGAAGCTAAACGCGGCGAAAGATCCAGGGTATCTTGAACTAGCCTCAACCATCGCCGAAAGCCCACTAAAGCAAGCTCTGCTAGTCAAATCTACCAACGATAGGTCCTACACAGATGTCCTGAGGGAGATACAGGGAGTGGTCAAGCTGAGCGACGTGCAAAGTGCGATTAGAGCAATACAGCTCACTTGCTCGGGTGATCTACTAATGAAATTTGGATCAGACATAACGAACAAAGACTCTTTCTATAATGCAATTAAAAAGGCCCTCGGAGAAAGCGCTAATGTAGCCTCGCTCGAATCGATGGCAGCAATCGATAACAGGGGCATAGACTGTGCCACGAAATTGAGCAAGGTAGGAGACGCCGCTAAGCGTGAGTTCCGTAGCATATCTGGAGTTAAGCTTATGCTCACCAAAGAAAACAACAGGGGACGATGCATGGCTATCGTGGAACTTCCTGAAAAGAAAGCAGAACTAATACTTAGTAAGGGCAATATAAGAATCGGCTAAGTTATCTGCAGGAGGCGACGAAGAACAGTACGTATTGGCTGCTTTAAGTGCCTTGGCTATGACCACACTGCAAAAGGATACAACGGGTGTAACAGAAGTTCATTCTGCTACAAATGTAGTAAAGCGAACCAAAAAATAAAACAGCGGGCGGAGAGGCACACTGCGTACTTTGTAGGATGCTGGTCTTCGCGTTGACTTCAAACATTTCATAGGGACAGGGAAGTATTGTGGATTCAAGGTGGCTCTAGTTAAGTTCAAAGCAGCACTGAAATGATCAGAGTCTTTGGAGATAAATTTGCACCGCAGCACAATAGCCCAAAATTGACTAGAGCAGTTCAAAAACGAGAGGAAAGCCGACTTGCTGCTGTTCAGCGAGCAACACCATAATTAAAATTCATCAGCGTAGTAATCTGACGAATAAAGTATTGCCGCTATTTGGGCTCGAAACACCGTCCATTTACAGGTGGAGAGACATGGGCAAAGGGAGGGCTATGTGTTTGTTTGGTACTTAGGAACGACTTTCTTCAGAGTACACTTAGCACCAAATAAACCGTTGCAGACCTTTCAACTCAGACTTGGCGCTCCCGCAGACACTGTCCTGAGCACAGAACGGCAAGTTTTCGGTGGGAGAAACTTCAATGTGAAAGCAATTGAATGGGGTATGCCTCAGTCAGATGCCAGAGGTAAGCAGATTCTGGCGGCAGCAGCCAGAACTGAGCTGGATGTACTAAACACGTCTGAACCATCCCACACGTGACATTTTTGTCGGAGCCCCTAGTACCAAGAGCACACAATAGGAAAATTCAAGAGGACTAGTCGGTCAGTGGCTACCAGTACATATCACTCGAAAACAGCGATGATGCTTCTCAGCGCACATGTCCCAGGCTTTCTAGTCTCGGGTATTACACTGGAAGGGTGGACGTTGAGAAGTTTATTTATGTGCTTATGAAACGAACATCGTGGCTTAGAGCTGTGCAGGAGAGTGGACGATTAAAACCTACGGATATGGTGAACATTACTTTGAGTATCATTACGTCGGTCAGCAGATTTTCTATGTCCCGTCAAAGACCCCAGCATGGCATGCCTCCCGTATACTAGTGGATATCTGAAAAAGCCCAACAATGAAGAGAAGCTTTGGCGAGAGGCCCAGCACGCAAGGACTGAGAATGTGGCGTGCACCAGAATAGCTGCATACAAGTCGACAAGAAAGCGTCTCTTATTAACAACAATAGGGCAAGCTACTAGCAAAAACTGGAGAATGACGTGAGCAGAAACCCATCCGCGACTGGGTTACAAGCTAGTCATACAGAAGCTCGATGAGCAAAGGATGCCGTGCTCATACGAAGCGGAAAATGTGGACGAGATCGCGCAGGCTCTTTTCACTACACACTCCGTCTGTGCTGAAGCTGCTCGCGATGAAACTCTAGTGGAATGCCTACTCTTTACGAAGATGGAACTGCAGGAAGCAGTTTTGTATAGGAAGGCAAAGAAAATTCTGAGACCAGACGGCATCCCCGCGAGGTGTTAGAGATATTTTTTCACTTTTCCACGAAAGGATATTCCCGAAGCATTGGAAAATAACAAGGCTCATGTTGATCAGCAGGGGAATATGAGTATATAATCGCTATCTGCAAATTGTCCGTTATGTATGCTAGACATGGCGTGTAATATGCTCGAAAATTTCACCAGGAGAAGACTAACTGACGTAAACCATGCTGCTGGAGACCTACCTCCTCGGCAATATGGCTTCCGAGCAGGTCACTCCACTATCAATCAGGGAAGTGGTGAGCATGCTTCAGCGTGCGGAGGCGCATAGCAGTTCCAACCGACGAGTTGTCTTGCTGGTGGCTATTGATGTTAGAAATTCATTCAATTCAGCTAGATGGGCAGATATTCTGGAAGCGGTAGAAAACCCTTTCTAAATTCCAGAATATTTGAGCTGGACTTTGACCAACTATCTGAAGAACTGTATGCTGCACTATGATATAAAGGAAACTCATCAGAGAATGGGCCTCACACCGGGTGCCTCTCAGGGCTCTTTTCTTGGCCCTGACTTGGGAAATATCTCGTATCATTGGCTCATGAGGCTGGAGCTGTCGGATAAGTTAAGCTTGATTGGCTTTACGAATAATGTTTCCACGCTAGGCGCTGAACGCACGGTGGGACATGCGCAACACAGGCTTGGTATATAATGCGTCTAGTATGGGACTGGATGATTGCTCACGGTTTCAGCTTTGTACTTGTCATTCTAACACAGAAAAGGGTTTCCAGGGTCAGGACTATTAATTAGGGGGAAAAGCTGGTAGAATCAAAACCAGCAGTGAAATACTTGGACATATTGATAGACTGAAAGATGAGCTTTTCCGAGCAAATCGGGGCACGTTAAATGGCCAAAATAGAGGGACCCTCCTCATCAAGAATACGACTCTTGATGAGTGTAGTGCAGTCTGCACTACTATACGGATCGAAAATATAGAGCGGCACTTTCAGCAAGGGGCTGCAATGAAAACGGTTTGCACAGATGCAGAGACAAGGAGCATAACGAATCGCATTGACAACAGTCTTCTGGCAGGTAGGGAAATTGATAGCAGGGGTGATACCTGTTGCCTTCTTCGCAAGAGGGCGTAAGAATATTTACTTACGTAGAAGTGAGGGTAACAGCGAGGTAACATCAGTGGAAGACAGACAACGTACTCTCTGCGATTGGAAATTGTTATGAGAGAATGACACACAGAGAAGATGGGCTGCGCGTCTTATCCCTGAATTGAAGCAGTAACTCCATCGAAAGCATGATGAGATTGACCTTCTACCTGACCCAGCGTTTGAGTGAGCATAGATATTTTTGGTCTCAGCTGCATAAGATTGAAAAGTCATGGTCTTCTGACTGCGTATCATGCGTAGGAGAGGTAAATTATTGCCTTCCATACATTTTTTGACTGCAACAGGTGGAACAGGTTGCATGGTGATCTCTTCAATTAATTTGAAGCGCTCCTCCCCTTGGATAGTATTGTTACGTAGCAGACGAATCGTTATATAAAAGACGTAAATAAACAAGAAAATCTTTTAGCCAGTTAGATGAAAGTCCAAACGAAACCATAAATAACAAACATTGTCGTCGCCATGAATATTATACGTAGATATTTTAAAAATCCATACTATTAAAAGGCACTGACACTGTCAAAAACCTCATAGAAAAATGTATACACAACAATTACAATTTAAAAATTCATGATGCTATCAAAAACCGCATAGGAAGATAGATACAAAACAATTACAATCTACAAACTAATTATATAATAGATACAATAAATAGATGCAAAACAATTACAATTTAAAAATTCATTATACTATCAAAAACCGCATAGAAAGACAGATACAAAACAATTGCAATTTACAAACTAATTATATTTATAGGCACTATCAAAAACTTCATAGAAAAATAGACACAAAACAATTGCAATTTAAAAATTCATTATTCTTATAGACACTATCAAAAACAGCATAGAAAAATAGATACAAATAATAATAAACAAATAAAATTTATAAACTAATTATATTAATATTGAATACTGTATAAAGAAGCATATCTAATTATAAGCAAAACCAACTAAACAAGAAGCATTCAAACATAACAACAAATAAATATGCTGAAGCATACCCCCAAGACCATCGTATTCAAAGTAAAAGGACACCCAATGCACGTCATAGCGATGCGATTCAAGGTCAGGAAAGATCAAAAGAGCCAAGGACGGGGAATAGGGAAGTAATAGACCATGCATTTAGACACACAGCCGCAATGATATGCAGTTGGAAAGTTGATCATCACAAACGCGTTAAGGGATGATTGTTAAGTTCCAGAATAAGAACAAAACCATGCATTTAGACACGCAGTCACGATGTTATGAAACTTGATCCTAGCAAGCGTTTAGTGGACTATGGTTAGTAATTCTACGGAGGAAAAAAAATGCAACTTGAGCAATTCACCTGACTGGAATTATTGAAGTCCGTTCAATGAAGATAATTGAATTGAAGAAAATGCAAGTTCAGTATTTTACCTAACTGGAATTATTGAACTCTGTCTAATAAAGAAAACTAGATTGAGGCAAATGCAAGTTCAGCATTTTTACCAGTATGGAGTACTGAACTCTATTCATAAAAGAAAATTGATTGAATAAACGGTCAGCAGAAATGAAAGGTGGAATTCGGGGAAAAGATCAATAGCCCTGATCGGCAGCGTTAGCAACTTACGTGCATGAAATCACAAGGAGCGGAGCAATCGCTTCCTGTGTTTTCCCAGCAACCAAATTGGGTCCCTTGGCCTGCGCCTGGCTAATCTGATGTGTTCCTGCGTTAGCATCATTACTTCGGGTCCTCGGCTTACGCTTTGCCGGTCTTCATCAGTCACCGTTCGCCGCCGGCCCCACCGTTGAATAGGACTCCTTGGCTTACGCCTGGTCCTGGGAATCCTGTCGTTCCATCGGCTCCTCGGCTTACGCCTGTCCGGTCTTCACCAGTCGCCGTTCGCCACCGGCCCCACCATCGAATATGACTCCTTCGCTTAAACCTGGTCCTGGGCATCCTGTCGTTAATTCGGCTCCTCGGCTTACGCCTGGCTGGTCTTCATCAGTCGTCGTTCGCCGCCGGCCCCACTATCGAATTATAGCCCCGGTCTTCTCCTTTTCTCCATTGGGAAGAATCTTTCAGGTGTTTCTAAGGTAAGGTGCAATTGCCAGCTTCACGGATCAAGAGTGATTGGAACCATTAAGAATAACAGAGCATATTAAATATAACAGTCTAATGGAAAGGATGCTTACATCTGTTGACAAGTGGAACCGTGTAGCACATTCTCAACGGGCCATACTGGAGGATAAAAACGGCACAATTGAGCGTCAGCAGTTAACAAGGAAATGTCTGGATCTCGAAGACACCTCTAGATGAGTTAAAAGGAAGAATAGCCTTGTCTAATTTGTTAAACGGTTCCAGGCTATAGGTTTTCAGCTGACAGGGGAGTTGTTTATGGACTGATTAGTCCATAGGGTCTCGTGCACTTGGGAGTCCCACATTCAGGGCGTAAATAAGCTTCACCTTCCTACTACAAAAATAGACAAAAAGGAATACTTCAGTTGACCAGCATTTAGCCTGCGATCAGAACTAAAGAACCACGTTCAAGCTGAATTTGGTTTCTGCCAATTTAAAACATTGCGAAGCTTTACGGAATCAAAGGATGTATTCGGTTAAAACACCACTTACATAAATAATCTCTAAAGGATATCCAGATAATTGGCTGCGGGAATGTTACGTGTATTCATACAGTCTAATTGTTCTCATCATGATGAAAAAGAGCGTAGTCCTTCAAGTAAATCATAAAATTCAACGTCTCTAAGAATATATATTCTTCTAAGAATCTTTATTCAGTTTTGAAAATCTTGAAGACCAGTTGCATACACAGGAAAACAAAGTTCCAAGTATACAAATCTGTGATAAATCCTGTGCTATGCTATGGGTGCGATACATGGGCCCTAACTCAAGCATCCGTAAACATACTGAACGCGTCCGAAAGACGGGTCCTAAACCAAATAATCGGACATAAGCTGCACGGGGACCAATGGCGAATTCGACACAACCATGAGCTGTATAACATTTTTGACGAGCCGGAGGTCTCAACGATTGTAAAACTGCGGAAGCTGCAATGGGCTGGCCAAGTGAATCATATGGACGAACAACGGATACCCAAAAAGGTATTCGTTGGAAGAACTGAAGGGCGGAGACCAGTGGAGGAACCGAGGAAACGCTGGTTTCACTCGATCGACGGACAGTTTATCGCTGCTCGGATTTAGGAATTGGAGGACGCGGTCAATGGAAGGAAATAGTTGGAGACGCTTGTTGCACGCAGCAAAGGTCCGAGGGGGGCTGTAGTGCTACGAATAAGGAGAAGAAGAATCTATATTCTTTTCTTCAAAACTATAGTCTAGGTTTCCTGATCGTTTAGAGGATATGCATGCGACGAACGTCATATACATATGCTATTTGAAATTTGAATTAAACAGCTTTATAATTTTCTGACTAAATGCTTCTATCTTAAAAGTGTTTAGTATTCTATACATTTCCATTTTTTGTGTACAAAATATCATTCAGTTGATACCTCAAATCAAATTTCATTATTAATTACTCCCACTCTATCAATCCAACGCGTTATCCAATTAAGCTATAAATCTCAGCATTATCCATTCTAAACAGTCTTTTTCAACTATTCTCATTTAAAGTATCTTTTCCTTAAATAACCCCATTATCTGCATCTGCATAAATTCTTCGCTGCTCTTTATACTCCAAAATATTATTCATTTCATGTCACAATAAAATCCATCCTTTTCTCAGCCCATTGACCAACCCATTCCAATTATTATTAAGTCGATCTCAACCAGACTCTCTAATTGAGTTAGTAAATTACGATGTCGTTAAACGTAGAGAGAGAATGGTGGGTCCTCTTCACAAAAATAGACATCCCGCGGACTAATAAAGAATTCCAGCATTAAATCATTTTTCGTTGGTGTCTATTTCCAAGAGTTATGCTCCGGCCAACAGTGTGTGGAGTTCACTAGGCAAAGAGGATCATTGAGCTGCCTGGCTACACCGGCCGGTGGTAATTAATTCCAATTTGACGGCGAAAGTTCATAAATATTTTTTTCTTCTATATTCCTGAACGTAGAAAGATATGAAAGAGGAAAACGTGGATATGTTCTGTATTGTAAAAGACCAGGAAGTGCTTGCTATTATGAAATATTATTCTTGTTCAATATGGTCGAGAGTTTCAGCTGAAATTGGGTACAATGGCCAGAGTATGAACACTTTGTCGAAGTGAGCAACTAATGGATAAGCCTTTCGTGTTCGGCATTCATCTACTAGAAATAATTTCAACTTGTCCCATTTGTTAAAGAGATCTCTCGGTTCAAAATTCCAAGTAAAACTTCAACAACTGTCCTTAATGTTGATTCAAACCGATTTGATCCAAACACTTTCTATAATGAAATTTGCTTTCTAATTTAATTCGAAATGTTTCTAAAATTCTCGCTAATGTCTAAGCCGAAATTGGGAAATTTAACATCATTTCAACCGTCACTGAAAATAAATTACAGTATAATTTAATGGATATTTAATTTGTACAAACAGCCTTAACGATTCTCTCTGTTGTTTTTCCGCCAAACATTTCACATGATGGCTTTCGCGTCTTCACGAGTTTGAAATGTTTTTACATTGGAAAATTTATGACCAATTTAGTTAACTAAGCTGGAGCTGATCCCATTGGACCCACCACCGGTTGGATTTGGTGGCCATGGAAGTGTGGGATGATGAGTCCCGGAAAATATTCTCTTCTATTACTTGGCGTTGGCATGACTTAGACTAGAGCTTAACTTGCTTAACATGTAAGAATGCCAGTGAGCCTATAAAATTATGCTTTTTATGTACGACTACAGTTGTTTTTCAAATGAATTTGCTTTCAAATGAAGTAATGGCATTTGATTTAATTTAGAGTTTACAAATGGATGGTGCTTTTTCAGCGACCGCACACATGCTATGACACGGATTTAAATTGAATTGCGCTTGAAATGGTCAGGAGAAATTTAAATTAATATGCCTCTTATAGAGGTAAGTTTGAAAATTTATGAAATTTTGGTATTCCTCGGTAGCTTTGAGCATGGTTTTGTGTTTCTAGCTTGCTTCAATCCAGCTAAGTAGCAGAATAGAAGTTTGAACAGGTATATTGAGAAGAAGTTCTTGTCTTTTAGGGTATCCGAAAAAAATCAAAGTAACTTTATTTACGCGCATACTCTCTTAATTTATTTGTATCATGTCAAAAAAATTGTAAATGAAGTTTAGTGTAGGAAGGAACACGGTAACCTGTGCCGGATTAAATCGAACGGTTCAGTACTTGCTGATTTACGCGAATGTGAGCTAATGAAACGACATTGTTAGAATTCTATGAAATACTGATCCCCGTAAGGTAAAATCTATAGAATACTTTAATCCCACGCTAACGTAAATTCCCTAGAAATATCTTCTCTCACGAAAATTTTGGATTAGCAAAATAACATTTCCCACGATAATATTTTCCCCCACGTACTTTCGGATATTCAACCCCATGCACAAGCGCATGCCTAACGTCTTCAGATGATGATTCACCATAGACCAAAGAAAAGTTAAAATTGTGTTTAGTAAGCAGAATTACTGTTTTCAGACAGATCATTGCATCTCCAAAACTGAATTTATTATTTTTCAGATCGGCTTTACAACATTTTAAGATGCCAGGACTATTCAGCAGACAACAAGTGGTAGGAGGTGAAATTGAGCGGATTGTAATAACCTCCGATACTTCGGAGCGATATCCGACAGAGATCTGTCATCCATGCACAATTTGCTAACCAGTTGACAGGTGGCAGATGACGGATCTCGGCGATAGAACTGTCGCGAGGCGTCGAGTAGATTGGAACGTGTGTGGCGCCCAAGCGGCCGTTATTATTTATTTTTCGGGTGGATGGTTGGTGCGAGCAGTTTTTAGCTGGCTTATCTTGCACCCGCGTTTTCATCACTCGTCTCAATGCAAACCATTTATGGTATCGCGTGGTTCTGTGCGCATCTAACCTCAATTCGGTTTCTTCGTTCAAGTTTGACTGGAAAGTAAAAATCCTAGGACAAGTTTTTGGCTAAATACGAAGCCAGGAGTATAGAAATACAATCTTTCGATGTCGGGAATAAGAAAGTGTGAAAGCACCAGCGGGAATGAACCGAGATCAAGCTGACGACAATTTGGAACCAATGAGTCTGAGCGTAACCCCTGACAAAGATTTAAGGGATTCCCTCAGTAGAAGTGAGTACATTAACTAATAATTTAAACACCAATGAGGTCGCAGATCTATTTTACAAACTGAGCTTGAAGGAAGAGATTTCTAGTATTCTACCTTCGACGGGGCATGTTGTAGTACGATCCTTCCTTGAAAATAATCAAATCGAAGAAAGTGCTCTGGGAGTACGTTTGCCGAACGCTGTTGGTGCTAATCACGGTTGCCATTGCTAATCTGGAACTTTTTACCTCCTTCTTCGGAGCACTTTATCTATCAGCGCTTGGATTGGCTTTCCCAGCGTCGATTCAAATTTGCACATTCTGGTCAGCAGAGTATGGCTCATTATTAGCAACTTCATCATTATTATCATTAGCCTCGTGAGCCTTGTTGTAGGAATATACACCAGTTCATCAAAAATTGTCGAAAAAGTATCCTTGACATTTTTAGGGTTTTGTACTAAAATACAAAACCCTATTGCAATCACGACCATGAAACTTTGTAGAAAGGTCAGAAGTGGTGACTTCTTGCAAGTTCAAGGGTGGAAAATTTTTTCAAAGGCGTTTAAGGGGGGTCTACCCATATAGGGAGGTGACCCCTCAAAAAAAAAATTTCACCATTGGTAGTCGAATAGGGTGTCGTTGGAAAGGTCTCAATGAGATCTTTTCAAAATAAATCTTAAAATTGCCTTATAAGTACCGAAGGGGGCAGGGGAAGGGGAAATGTACGAACTTTTCACGTACCCCCCTTGCGATTGGACACCTTCCATCCGAAAAATCTGAAAAAAATCATGAATGTAGGCCTTTATGAGCACAACAACAAATACATGAGAAGTCGAAATTCACTCAACTTTTTTAATAATAGTATGATTTATCGATTTTGTGTTTTCTTGAATAAAATCTAAACGGTACCTTTAAACTCAATAGCAAAGAGATGACTATTTATATGATTGATCTTTTCTGAAAGTTTCATAAAGATCGAATAGTATTTACCGAAGTTATAGCGATTTGAATTTTACTGTATTACTATGGAGCAATATGCCCTGTATTACTATGGAAACATATGGCTATGGAGCCATATGCGCTTTTTACCGACTTAGACACTACAGCTTTGCTAGAATTTGCATGAAAATTTCAGGAGTGATAGGTATCATGAAGATGAGTACATACAATTGAAACAGTCGAAGAGGCAGGAGAGAGCTCCTAGTGAAAGGCCCTTGTAACCATTCAAGGATTCGAAAAAATAGGCCATGAATCGATGATTACAGTACAGAGGAGTGGCCCCTGAAACAAAATTTCATCAAAGGTAGCCAATATGAGTATCAACTGAAAGTTTTCTATGAGAGCTTTTCAAAACAGTTCTTAAACTGACAGTTTTTGCTTCAGTGGGGGCACAAGGGGGGAAATACATGAAAAATGTGTTTCCTCCCTCGCGAATGGACACCCGTGATCTAAAAATCTGAAAAAATTATCAAAGGAGATATTTATGGGTATAACTAAAACAAATACCTCAGAAGTCAAAATTCGTTCAACTTTGTTAATAATAGTATGATCCTCGAATTTCACATTTTCTCCAATAAAATCGTCTTTGACATGTTTCTTGATTTTATTCGTTGCTGGTTACTGCATTTTGTAAGTTAAGTACAAAACCCTTCTGACATGAGCAGAGGTCTGACTACCCAACTTGTATCCTAATGGCTCAAGTTCCATGCACCGAATTCGAATGATGTTTTAACTATAAGTCATGTTCATCAGTAGTTATCGCGCAAACACAGCTAAAACGACAATGAATCAATTAACTTTGGGGTTCATTTAATGAACATTCCTTATACAGTATGTGATATAATAAAACACAATATATAAAGAGGTTCTGTGAGATATATGTGTTATAAATTTCGTAAATTAATGTAAAGAAAAGTTGTAATATGTATTCACAAACACAAAAAAACTGAAACATATCTACAATAGTGTAGCAGTTACAATATAAGCACGGAAAGTGCGAGCAGGAGGGAAGATCCCAGCGAGAAGCAGAAAGAGGAGGAGAAAGAGCAAGCAAACAAAACCCAAGGAGTTTTCTGGGTGAGTGGTTTTTGTTTTCCCTGGTTGCGAGACCATATAATTTTGTTTATCTCTCATTCGCATTACAAATATTTAGTATTTGGATAGGATTCAAGGTGTTTGAGTTTGGTGGGTGTGGCTTGTGGGTATCACGGATATATCTACAATGGACAAGGATCAACAGATTGCTCTGCTGATTGCTCAATTAAAAGCTTCGCAAACTGTGCAGGCACAGCTTAGCGAAGTTGTACAGCAGTTGAGACAGGCGCAACAGGAATTAAAAACGTTAACTTGGAGTTGGGCAGAACAACACCGAGTTAATAAAGAGCTCATGGAGCAATTGAAGGATTTGGCGCTGGCTATATAAAAAAAGAAAAATAAAAACAAAAAGAGGATAATGGAGCCTTCATCTTCTTCATCAGAAGGCTATCCGCCCTGTCCTCCTTCTTCGAAAAAAAAAACAATTGTAGAAGAAGCCATAGAAGAAGAAGATGAGGACAATGAGTCCATACATTAAGACTTTGCAGAGGAGGATGAAAAATTTCCTACTCTGCCACCGCCGAGTCCCTCAATGGCTCTACCAGAGCTGGCCATCCCAACAAAAAGTACTTCCACAGCAGATTTGGAGAGCCAGGGATTTCACCCCATCGAAATCCACTACATGAAACTAAGGGATGGGCCATCCAGGCTGGTGAAGGTTGTCCCCCGTTCCCAAATCTGATACTGAAATATACAATATAAGGGCAATATGTCACATCATATGCACTGTCGAAGTGCAACGCCCCCGTACAGGACAAGTCAGTGCCACAACTGTCAGCAGTTTGGACATTCCTCCCAAAACTGTCACGCGAGGGCCCGTTGTGTTAAATGCGATGGGCTCCACCATTTTTCAGAATGCGCTAAAAAAGCAGAGGAAAAGCCAAAATGTGTGAAATGTGGTGGAGAATCCAGTCAACAATGGTGGATGTCCTCAAAACCCAGTGAATGTCAGGAAGTCGATGGCACAAGTTACCGCTGCAAATAGCAATCAAAATAATACCTACACAACAACAAACTAAAAACACACACAATCAAGCAAACATTCCACAAAACACAAATAATAACATGGACAGACTCTTAACCACCATGCAAACACAGTTTCAAGACATGATGGCGAAAATGATAAAGGGCATGTTTGCCTCACAAAACAGTATCAATAAAACATTAACAAATAAACAATAATGACCTTTGTGGATCATTTAACCATTCTCACATGGAATGCAAATTCCCTGCTTCATAAGATTGGTAAGCCGAATCAACTTATGTTATATTTGATTATAAGTTTGACATCATTCAGATGCAGGAAACCTTTTTGAAGCCTGGATTTCGTCTGCGCTTCCCTAACTTTTCTTTGTACAGAACCGACAAAACAATAGGTAGAAGAGGTGGAACGGCCATACTTGTGAGAAGGAATGTGAACCATAATCTCCATATTAACACCTAATTTACAAACGCCGTTGCAATTCAAGTGCGGACAGATTCTGTTGAATTCTAGGCTCATTAAAGACATTAAAAAACTTCAGGACTATTTCAGAGTCCCATACTCCTTGCCGGAGACTTCAATGGCTATCACCGAAGCTGGGGAGCTGTGAGAAGCAACCGTGCTGGAACTGAATTAAATCGATTCATCACAGTTAATCCATTAAGCCTCCATATCCCCAACGAGCCAACACATTACGGCTACCGGCATAGATATCCCCTCGATATAGGCATATAACGTATCATTGAACATGATGTACGCATCGAAGTTCTCGACGAATTTTCATCCAGTCACAAGCCGATGCTCTTCTTAAAAGGAGGAATCTACATAGAATAACCCCAACAAGTAAACAAGAAAACTGATTGGCAAGCTTTCAAAGTTGCACTGGCTAAAGATTATTCGAACACCTGGAACAGCCAGAGACACTGAAAAATAGTACAGGCAAAAGAGGATAACACAGTCACAACTCTGACAAGGGTAAAAAATCGCTATGACATCCCTAACGACATCAAATAACTAATAAGGAGGAGGAATAGGAGAAGGGCTAGGAACACAGGTGACCCTAGATTATGCCAGGAAGCAAATCAAATCACAAACAAAATTCGTGATCGGATATCAAAATTCCGTAATGAACAATGGGAGAGCTTCTTGCGAAGTCGGGAGCCTAGGTGCGACGGTTTTTGGAGGCTTTCCAAATGCTTTCGTATAAAAAACAAACTTATAATACCGCCAATTTACAGCCCTTACGGTATCAAATTCGACAGTTCTGGCAAGGCGGAGGCCTTCGCAGATACTCTAGAACAGCCGTTTTGTGAAAATTCATCCGATGAGGAGGACTTTGACGAACATGAAGATCACGTCAATCGGCTGACCAAACGGGCTCACCTGACCGAAGGTGAGTATGCCACAGAGGGGGAAGGGTGTCAATAACCCGAGACTGATTGGTTCGGTGTTTTGATTCGGTACAAGGTACCGTAGCTGGGCTCTGTCTCTGAATTAGAGGAGATTGATTCGGTGTTAGATCCGAGTAGTTTATTTCTGGCACTGAATTGATGAATAATCGGGAACGCGTGGATTTTGATTGCTGATGTCTCCTGTTTTTCTCTTTTGGACTGTACGTACGGTCTGAGGGAGATGGAAGCAGATTAACGTAGAGTAGAATTGTTTAGATGGAAGTTGTCAAATATGTATTTGGACTTCGTCTGCTCGTGGAAGATCTGCGACCGACATTCCTCTCCGAAGTAACTAACCCGCCAGCAGCCACCTCAGAGTACGGACTTGTTGACTTGTTGGATATAGTCCGTTGACACATTCCAAGGCTTCACGTTTATAACCGATGAGAGGTCGGTTTAGATTTCCTTCGAGAAATCTCGAAGAAGACGGACATAGAAAAGCCATTACAGGATGGCGCGAAACTACTCCAGGCATCCTCAACAGGGAAAACACAAGACTATCTGGAATTAAGGAAGAGGCATCTTATGCAAATCTGGGAAGAGTTTCAGTAGGACCAAACGCCTCTACAGGATGAGATCGAGGATCATAAGTATCACGAACAAATCAAGAGGGTGACATTCAATTCACTAGCGCAGATGGACGAACTTCTGGCCGGAATCAGTCCAACGGAATCATTTAGGCAGGACGTGCAGATTACAACTAGTAAAGGGTTGTCAATATTCAACACCCAACAAATCTTGATGCAGACCCTTCAGCGACAGGAGCTACAGTTGAAGTCCATAAACAAACATTGGGTTGCGATCAAGGAGAAGCACTTCAAAATTTTACGAGCGGATGAGTTCCCCGACAACTATGACATTGAGTCATACAACAAGATGGAGGCAGAGGGAGGGGCCTTCCAATTAGATATTCTACAGCGCAGCTCTATAGTAGGACCTATACAAGAAGGGGCATCAACCAATATCAAGCTGCCATGCATTCAGTTACCGAAGTTCGACGGTAATTATTTGCATTGGCAAGAATCCCACGATATTTTCAGTCAACTAATTGAACAAAGCAATCTAGTTCTAGTTTTGGTATCTAAAAACTAATCTTTTGGGAGAAGCAGAGGCTTTGAGCAAGCACTTATCTGTTTGCGAAAAGAACTATAATTGAAAAGAACGCTATGAAAACCAGTGTCTTTTAGTGAGCTCTATCATTCACAAGTTGCTCTCACAGCCACGATCACTGTCGAAACTGGTAGCGGTATCAAAGCTCTTCACGATGTGACGCAAGAGTGCATTGAAGGTCAATATCGAGGAGTGGAATCTAGTGCTGATCATTCTGCTATTTAAAAAACTGGACAGTGCAAAATACTCGTGCGAGTATGTTGCATTTGAAAGATCTCTGAACACGCCGAGAAATATCGACAATGGATCAGTTTTTGAAATTTTTGGAATTTCGGTTTCACGCACTCGAGGCAGCTGGCGTACGGGCAACTAAGATTCATACTTAAAACGTCAATTCCAAGACAATTTTAACGTCTGCTATCAACAGCGCATGTAAGATGTCCAACGGATCACACCACCTTCATAATTACAACCTTTTCACAAATCTGGATATCGCTGAAGAAAGGAAAGCTGTCAGCAAGTGGCAACTATGCTTCAGCTGCCTACGAATTGGGCATTCAGTTAAAGCGTGCACATCTTGTAGTTGTATCAAATTCCGGAAAACGACACCACACATTGCTACATCAAGAATAAAAAAACATTAGAAAGCATTAGCAATGAAAATGGCAAGACAAGCCATTGCATCTTGCATCTTGTTTATAATGGTCCTTAATTATGCTTTCGTAAATGTTTGAGGTTTACCTTTCCTCTCTTCTTGGAAAGTGCTTTTACTTCCTGGAAAGTTTCTCCAGGGCAGGTCTTAGTCCTGGCCTTTTTCTTCTTTCATAGATATTCAAAAGGATTAAGGTCATGGCTCTTTGCTATCCAATCCATGACAGGGGTTTCGACTTGGCACAAATATTGAATAACTGGGGTATGTGGATAGTTGTAGTCCTGTATGAGCATGAAACCTTCATCTTCAAAACCAGCGTAGGGCATGACATGCTGTTCCAGCACCTGTTCGATGTATTGCTAGGCATATGGAGTGCCCACACGAGGCCTGATTATGAACTCAAGTTCAGTTTTGCCTTGAAAAGAAAAACCACTCAAACCAGCTCATGAACCTCCTTCCAAATGCCATTCGTTCTTCATTACTAGCTTGCGCATATTGCTCTCCTCCTCTTTGGTACACTTTTATGCGTGCATCGTTATCTTGAAATTTGGTTTTGCGCTCATCCGAGACCAACACGAGCTGCCATTGTCCAAGCGATTAATTTTGGACGGTAGGTTAGTTTGCACGGTTGTATTCCTCTGTTTTCAAGCCATCACCATTCTTTTCACTTACTTAATCTAACATTATAGACCTTATGAAGTTGTTGATGTGCCTGAACACTACACAATTAAGCGATCATCTCGCTCTGATGTGACCCGATTTCCTCCCGAACTCGATTGCCAATTGAAGCCTCCAGGTTTTTAAAATCCTGTTATACCCGTGCTGCTGCTAATCTATTCAAATGAAGGCTTCTCACTATGCAACACGCTAACTGAAGCCGTTTTCGATAATTTTTCACTTTTTAGTCCTTTGTAAACGAAAATCATTATACACTTCCGAAATTGGGCCCTGTGCGTCTATTCGTGTGTTCCGAAAAATTTTCTAAGAAACTAGAAAAGTTCAAACGTGAAACTTCATAAAAAGGCCAAAAGCTATGACGTATTTATTCGTAAGGTTCTGGTATAAAAAGTTTATCAGACTTTTAAGAGGACCCCCCATATATAGAAGTGAGCTTTAAAATGTTACTTAAAAGTCTGCCGATATCCAGTGGCTCACAGCTTATTTCATGCAGTTTTAATTTAAGAACTTGTTACGCTTCTATTTGAAACCTATATAAAATAATGAGAAGATTTAAATGCCGAGCTTCAGAATATTATTTTGTAGTAATCGAGCAGTCGCCTAAGCAAACTGCTCGAAAACCGCCATAATACTGATCCAAGGTTTGATTGCAAATTTGAAAAATTTAATTATTCAAATCTTCAATTAAAATTTGGACAGGGTAACACCTTTTAACACAGCTCATCCACGAATTGGATTGTCGAATGCCAATTACATAGTCGGATGAACTGGCTCGTCAACTGCTGGTGCGTAATGTGCCGTAAGGTGACAATTGGGAACCAAACGGGGAGTCTACTTTATATCGCCACAGCGAGCACGTCGGGAGAGCCGCGATCCATTAAAATTTCATTAATTTCGTCTTTGCTCAGATATTTTAATCCAATTTCCCTAATGGAGGCACGTTCTAGTTAAAATTTCCGCATCGGGGAATAGATAATCATCGCCATTATCGAATTGAAAGCTTGTCGGGAAATTTTACTCGCCATCAAAGTTACCATTTTACGCGCCGGCAGTAATCTAAGTATTGTGCATATTTCTTGATCTAGTGGAGAAATTCCCCTTTGTGAATAAATTAAAGTTTACCGTAGTGATTCTTCTGTCCAGCCAAGAAGGATTTATATGGAAAGTGACCGTGCTAGCTGGAAAGGAGTAAAATTTCCCTTTCTATGTGGCCCCAAAATTGTTGTCGTGGAAAATTCATATCGTTCCGAGTGCTGTGCTAGCGGGAAAATTTCGACACTAGTGGAGAGGGCTATAATGCTATAGTTGCACCTGATAATGGACGTGGATGATGATTGTGCGTAACTAATTGGTGATAATTAAAAAAAACAAGAAATATATTTCTCCTAATAGTAGTTTGGTGCGTTAATCGAAAATTGAAGTGTTATAAAAGTAATATTGAGTGAAGGAAGATAACGGACGACGTGGGTAATGTGCGCATTGAAAGACTTTGACCGTAGATTGACGGTCGCGGCGGACACATGTGGAGTTAATTGGCCTCTAATCCTACTGATCTTCACATTTAGCTAAACCATACAAACTGCTGGCAAAACTTCAATTAAGTCAGTGTTAAAAATGATAGACGGATCAGGTCGACGGTAGAAATTCTAGTCTACTCAAAAGATCCCAGGCAGTGGCAATCAAATCTAGATTTTTACAACGGAACAATTAATATCAATCGTTATCAACTGGTATCAAATAAAATGTGCAACAGATGTGGGATGTAAACACAAATCAGACGGCCATCGCAATAATTCCGCTTCGTTGTCGAGACGACATTATTAAAAATTTTACATCGATAAATTCCACGGCGAGCCCGAGAGAATCAGCTGTCTCAACGATGATCCGTAGCGGCAATCCGCAGTCATCTGTAAATGAAGTTGGTTCACAACCGTGGTAATTTGCCCAAAAGCTCAACTACACTTTCCAGTCATTTGCATATGAAGGAATCCGTTGCTCAGCACTGATTGCTTCCGGACCCTACAATTGATGGGATACTGTTTATTTCCCGAGTCAATGTTAGATACGGTGTAGTTCGCAAGAGATAAGAGGCTAAAAGGAATTGGGATGATGTTTCCAGATCGTGGAACTTTTTTCATAACTGCAATTGAAGATCGTCAAGATAAGGAGGAAAAAAATTAATTGGTGGAGCGATGTTTTTTGGTTTTGATATGAGTTGTATTCGAAAAGTAGCTATAACGCAACCACTTGTGGATGTAGTTGACCCAAAGCAGGTTGTCTCGACATCATATATGATTAAGGAAGTTGATTTATACACAGTGCAAAATAGTGATTTGGAATTTCCCTCGTCATTGCAATCAATTGGAGTAAAGATCTCGGTTAAGTTCGTGAACCAGCTATACCGACCAGGCGAAAACAAAATGGCGGCCATTTTAGACGAAAAACCGTGACTTCTGTTAAAAAGGTTCTGATTAAAAATGGCGTGATTTCTGTTAAAAATGGCGACCACTCAAAGGTCGAAAAACGTACAAAATTTTGTTGTTGTAGTTGCGACCAAAGTTTTCAACCGATGTCTATGAAATTCGGTAGTTTGATAAAAACTATAAGTATCTAAAGAGCTATATGAAAAAACTGGAGGTTAGGTCGCAAAAAACAATATGGCGGCCAGTTGAAGCTCAAAACTTCAAACGCTTGATCCGATTTATATGAAACATGATTTTAACATAGAAATCAAATACATCTAGAGACTGATCATGCATGTGTAATTTCCAAAATGGTGGCGGTTTAAATATGCAATTTTTTCAGGTTTGGGGGCCATAAGTATCGTCGGTAACGACGAAGCCGTCTCAAGTCCCGCCTGTTTTCGCCCGGCCCAGTTTGCGATTGGCTTGAGTAATTTTTAACCCTTGGTAGGTCACCTCGGCCTCGATTCCAATCGACATGGATCTGCATCTTTTTTTGTAGTGGGTCTATGTGCTGGGGAAAAGAACCCGCCCCACGACACCACACTGCTAGCCTGCCAACGCATTCACGCATCCTCAGACAAGGCAAATCTCAGCGAATCCTACCATCCTCTCTCGCCGAGGCAGTATACCACCGCTGCAGCCCTTCACGGATATTTTTATCTGACCCTTTTCACTACAATTTATTCCGTAGGAGTTAGTTACTAACTTCAAAAATACCAAAATTGTTGTTTATGATAAAATAATGTAAAGACTGCTTCGCTTTCATATCACAGCTTATTTCATACAGTTAAACTTAGTTATAAATTTTCAAAAAACATCAAGGTTTATACAGGATCGAGTGCATCGTATGGTAGCGCTTTGCATTTAGTACATCTCTAAATCTATTTATTTGGCACAGAATCCACAAGTTCTTGGATAGTTACAGTGGTAATTTTCGTCCACTCCTCCGATAGCCTTTTTTAATTGTTCTTTGTTAGAAATACTATGTTTCGGAACATTATTTTCCAAAATTGTCCAAACATTTTCAGGTCATTCAAATCTGGGCTCTGAGCCAGCAGGACCAGAACATGAGGTTAGTTCCAAATCAGCCAATACTTTACAATTCTAGACGTATGCTTGGTGTCGTTGACTTGGTAGAAACAAAATGTATTGGGTATTTCAAGATTTGCAGCACTCTGGAGAACATTTTTTTTTTTTGAAAAAATTGAGGTACATGCTTTTGTCCATGTTACCTTCAATGATCTCAAAATTTCCAATCCTGGCCACTGACATACAGGCCAAAACCATTATGCTTCACTGTATCTATGTTTTAAATTTTCTTCTTGCAGCTCAGTATTAAGTTTCCGCCATCAAAGCCAAAGATATTAAATTTAGACTCGTCGGCAAATATGACGCTGATCCAAAAGTCAGAGCTTATGTTAGCGTACTTCTTAGCAAAGACAACTTGACTCATCTGACTTTTCCTGCTTATAAATGGATGTTTTCTCGCTACTCGACCATAGAAATTGTGGTCTCGAAGCATGCGACGGACGGTTTCTGCACTGCATGACTTACCTAGTCCTTGCTGTATATCCGTGACTAGTTTGGCGATGACAAACTTGGGTTCGCTTTGATTTGACGTACAATAAATCGTTCGTTGGACGAGTTGCAAATATCGTTAGGTGCGGTCCTGCCCTTATCTTGGATCCAAGTTCCATGAACGAAGCGTTCAATTAGCTCTGTGGTGAGATAAAAATTAACTATTCCGCTGGGATTGACAGTTCTTGTAATGACTTATCATAAATTTTCCCTGCTCAACTGTCGTGCGGCGACCCATTTTTTCCGAATACCGCTTCTTGACCTTTACACGTATAATATCATACTAAACATTGACTACAGCTGATTGTGAGTTCTTCAACGAAAACATAGGAAGAAAGTCCCTTGTACACGTACAAGCGACACGCTCGAACCACAGCGGAGACAAGTATCTGCATGAAATACGCGGTGGCCTGCGTTTCTGCTGAATAATTGGGTTTTTTCAGCCTTACCCGTATCGAAATTTATTTCTGTGAACATTTTTTTAGGGTTTTGCAAAACTATTTTACAAAACCCTACTAGTTTCGCGACCAGTCTGTCCGTCCGTCCGCCCGTCCGTGTGTCACAACAGTTTTTCTCGGAAACTACTTAAGCTAGAAACATCAAAGTTTGTGTGTAGGTGTAAAGTGGTGATCTCTTCAAAATTCAACTACAAAAAAATTTCATAAGGTATTTAAAGGGGGTCTCCCCATATAGGAGAGTGACCCCCGAAAAAAAAATTTCATTGAAGGTAGCTGATATGGGTATCAAATGAAAGGTCTTGATGAGAAATTTTCAAAACAGGTCTTAGTTTGGCAAAATTTGCTTCGAGGGGCGCACAGGGAGGAGATACACGAAAAATTTGTGTCCCCCCTCTCGCGATTGGACACCTGTGATCCGAACAATCTGAAAAAAATCAAGAATGTAGGCCTCGGTGAGTACAACAACAAAAAATAAGTTAGAAGACGCAATTCACTCAACTTTGTTAGTAATAGTATGATTTATCGATTTTATGTTTTCTTGAATAAAATCTTAACGGTACCCTTAAATTCAATGAAATTCAGTAAGTGGATGTCTATTTATAAGATTGATCTACCCTGAAGGTTTCATAAAGATTGAATTATATTTAGCGAAGTTATAGCGGTTTGAATTTTCCTGTTTTACTATGGAACAATATGCGCTGCATTTATTACTATGGCAACATACTCGTATGGCTATGGAACAACATGCGCTTTTTGCCGACTCAGACACTACAGTTTTGTTAGGATTTGCATGAAAATTTCAGGAATGATAGGTGTCATGTATATCTTTGAGAATCGGTTCAGCTAGTGGTATCAGTAATCGTAAAACAATATAGTGGCTGTTTTAAATGCGAAGATTGAATAGTTTTGAGTGATTTTTTCCCAACTTCAACGTTTAAGGTGCATGCTTTGAACACTTGATTCAAGTGAATGAATGACTGAAGATGAGTACCTACAATTAATGCTCATAAGTAAAAAGTGTCAAGGAGGCGGGAGAGAGCTCCTAACAAAAGGGTTTTGTAACCATTCTAGGATTCGAAAAAAATTGTCATTAATCGATGATAACAGTACAGGAGAGTGGCCCCTGAAAAAAAAAATTCATCAAACGTAGCCGATATGAGTATGAAATGAAAGTTTTCATGGGAGCTTTTCAAAACAGTTGTTAAACTGTCAGTTTTTGCTTCAGTGGGGGCATAGGGGGGAAATAAGTGAAAAATGTGTTTCCTCCGTCGCGGATGGACATCTGAAATAAGTATCAAGGGAGATATCTATGAGTATAACAATACCAAAAACCTGAGAAGTTGAAATTCGTGCAACTTTGTTAATAATAGTATGATCTTCGTATTTCATATTTTCTCCAATAAAATCGTCTTTGACATGTTGATTCGATCTGGTGACTGCATTTTGTAAATTGATTACAAAACCCTTCTGACATGAGCGTAGGTCTGTTTACCCAACTTGTTATTTATTGTAATCAATAGGCATGCTATTCTGAATCTATATACAACATTTCATGACTTTCTAATTAGTTTTTAAGGTAGTGCACTGCTGTGAGCCACTGTAGGTATTATCATAAATGAAGGATCCTTGTTTGAGCTGTCAAAATCAAGAGGGGATCGAAACATATGAATGATTTGTTATTAGGAACATTGAACTCCCGAACAAAAGGGGTATCATTTATCCTTATTTAAAATGCTCTATACGTTCCAAAAACTAAACCTTAAGTCTCCCGTAGATATTCCAATTACCAATTAACATCTGTCTCTGCCGTAATCGACCTAAAATTTATTAACACATCAATCCTGGACCCAAAACACCTTATCAAACGTTGATAACAACTAATCACTGTTGAAAGGATATGCTTCTGAGTCATCAGACAGTAATTTTATCACAGTCTGACGTCCGACTTTGCTGATAATTCTCAACATGAAACCCTTCAATCTCATTTCCTGCTTTGAATCCCGTAACGAGAAGAGTGAATGATATCCTTTCAATCTACAAATTTATTTCAACGCATTTCAACGACGTGCCTACTACAGTGTAGGACTGAGAAATCCAACGAGACCAAAGACAAAAACATGAAAGCGAAAAATCCTTCGTCGAGATAAAAAGTCCATAAAAAATGTCACTGGGATTAAGGTAAACCAGATGGGCAGGCAGAAAAAGTGCTGGGAGATTAGAAGTATAGTGTTAGGGTTGATACTATGATGAAGGCATCGACGGAATGCTTTGGAATTGAAGGATTTAAATTTATAAATAAATGTTTCGAAATATTCTATCGTTGATATTTAATTCCAACTTGGTGTTCACCGATCATTGTTTTTGGCTGACTTGATAATAACCCCTTAGAAGATAATATGATGGGGACGACCCTGCCCCACATAAAACAAAATGCAACCATCCAAGTTTTTCACTACTCTGATAGCTTTATGTGTAACTCTCTAATCCTAAATTAGGGGACACTTCCTGCCCTCCTCTCTATCTAATCCGAACATATAGACACATAAGTAAACACCCCGTTCAATTCGCTCTCCGCACCTTAAGCCACTTTTTCCGCTTGTTATCCCCAAACAAATACAAACATCGTAAACTTGCCCTACCTTGGTCTCAGCTTTCTTTCCTCCTTTGCTTTTGGTGACGAAAAGGGAATACGTGAAAGAAATGAAAAGGTGAACGTTGCATAGTCATCTTTACTCTCCTTATCTTTATCTTTTTGTAGGCAAGTCAAAAAAATATAATATCTGTCTATAGGGTGGAGGGTGGAAACGAAGATATAAAAGAGTTCTTAAGAAGCGGGTCAGTTCGTTGTAGAAGGAACGAAAAATACGAAAAAAAACCAGAGAAAACGCTTACCTTAGTGGTTTAGTGATAAGAAAAAGGACTTTTTTGTTTGTTTCTTATGTAGTGTCCATTTTAGGGATTTGAGTTGCAGCAAATTTCGAAGTGAAAGCCTGAAAGTAAAAACAAAAGTTGTTAGTAAGAGGATTACGTTAATTGTTGTGTTGAAATAGCTTAATTTTGCCTTGAGCATCTTATTTTTTATCTTAGCAACTAAATCGACAACACTTTTCATGTAGTAAATTTCTTTAATTAAAGCCCTTGTGTCATAATTTTTGGAGAAATCAGAATAATCATGATATTCACATTCCACATGTTACTTTCAAGTGGTGACCAATTCAACTGCATGCAGTATTACATCAAATTGATGCCTCTACAAGTCCAAGATTACTCCAGCGGTGTATGCGCGAGTAAATGAACGTCTTAAGTAATGATATCTTTCAAGTGTCTTAAAAGGCATTGTATCTATTTTATAAAAGCCCTACTAAATGCATGATGCTTACAACAGCCGCAGAGAATGAATGATGGAGCTTCTTTATTACTGCATCTTTTAAATTATATTTAGACAGATTGACCCTTCAATCTTCGTTGGCATGTCTTTTAATATGTCTTGAATGGGCCGTGCTACCTTCTTCTACGAAAGACGATTATTCGAAATGAAGAGCCAGGAAGCCGTCATTTATGCTGGAAAATTTTTTGATAAGTATTTCATAGCTGACATAAGACAGAGCTGATTTTGAATTGAGATAATGTATGAACACCATATTAGGCTTAATGTAATTTGGCGGAATTCGGGGTGGGCGGGGAAGGAATTCGATTTCATACTCTGAAGAATTTTATTTCATTCTTAAACGAGTCAAAATAGGGATTTAATAATAAGATAAAATGCAGTTATCCTTATTTTTGGGAAAATAGACTTACACAGTTCGAATCAAATTTAATTTAGGAATTTAGTATCGATTCGAAGATTAGATCGAATGAAATTGAAGTAACTGTCATCAAATTATTGGCACAAATTCACAGACAAGACTTTCATATACAAATGTAGTTCTTAATTATTTTTTATTGAGATGTAATCTATACCGCAGTACTTCTTCGGTAACGGTTAATCAACAATTGGATTAAAATTTATGTTTAAGGCAGCTAGAGATGATATTTTGGACCAAGTCACACAGTGCAGTACCACCAGGGTGAAACTCTCGCAGAAAGAGTTTTAAGTTCGTATCGTACCGTCTTCCGACCGCGTGAAATCTAATTAGGCATTGTATTTTTGATCTAGGTTCGATTAGGATGAATAACCGGTAACGACTGTTTTGGCTTTAAGTACCTGTCCCTATATACAAGGTGCGTTCCAAAATAAATGAGACTGAGCTAAAACAGAAACGACTGTTTTGCGCGATCCAATGCTTTTCGAAATATCCTTTTTTTGTGGTAGGGAGGTGAATGCTATTTATGCACAGAGTGTGGGACTTCCATGCGCGACTGGACTACCCACTAAACACCTCCCCTGTCAACCTGAGAACCCAGCCTGGAACCGTTTGACACATTACTTCCTGCCAGGTCTCGTTTTGTTACGCCGTGGAGCGCCTTCAAGTTGGGGAATCCCTTTCCTAGCGGGAGGGGAGAGGGGAAGAGGAAATGCCAGAAGAGCGATCCCCAGCGCCCCCGGCTGCTGTGAGTCCCTTTTATATTTTAGGACTGCCCGAGCATAATGTGCCACCTGGTTCCATTTGTCAACCGATTCGAGCATCACCGCAACTATATTATCCGGAGTGAGCTCCCCCGTCTCCCTGTAGAGTTCTATTCGCAGCCTGACCCATTTTGTATACGCTAAAAATGTGTGACAGGCATTGTCCTCCTCTCCTGGGCAAAACCGACAATCAAGGGACCGTGACTTACCGATCTTGTGCAGGTAAGACTGAAAGCACTCGTGCCCGCTCAAAAGCTGGGTCGGATAGAAGTCAGTCTCACCATGCCTTCGATTTAGCCACGGTCTCTCATCCGAGATGAGGCACGCAGTCTGCTGCCAATCGTTGAGTGAGCGCTGTCTCTCTTCGCGGACAACTACCTCCCTCGCATCCTCGTTTTGGCGCAGGTAAATAGCGCGGCGCTCTCTAGCAAGGAGGGCGATAGGTATCACGCCTGCAATCATTCTCACGGCCCAGTCGGAGACTGTTGGATACGAAGATGCAATTCTCAGTGCTCCTCTTCTCTGCACCCGTGCCAAACGTTTCCGATATACCTCTTTGCTGAGAGCGTTGCCCCATACCTCTGCTCCGTACAGTAGCACTGACTCTACAGCACTCATCAAGAGGCCTCTTCTTGATGGACTGGGCCCCCCTACGTTGGCCATAAGTCGACTCAGAGCCGATATTCCCGAAGCAGCCTTCTCAGCCGTTGCCCTGATTTGCTCTGAGAAACTCATCTTCGAGTCGATCAGTAGCCCCAGTTACTTCACCGCTGGCTTCGATTCGACTTGTATGTCTCCAATACTGATCATCCTTACTCTAGGGATTCTTTTTTTTTGTCAAGATGACCACTTCGGTTTTCTCCAGTGCTAAACTCAGCTCGCGAGCAGTCATCCAGTCCCTCACTCGGCGCATTAGCATACCTAGCCTAAGTTGCGCTTGTTCAACGGTGCGTCCAGCGACCAGAGCCGCAACATCATCCGCATAGCCAACCAAGCGCGACTCATCTGGCATCTCAAGTCTCAGTAGCCCGTCGTAAGACACGTTCCACAGGTCCGGACCAAGGATGGATCCCTGGGCAACACCCGATGTAATTTCCATCCTTCGTTGGCTCTGTGTCGTGTCGTAGAGCAGGCTTCGGTCCTTAAGGTAGTTCCTCAAAAGCCGCATTAGATATTCTGGAACTTGAAAAGAGTTTTCCAGCGTATCCAGAATATCCACCCATCTAGCGGAGTTGAAGGCATTCCTGACGTCGAGTGTCACCAACAGGACGATTCGTCGCTTGGTGAGACTATATGCCTCTGCCTTTTGGACCGCGTTCACCACCTCTGCAATCGCATCAATGGTAGAACGTCCTGCTCTAAAGCCGTACTGCCGAGGAGATAGGTCCCCAGCAGCACGAATCGCGTCAGTGAGTCTTCCCTTGATGAGTTTCTCGAGCACTTTCCCAGCCGTGTCTAGCATGCATAACGGGCGGTATGCAGACGGCGATCCGGGATTTCCCTTCCCCTTGCTGATCAGCACGAGCCTCGCCACCTTCCATCGTACCGGGAAAACCCCGTCCCGTAGGCAAGCGTTGAATGTGCTGAGCAGCAAGTCAGGACAATGGTGATAGACGAGCCGCAACACGTCAGCTGGAACACCATCTGGATCTGGAGCCCTCCTCGTTTTCAATGAGAGAACTACCTCCTCCGGCTCCAGCTGTGTGAAGAGTGGGCACTCTACAGCTGTTTCACCATGGACAGCGTCAATACGGACGGGATGGGCGGGGAAGAGTCCCCGCACTATCGCGTCCATCTTTTCCGCGTCATGTATACAAGGCTTCTGTAGGGCACCAAGTTTCCCCATGACCAGCTTGTAGCCAAGGCCCCACGGATCCTTGTTCACATTGTCCACTAGGTCTTGCCAGCAGCGAGCCTTGCTACTGTTGATCAGCTTGCGAAGGCATTTCCTGGCCGACTTATATGCTGCCACCTGCTCGCATGCCTCATCAGGGTTCCGCACCCGTTGAGCCTCACGTCGAAGCTTGTGAGACTCCCTTCGCTTTTCAGCGATTTCAGTTGACCACCAGTACACTGGGGGCTTGCCGTGCCGGGGTCTTTGACGGGGCATAGAAGCGCAGCAAGCAGTCGTAATGATGCTCATAGTAGAGTTCACCACGTCTCCAGCTGCCCGTTCTTCCGTCCCCTCCGAAGCTCCCTGCAGCGGCTCACCTGCTGTGAGAGCCTTGACGAACCTCTCGACGTCCATCCTTCCGATGTTCCATCCAGTTGTGGAAAGCCGAGAGCACGGACGTCGGGAGATAGCATCACTTATCTCAAGCAGAATGCACCGATGATCACTGGCTGAGTAGTTCTCTAATACTTTCCAGTTGTGTATCCTTCGTACTAAGGACTCCGAGGCAAATGTCACGTCCGGTATGGTTCCTTCACAGCCAATACGGCGGAAAGTCGGCGTATTTCCGGAGTTTAGTACGACGAGGGCCGTCCTGGCCGCCATTTCCAGGATTCGTTTTCCCCGCGGATCCGTCTGAGGCATGCCCCATTCGATTGCTTTAGCGTTGAAGTCGCCCCAACGAGCACTTTGCCCTCTGCGTTCGAGACAGTGTCCTCCAAAGCATTAAGCTTGGCTTGGAAAGATGATATCGACTCGTTAGGCGTTAGGTACACACTAAAGAAGGTGATCCCTGAGCACCGAACCCACACGAAACCATCCCTTCGTCCACAACTCTCCGCTTGAAAGTCACTGCTCCGAACCCAGATGGCGGCAGTACCAGTTTCATCAGAATACCATAATGCAGGACTTTTACTATGGTGTTGCTCACTCAGCAGCAAGAAATCGGCTTTCATGTCCCTCGCAAACTGCTCAAGCAGATTTTGGGCGGTTGAACTGCGGTGTAGATTTAGCTGCAGGATGCGGGTCATCGAAGCTCTGATTTGGCCTTGGCTAGGGCTTCCTGGAACACCCGGCATTTTCCTGATCCCAAGACGTGTCCAAAATCAGATTTTGGATCAGCATCCTTGCAAAGAATGCAGTGTGCCTCCTTCGTACACTCTTTTCTTTTATGTCCCATTTCACCGCATTTGTAACATAGGGAACTCTTATCGGGTCCTTTGCATACTTGTGTGGTGTGATCATAACCAAGGCATTTGAAACATTGAAGAGGCGTTGCTCTTCGCCGTATCCTACAGACAACCCACCCTATTCGTACTTTGCCCTGGTTCAGGAATTGTTCGGCGTCCTTTTCGGTCAAGTCAACTATGGCCATGCGTTGTCCCCTGTTATTTTCTGGTGTCAGTCTCGCTTTGATCCTTCCCACGCTAGGGAACTCCCGTTTGATGGCCTCTTCTATCTCGGCCAGATCCGTCACGCAGTCAATGTCCCGTATTTCGATCGTTGCCATCGGCTCGAGCGGGGCTATAGTTGCGCTTTTGCCGAGGACTTTCTTTACTGCGTCACAGAATGCTTCTTTATTGCCGGCCTCTGCTCCGAATTCGACCAGTATGTTGCCCGACCGCGTTGGTTGTACTACTTTAATGGTAGTATTGGTGTCTTCGGGCCTTACGTTTCCCCTGATGTCCCGCAGCACCTCCGCGTGTGATCGGCCATCTTGGGGCTTTACAAGCAGTGCCTGCTGCCGGAGTCTTCGTCGGGGCTTCTGCCTCTCCTGTTTTGCATCAGGTCCTTTTTCTAATTGGGCGTCCGTGCGAATTTTATTTTCTGGCTTTTTTTGAAGGAGTTTCTTTGCGGCTTTCTTCGCTCCTTTTGTAAGCACTGTCTGGAACCCCCGATCTGGTGCTCCACGCCCGTCAAGTGCCTCTTCCTTCCTTCTTTTATCCCGATCTCCTTCGATTGGGCTAGACGCTATTCTTTTATTGACTTTTAATGATGGAGCTATCTGCATGTCGCCTTTAGATTTTGCCCCAAGCGCCTCTTTAGCCTTCTGTTCATCTTCGGCCCTTAACCAGCTCCTCTGATAGTGCCCTATGCGATCTAGGAGCTCCTCTAGTTCAAGGAGCCCTGCCTTTGCTACTTTGCTAATTTTTGGGGAGTCGCATGCAGCTTATATTCTGTTCAGAACATCTCCCGCTTTTCGAAGTAGTCTTTCTTCTTCGTATCGCTGGGCCGCAATTGTACCTTGCCCATCCTTGGGAGAGGTTTTCGCGTTCCGATTCCGAGTGCAGTACTTCCGCCACATTTTCAACGTTGACGGTACAATCACGCGGTGTCTGGTCACTCTTTGCTTTTAGTGCCGTAATCTCCTCGTTTGCTTCTGGATTTTTCGTTGCAATGTCGGGATTTGTGACCCTTGCATCGGTCGCTTTAGTAACGATCCCAGCGGTGACAATCGAATTTTCGGTGCTCTTTATGTTATCTTCCACTGCTCGAACACCTGAAGCATTCTGCCGAGTCTCCCGCTTCTCCTTAATAGAACGCTCGGGCGTTCGCATAATTTTTTTGCTGCACCCGAACGCCGCAGGAATTTCAGTCTGCACCAGACTGTCTGCTGTTCTCCGTTTTTTGTCTACCGTCACTGTTGTCGTGTTAGACTTCGTTTTTTTTTGGTTAGTACAGCTCTCGATGTACAGTTGACATCGTGGCTGCAACCGCTGGTTGCGTCGTCGTTGCTATTATTTTTTATTTCCTTTTTTGGATTTTTTTGGTCTTTTGATTGCTCCAGTTTTGTTGGGTCCCCCCTCGGAGCCGCTATCTCCGTTCGTGTGTGTAGTCGCCTTTTTGGTCCCATGGTTATTTTTGCAGAGCAGGGAGGCCATGCGAGGGTTGGCACAAGCCCTTATGGGGACAAGTGCTCAGAGCCAGACCAATGCTAATCGGGAGTCCGTCTCAACCGAACCTACACCACCAACCCAATGGTGCGAACTTCAAACGTACTCCGAGGCCTGCCAAGGTTTTACCGGGACGGAGACGGTATGGTAGTTGAATTGGAGCCGTTCACACACGAGTTTCACCTCGGCGCTACTGTGCAAAGCAACTAGGTCCAAACCATCACATCCGCCAGCCAAAAGTGTCAATTCCAGTTCGTTGTCCAAAGCGTAATCCAGGTACAATCAGAGTCGTTACCTGTCATCCCAGGAGGGAACCTCACGGCACCCCCCATATCCTCGGGTCCGTGGGGGCGGCACTCCACAAAGAATGCTAGCCTCCAAGAATGTTCTTGTCGACTGGCTTTCTCCCTGCGGGAATTTCCTCGGGTACGTGGGGGCGGAACTCCCCAAAGAATGCTAGCCTCCAGGAGTGGCCTTGTCGACCGGCATTCCCCCTGCGGAGGAAATGTCCTTTAGGATGTCGGTACAAGTCTTTTGGATGCCCTCTCCGGACGCAAAGCGTTTTCCTTTTATGACCAAATGCAATTTCCCGAACAGGTAGAAGTCATAGGGAGCCATATCAGGAGAATACGGTGAGTGATTGATGGTTAAAATGCGATTTCTCGTCAGGCTGACTTCGACGAATGCGATGCAACAAACGCTTCAAAACAATAAGATAGAAAATTGCATTGACGGTTTGGCCCGTTGGCATGAACTCCTTGTGGACAATTTCCTTGGAAGCGTAAAAACAAATGAGCATCGACTTGATTTTTGACTTCGCCAAACGCGATTTTTTGGGTGGTGGCTTGCCTGGGGTTTTCCTTTCGCGGCTCTTTGACGCTTGATTTCGGGTTCATATTGGAAACAACACGTTTCATCACCAGTTACAATGTTGTAAAGGAAGTTATCGTCTTTTCTTGCCTCTTTAATGATGTCTTTCGAATGTTGAATTCTGGGCAATTTTTGGTCATCTGTTAACTTGTGCGGAACAAAACGTGCACAGACCTTTCCTAAGTCCAAATGATCGGTTCAAATGCGATGAATCGATGTTTTTGAGATATTCAACTCCGATTCTATGAATTTCAACGATGATTCCGTTCATTTTTGATAAATGCACGCACAATTTCGATGGAGTTTTCGGTGATCACTGATTTTGGGCGGCCCGTATGTTCATCGTCATTTAAGTCCTCACGACCATCTCTGAAACGTGTAAACCACTCATAAGCTCTGGCTCGAGATAGACAATTATCACCATATCATTCATCAATGTTTCGGTAAACTCTTTACCTATTTTGAAACTAAATTTGCTATTAGCTCTTTGTTCGAAACTCGTTTTTGTACCGATGACACAAACATACTGTCACTTTAGACGCAAATAACTTCGCTTCCACCGAACCGAATGTTACCAAACTTTCACTGGATGCCAGGGAGGGATGTAACTTTCCAACGCACTATCTCATTCACAGATGGCACCACCAAAAAAGTCTCGTTTGGTGGTGGTTTGCAAACATAGCCATGGGTCCAATAATAGAGAGAGTGGCACAAAATTAGTGGAAATTGGCATTTAAAATTGAACTTAATTATCTCTCTCAGATGGATAAGGTGCGATCGTCATTCAGGATCAGCAATAATTGGAGATATTCTTACATACTCATGACAATGTCAGTTACTACATGCAATTTCGAGAATACTATGAAGCCGAACGACTTGGGAAGGCTACTAACAATGTTTCCAACTTTATACTCATTCCAAGCACGATGAAGATGGCACAGCAGGACGCGGGGAAGGGACTAGGTAAAGAAACATAACACAGCAAAATATCTTTATCACAATCAGCAACACTAATTCAAACAATTTGTTTTGTGAAAAGTGCCGGCGAGGGCTACTAGATGCGACGGAGAAAATATCAAACCCAAAAAAAATTAGTTTAAATCAAATAACATTTCTGCAATTTTTCTCCTATTCGCTCTTTTCTCTTTCGTTTTTTCGTATAGGTGCACCGGAACAATTTTATTTTTATTTTCTACATTACCTTATTGTGTGAGACTAATTATAAAATCAAAGATTATTTTTTAACTTCTCAACATTTTAATTTCATGTTAATGACTTTTACTTAAATTGAAACAAAGTTGAGGCAATTAAGTGCAATTGCATGTCGTTTCTAGACACAAACCGGCCCGTCGAGTTTGATGCGTTATATATATGTAAGTACTAGGAAGTGATGGATTTCCCTTATCTATGTTTGACGACGTTCCTATTTGTAGTAAACACCGCTGCTTTCGGCGTCTAGTCCAGTAGAATTTGGACCGAAAGCGAAGAAGACGGAATGTATTATAAATGAAGTGAATAGAAGGAACTGTCACGAAGGTGACCGCATGGTTGTCGTGCATCTATGTGGAAGCAGTTTTGCGGAGTGTTTTTTCCTGCCAGAGCTATCTTTTTAGTGTCTGTATCCCTAGTGCGTAAGACCACCCCGCTAGAAAAATTTGACATCGAAGTGCTCCAAACGGCGTCTGTGGCAAAAGATTTCACGGAGACCCTCGAAAAACAGACGGCTCCCATCTTATCAGACGCATTGCTGAAAACAAGCTACGAGCACTGGATGGAAGTGAAAGTGGCTATTGAAACCGTGACAGAACACACAATCAGACATCAAGCCCGGCGGGAAAAATATGATTGGTTCGATGAAGAGTGCCAGAATGCGGTAGATAAAAAGAATTAGTACAAGGAATGCGTAGGTAGGAAAACCTGGACGAATATTATGAATATCTCAGAAGAGTAGCGAATAAGATTATTAGAACTAAGGAAAGGAAATACTATGACGACCAATTGAGAATTATCGATGTAAGTCTAGCGAGCAATAACACAAGTAAATTTCTGGTAAATTTGCTTCCCACATGGACGAGTTCACAGATTCTCGTTGCTCGTCCATTTATTTATATGTCTTTGAGTACAACACAACAAACGACTCTTACAGAAAACTCGAACGTCAAAGCAAATGAAATTCTTAGAGGCGAGAAAACCCATGTGTCAAAGCCGATAGAAAAGCTCGTAAGTTTTTCATAACTAAAGATAACTGAAGTGCCGATTTCCCACACGCGATCTTCAAAATGAAAAACTTTATAAGCGTGAACGTGTTTCGGAGTGAATTAAGTGCAAAAACAGAAACATATCACTTTAAATCTTAACTTCACACAACTTTAGCGAAGGTTGCTAATTGCTTCGGCTCTCGCGACCGGTTGCGGATCCAGTACTCTCTATATGTATGATTCAAACGCTCGATTCAATGATGCTAATCTACTTTTGAGCTTGGAGGCGGCGATAGCCTTACAAATATTCCTGTCATCTCAGGGTAAAGCTTCTACATATGCTGAACCACAAATTCGGCAGATTGCTAAAGAGCCACTGAAAATTATTCGGGAAACTGAATGCGAAGATGTAACGACTGTTATGCAAGAAGATAATTTACGCATTTCCTGTCCGTTTGTGTTTCTCACTATGGTTCATACTTATCAAATAAACCAAGATAAACTTAGCATCCTTTTCATTTGGAAGCTTTTGCGCGAAAACATATGGCCGCTGAATGTTGGTCTGTGCCTTTACTAGGGCTGAAGGTTGAGCAGCGGTGGCGATGTCAGTATAACCTTGAACTTGATCTTCACCGTTGAGGAAGAGCCGTTGCGAAAAAAGTTATATAAGGGCGATCGACAGTGGAAGCTTACTCTCTTTTTCTTTAAGTTCGAAGTTAGCTAAGTGGAGGAAGACGCAGCGGGTGCAAATATTAATTGGAATATTAACTATTGTGCGTGCATTACGGAGGCAGCGTCGTGGGAAAAATCATTATATCGCCAGCGGCTGGACTGTATTTTATTGTGCGTGCGTTTCGGAGTCAGCGTGCGAGAATTATTATATCGCCAGCGCCTGGATGGCATTTCTTGTGTGTCCGCTACGGCTGGATCAAATATTGCAAAGCGAATCTACCTGATTTCCCGTCGGAAGGGGGCCCCCAGCTTCTCAACTTATTTAGGATTGTAAGTAATGTTGGAATTATAATAGACTGATATGCATTTGAGAATTTTTTTTGTGGTTGATGAAATTTGTTTCACAGAGTGTGAGCCGGTGTAATCATCGAGCAGTTAAAGGGTTAAAGAAAAACTCAAAATGTCCCAGATCAATCGAAACGATCGAACCGGTACGATTGCAGATTGAATTGGAACAATTTGCAATCGAACCGGTTTGAGATTGATCTGGTACGACGAAACACTTTTGACAGGGCAGTTGTCATTGAGCAGGAGACATGTGAGGTAACTCACGTGTGAAAATTAGTGCCGATGGTTTCAATATTTCAGGTAATAATTTCCATAATTACACTAACGCTTACATTACTGCAACACCCTGTACAGGAAGATAGTTGCCGATAATCGGAGCAGTTCGGACCCGATAAAGCGCTACAGGCATCTCAACGAAGGTAACCTCAACGGTCTCTTTCTGAAGACCTATTGCAGGAACAGCAAAAGTCCCGCAATTTCAAGGCACGCAGTAGCAGTAGAAGCAAGTACCGTACAAAAGAGAACGGTCCCTGGACTGCACTCGGCCAGAAGCTTTGAAAAGTAAATGGACAGGAGTTTCCTTCCGGACGGAAAATCAGGTGGAAAATTCAAGAGGAAGTGTAAAGTTCTTGCACTGTTTAGTGCGATAAAGGTGTGAATAGTGGCGGAAGGTGTAGAAGAACTTCTTATTGTCTTTTTTTTCCTCAGCGCGCTGTTGTGGGTGAGCGTAGCGTCCACCGTAAAATATTGTGCAAAACGTCACAAACGAGTCGTCCGCTCGATCGTGTGGAAAGCGCTGAAGAAAATCGCCAGTGAGTGTTTAGCGGGGGCGCGACTTCGGTCAGGATTTCGCACAATAGTTTCGACTTGGACTTGAACGGAATTTCAGAGCTACCTGGTTTGTGTTGGCGAAAGTGTCGCAAAGCGTAGGACGCCCCCCCCGAGCCAAGTAAACGAGTTCCAATAAGTGTCGGAAACTCAACTTCGAACTATGTTGAGTTGATTCAGGATTTGTTCGTCAGGTTCCCACTAGTTCCGGCTGCTGTTCGTGGTCGTCTCGATTGGCGAGAAGTGCGAAAAGTTAATCCGGGGACGCCTCCTGTGCGAATTGGAGTAGTAATCCAATTTTCTTTCAACTGTTGCAACGATTTTCCGTTCTTTTGTCGAATTGCGATTTTCTCGAGGAAAAAAACTCAGCCGAGCCGAGCAATTGCTACCGTGCGAAAAATAAGAAGTGAACGGAGTCGAGTTGTAATATCGCTCTTCTGAACGACTCACTTCAGAGTTAGGAGTGAAAAATTGTATATTTATCAAAACCACATTTGAAGATCCGATTGAGATTGGAGTTGAGCTTATTAAAAGGATTTATCAAGAAAATTCTCCTGCCACTAGATACGTACTCAGTTCCTTAATCGATAAATATTTTGTTGCTAGTGCTGGAAGCTTTTCAATTGTTATCAACAATTGATTCAACAATAAAGTTGATCGAGACTTGTTAATAGGGAAAAATAGCTGAGTTAGTTACTGCTAAAAATTCTGCCTATAAGGTAGATTTGAAAAATCTGGATTTGTGTATTCTAGTAGAAGTGATAAAAGGAATTTGTTGCCTCAGTGTTTTACCAGACTACTACAAGTATAAGAAGTACAATTTGATGTTACAGAATCGAAATTTCAGGACCATCTGCATCGTCGTCGAGCGCTCGGAAGACCATGCGGGTGAGTACCCTTTTATTGCATCATATTATTTAAATAGAAAAAAAAAACTTTGAGAAAATATATTTAAAACATATTATTTACATTGAATGTATGTGTCAACAAAACCGATTAATTTTATTTTAGAGAAATTTACACTAGGATGCTTTACTTTTATATTTGTTCAAGAGCTTTATCAGTTTGCCTCGCAGGCTCTCCGTCTGATCGTGCAATCACACTTCCATATTCCTCAGCGACTCTACTATGTTCTTCGTTAACACTCGTTCAAGGCTACCTTCGTCGCTACTAGCAGCTTAAGTCTGCGTCCAGGGCTTGAGTTTTTCCGCGCGAACCCTTTTAAGTAGAAACGCAATAATTTGCTTAGTTTCATCCAAAGTAGGGGAGGCTCCTTTGTTATGCTCTGTGCTAAGCGAATAAATAAGGATCTCAGCTAGCCCGCCTCACTTTTTTCTCGAAGCTGGAGATTTATGCTAGGGTAATGTACGAAGAGAAGAAAAATGTTTTAAAAGCAGAGAAAAAGTCGTGATTTCCGTTCAAAGTACTAACTGTGAATTATATATTCGTTTTTACGAGGGAAACTTGACAGAGGGTGAAGGACATGTTATTTGAAATTATGAATATTCATGAGCTTTGGACATGCTAAAGAGAATTTACTTAGGTAAGGAAAATTCCAGCAAGGGAATATTAAATTTATTTTGCAAAATAAGATTCTTATTGAAGTTACACATGTTGACAGTAGGTAATTAGATTTTATCAAATGATAAATAATTTCAGTTGAATACTCTTTTTATGGGAAATATTTTGATTTAGTGTGCTTTTCAAAGTTCTCAGAGGAAATTTTTCAATGAAGCTTATTGCGGGATTCATGATTACCGATGTTTGCTGGCAAGAATTCTAGAATTCTCAAATGCCTGAAAAAAATTTTAGTGGGTAGAAAGATTGAAGAGAACGAAAGTTGTTGTGCATGACTATAGAAATTTAAACGTGTAGAAGAAGGAATGCAAAGTGTAGAGAATCAATGAGGTTGAAAAAAAAGAGTGCGGTTCTGTCGAAATAACACAGACATTTATTTGTTTCTATATCAACCAAATACTATACATTTAATCCGTTTCACGAGCTGATAATGACATTTTTATGTTCTCCTCAATTCATCTGTTCCCACCGATGCTTCTAGAATGAAGTTGATGTTACAAACCAATTTGTTGACTAACGAATCACTTTCTCATAGTAATAAATAATTACACTAACTTAAATCATCAAATGTACCATTTTTCTTATTCTCTGCTATCGTTTTTATATATTCTATTGTACAAGTAGTTTTCGTATTTTTTATGCACCGTATTTGAAGATACCATGTTGGCGTAGCTTATTTGATTTCCGAATTTCGATTGAGTTTACTGTGCATTGAATTTCAATGCAAGACACAATATACGCTCGGTTGAGGCTCGTAAAATTGAAAGAATTTTCAAATCATAGAACTCCGACATGATATACCTCGAAGTGACATTTTTCCCACTTAAAGTTATGTGCATTACAAATGGATTACTCTACTACTACTAGTTGCGACAGTTACAGTTGAGCTTTTCAATATAAAAAAGTAAAAAGAAAAAAAAATAGATAGAAGATATTCTGATCTCAGTTAAAAATAGCATTAAATAAGTTTCAATTTCAATAGGAAATGAAGAAGAAAAAAAAAATATTACTGACTAAATTTCAGATATTCTACTTAGGTAAATTCAATCACTTCTGAGAAAATCATGTGTTTTAGAAGTTTAAATTTTTCTATTTGATTAAATCAATTTTTGTCGTAAATTGTACATTGTTTTCGTTAAAATCTTTAAATATCAATTTATAATATTATGGTATATTTTAGTAAATAAATTCAGCTAATGTGTATTTTATTTTAGCTTTCTATTTGTAATTGCATTCAATTCAAAACTGAAAAAAAAACAAATTATAAATAAAACAATGAATTAACATCATACCCTCCGGTCTTTCCTTTCTCCCGACTCTAACCGGGTATAGGACCCGGTACGGTGGCACGCTTTCACCTCAAGACATGAGCCAGCCGCCGGGTACTTAAGCAATTCTTCTTTGTTTCAGGTGATATCGCGGGTTGAGTGGCCCAAGCAGAGTGCCTCTTTATGGCATAGCGTTATGGAATCAAATTGTATAATTCTATGGCATAAATTGGTCACCGGGGTACTCCCCTTCTGATGGGAAAGATCATGCAATTCAAGTTGTATGAGTTTTCCACTCAGAAGAGGAATATCTGGCCACTGCAACAAAATATATCCGCCTTTCTTTTCAGGTTCCACTTGTTCTCGGAACAAGTTCTATCTCCCTCGGTGTAGTTATCTACACTTTTTGCGACTTCGGTCGCCTCTTGATTAATTGTCCATCAAATTCGTCAGTGCGAAATTTTTTTGTAGTGGGTCCTCGTGCTGGGGAAATGAACCCGCCCCACGACACCGCAATGCTAGCCTGCCAGCGCATTCACGCGTCTCCAGACGAGGGCATTCTCGGCAGATACCGACACCTTCTTCTGCCGAGGCAGCAGACCATCGCTGCAGTCCTTCACGGACATTTTTGAACATCATTATTTCACTACACCGGTGAAAACACTATTGGAGTGGTCGCACCGACTTACCGCGTCAAAAACGCGTTATGAGTGCTGGGATCCGCCAGATGAAGAAAGTAGTCGTGGTTTCGGGTGCTGGGATCCTCCGAGCGAAATGAATAGTAGTGTTTTCAAATTTTTCGCGTCAAGTGTCTTCGTTTCCTCCTTATCTTAGGTGAAAGTGCCTTGAATTCCTTTGTGCGACACAGTGGTGTTAGATTCCGTCTTCTCTTTGAGGGTAAAGGAAATTTAGCTTCCGTGCGCGTTTAGGTGCCCAAGCTCGTCAGCGGTTCCGGGGGTAAATTAAGGGTTGACGAGTGGCGCCAAACCTACCCCGTCTCCACGGGCTAGCCGGGACCCCAAGGCCCCCGCCAGAAGGCCCAATTCGAGCCTGGTAATTATCGCAATTGTATCAGAGTACAATTGTAAGGATTGCACAATAGGGAATTGGGATCGTCATGAGATCCGACGATTGCAAGTAATCAATTGTAATGAGTACAATTGTCATGTAATTTAAGACACTGAATCGCCCGTGGATTGCTACAATCATATAAAATTTTCGTGATAACTTAAAAAAACAAAACAACTTTAAATTGCTTAGAAAGTTTTGAGCTAAATCCCTGACAGCAGGCACACTGAACTATTTATTTTTGCATTAACTTCTTTTTGGGGAGCACAGTACTTCGTTTTAAAATAAGTTTTAAATATTTCCCAGTACTACCTAAGCGCAAGTTAATTTATCTGGTTCATTGAAAGAGCAAAATTGATTTTTTAGTAATTATTGATGCTAAGAAGAGTATCTGCTTCCAAATAATATATTCTTGCGTGTTCCAACAATCGCATAAGTTACTGTCGCTATTGTTTACATTAAGATGAATGACATAATCGGAAAAATTGATAAAAGAACACTTCTTAATACATCAATACGGTCACATATTCCTAAATAACAGCAAAAAATACATAGGAATAAATCAAAACGGTTACATCATTTGAACAATCATCATGATCAAAAACTATTGCGAAATGTCTCGAGCAAATTATGACGACATCGAGAAAATAACAAAAATACTCTCTTTAATCAAACGACACTAGGATGGGGTTGTTAATTTGAGCATAATTAGACTTGCTATTGCATATGAGCTGGTGAATAATGAAGACGTGTGCCGATCATGTGGGTTGCTGAAAAAATTTCCACGGCTTTTTCTTAAAATAAACAGCAACACCTTTTGATAGCAATTATTTGCATAGTGGTTTATAAGGCTAGATCTTCAAATAGGGATAACTTTTTCCTTGCATCTGATTTAAATTATGCAAAGCACATGATCTGCTTCGAACCGCAATGAGTTCGTTCAATAATTTCAGGTACATAATCGGACAAACAAATACACAAACAGACAGACAAAACATTTAAAGGATTGTTGTTTCCCCTTATGTTTCCTTTCTCTAACCTTCACCATTTTGGATACATGCCTGCAATTTGTAGGTATATACCGGGTTTTGTTGCTTTATTATACATAGAAGATTCTTCTTCTTCTTCTTACCCTCCTCGGGCCTTCGCTTCCTGCAAAAAGTGCCTCCAACTGTCTCGGTCCATTGACCGCGTCCTCCAATTTCGAAATGCGAGCAGCAATGAACTGTCTTCAACGACCGAATCAAACCAGCGTTTTCTTGGTTTCCCCACTGGTCTCCGACCTTCAGTTCTACCAACGAATACCTTTTTGCGTATCCGTTCTTCGCCCATACGACTCATGTCGCCAGCCCATCACAGCTTCCAAAATCTTGCAATCGTTGAGACCTGCGGCTCGTCAAAAATTTCATTCAACACATGGTTGTATCGAATTCGCCATTGGACCTCGTCTATCTTCGCTCCGAATATTCGCCTCAGGACCCGTCGCTCAAAGGTTTCCAATATATTTGCGTATGCTTGCGTTAGCGTTCATGTTTCACATCCATAGCATAACACAGGTCTTATCACAGATTTGTATACTTGGAGCTTTGTTTTCCCGTGTATGCAGCTGGTGTTCAAGTTCGTCAATACTGAATAAAATATTTCATTTGCGAGCTGCATTCGTCGTCGCATTTCGTCTCTTTCATAAATACATGAATTCGAAAACATTTTTGATACTGTATTTGCCAAGTGTGATATTTTGTGTACTTCAGGTATTTTTCCTCGACTGCATCATGAGCTTTGTTTTATTTTCGTTGATTGGTAGCCCTACTAGTTTTGCTTCGCTGTCGAGTTTCAGGAAGAGTTCTTTGGCAGTTGTTAATGACCGTGACAGAATATTGATGTCGTCCGCATAGACCACTAGCTGGCTCGACTTGTATAGTAATGTACCTCGCGTATCGACAGGTAGCTTCCGTATGACGTACTCCAGAGCCAAATTGAATAGCAATGGAAATGGAGCCAGCCCATCTCCCTGCTTTTGTCCGATGTTTGTGTCAAAGGCATCGGTGGGTTGGTTATTGATGCGGGCTTGGGAGGTCATCGACGTCATTGTCATTTTGGTAAGACGGACCAATTTGGCTGGGATGCCAAAACCAAGCATTATTTCGTACTGTACGTTACGATCAATACTGTCGTATGCTTGCTTGAAGTCAACGAAAATTTGGCGTACGTCTATGTTGAACTCCCAGCATTTTCCAACTACCTGCTTGACTGTGAACAGTTGGTCTGTTGTTGATCTACCTGCGCTAAAACCACCTTGATACTCCCCAATAAAACTGTTGGCGTATGATCCGATTTTATTTTCTAAAATTTTTGAAAATATTTTATACGCCGTACAAAGAAGTGATATGCCTCTTTAATTTTCGCACTGTAGCTTGTCACCTTTTTGTGGATAGGGAAAATAATTGATTGGCTCCACTCTTTCGGCATATGTTCTTGTTGCCAAATGTACTGGATGACTTTGTGAATAGCTTGGTGAGCACTACTTCCACCATATTTGATGAGCTCCACTGGAATCTCATCAATGCCCAACACTTTATTATTCTTTTGGGCCAATGGAAGTTCTCCGCAGACATCTACATATATGCTCCAATGTTGTGGAGCGGTGTGGGGGATTAAGGAGGTTCTTAAAATATGATGCCCATCTTCCTTAATCTTGGTTTTATCAGCGATGATATTGCCGATGTCATCATGACAGAGCTTGGTTTTGCGCTGATAACCACGTTTCAGGCTTTTCACTACTTTGTATGCTTGGCTTGTGTTATTGCTCGCTGAACTTACATCTATACTTCTCAATTGGTCATCATAGTATTTTCTTTTCTTAATCCTAATTATCTTATTCGCTACTATTCTGAGATTTTCATAGTCTTCTCTCTTCGTCCTGGTTTTCGTAGCTACGTATTCTTTGTTCGCCTGATTCTTTTTATCTAACGCATTCTGGCACTCATCATCGAACCAATCATTCCTCTTGCGCCGGGCTTGATGTCCGATCGTCTGTTCTGCCACGGTTCTGATAGCCGCTTTCACTTCCATCCAGAGTTCGTTGCTCGTCTTTAACGATGCGTCTGATAAGATGGGAGCCAGCTGGTTGTCGAGGGTCTCCGTTGAATTTTCGGCCACAGACACCGTTTGGAGCCTTTCAATGTCAAATTTTTGTAGCGGGCTGGTCTTCGCTGAGTATGCCTTTGACATACGACATCGATAGGTTAATTTGATCAGGTAATGATCTGAATTACAATTGGCTCCTCGGTATGTACGGACGTCAAGTATGCTCGAGGCCCAACGTTGTTGGATCAGAACATGATCGATCTAGTTTTGTGTGTTGCCATCTGGTGATACCCAGGTCATTTTATGAATGCGTCGATGTGGGAAGCAAGTCGAACGTTTGACGAGATTTCTGCGACATGCAAAGTCAAATCAATTGCTAGTCGTTTGTGGGCAATGAGCCGAAAATCTGGTCGACTCATTGCCCACAAACGACTAGCAAAATGATAGCGACATTAAAAATAGACGATACAATCGTACGCGTGGACCTTTATGTTGTAGCCGATCACCTCACACCAAACAGTTTGCTTTTGGGATTGGATGCGTTGAACGGAGTTTCACATCGAATAATTATTGAAAATGGCGAGTGCCACGTTGAAAGTAAATGTCATGAAATACCCGACATGGAAAGAAATTTAGCTGCAGCCTAAGCAACCGAACTGCGGGTACTACTTGATGATTTCCGTGATTGTTTTGCAGAGACTTCGGCCGAAATGGGTCAATGCAGAACAAAATCAATGAGTATCGAGTTGACGTCCGACACGCCTATCTATGTTCGACCATATCGTATACCGTTGGCTAAAAGAGATAAGATTGAGCAGATTGTAATGAATTGTTGGCCACAAACGTAATTCGTCCAAGTAATTCATTACATTCTTCGCCTATTGTTTTGGTTCCCAAGCAAGATGGGAAGGATCGTCTTTGTGTTGACTTTCGTGCGATAAAAGCTATCACCAAGAAGAAGCCGTACCTAATGCCAACTGTTGAGGAACAGCTCTCACAACTCACGATACTAGATTTAGTCTCTGGATGCTTCCAAACTCCTATGGATGAAAAATCACGTCAGTACACCGGATTTGTGACTCATCTTAGTCATTTTGAGTACGACGTAATGCCTTTTGGCCTCATTAATGCACCGATGATTTTCCAAGAGGTCATGATCGACTTCATTAGTCGTATGAAATCAAGATATATCTTCAGTTATATGGATCAAGTCATTATCCTCAGTGTGACGGCGACTGAGGGCCTCAAAACTCTGAAGGAAGTTTTGGAAATTTTACGGGAGATGGATCTTACACTTCGACCATCAAAGTGTGTTTTTTTGCATCCGAGTTAACCTGCTTGGGTCATCACATATATACAGACAGAATGAAGCCTGGAAGCAAGAAAATTGATTCTATCCAAAAATTTCCAACGCCTGAAAATGTGACCGATGTCAGAAGATTTCTTGGATTAGCGGAGTTCTTCCGCGAATTTATTGAAGGATTCTCAAAAATGTCTAAGTCACTAACGAATTTGTTGAAAAAGAAGGGGCAAGGCCGCAGACATGAGTTTCAACGAGTTGAAAACTCGTCTCCGTAGCGAACATTTTCTAGACCTTTACGATCCACGGGCTGTGCACGAGGTACACACCGACGCCAGTTCTATTGGTCTCGCCGGAGTCTTGATGCAATCTACGGAGGAGAAACCATTCCGGCCAGTAATATATTTCAGTAGACATTGCACCGATGCTGAAACGAAGTACAGTAGCCACGAATTAGCTGTACTGGCAATCGTTGAAACTTTAGATCGATTTGATTGGAAAACATTCCCGAGTGGTGTCCTATTGTAACGCAATATCAACGATAAAGTTGACCACTTCACTTAACAATCGAGTGGCTCAATGGTGGCTCAAACTCCACGAATTCGACTTTGGTGTGGTACATCGAGCAGGAAACAATATAAACCATGCCGATGCATTAAGTCGTCGACCACACGAACCACCGCAAGAACCGACAAGAATACTGCTCCTGATACAAAAACCTGATCAGAGCCACTGGTTGATATCATTACACCCACAGGACCCGAAACTAAAGGAAATTATGGATATAATTGATGGTATATGTAAATCAGCTCAATTTGCCCAATTAAAGTGCGATTACACTCTTAAGAAAGGAAGATTGATGCGAAAAGTAAATGGCGATCTTAAATTCGTAGTGACATCAGCCTTTCGTTGGAGACTAGTAAAAAGTTGTCATGACGATGCCGGTCATTTTGGCGTCGATAAAACGGTCCATAGGATACAAGAACTATTCTGGTTTACTCGAATGCGCAACTACGTGAAGTCGTACATTGCTTCATGCCCGGAATGTTGTCTCAATAAAGTAATAGCAGGAAAAACGAAGGTCGCTTGTTTTATGAACAGGTTGAACATATACCTTTTAGAGTATTGCAGATTGATCACTTAGGACCATTTCCCAAGAGTAACAAAGGCGATCTACACATAATCGCAGTAACAGACCCTTTCAGTACGTTCACAATGGTTCGAGCCCCGAGAGCAGCCAACAGTCGACCAGTAGTTACCATGTTGAGGGATATCACGTCATACTTTGGATCACCAATCCGTATTATAAGCGATCGAGGGTCGGCATTTACATCGAAAGAATTCGAGGATTACTCTGTGCAACGTATCATATTCGTCACGTGAAGGTGCCTGTGCGAGCCCCACGTGCTAACGGCCAAGTTGAGCGCGTTAACCAATCAATATTGTCATATCTACGATGTTCGACGACGGATTGTAAAAAATGGGACGAGCTTCTACCGAGTTTGCGATGGATACTGAATTCTCAAATCAACTCGACGATCGGATGCACACCTAATCAGGTAGTTTTTGATTTCCGTTGAGGAATGTAAGAGCGAGCCGTATCATCCAAGCACTACAGGACAATACGGGTGACAATAATCAACTGTCAATAAGCGAAATTCGGCAGGAGGCTGCACAGCATATTGTGATCGAACAGGAAAATAACATTCGACGAGGAACACAAGACTCCTGTTTTATACGAAGTGGTTATACAGAACATACCAATAGCAACCGTGGAGTCCCATAAATTGGAGCCAAAGTATCGAGGGCCATATGAAGTGGCCATAGTTTTGAAAAATGATCGCTATGTTATCAAAAGCCTCGAAGATGATCAGAAAAGAAAATTCAGTTCCGTGTTCACGAGTGATAAAATGAAACTATAGTGTCGACTCAGCCCAGATTTGGATACCTACGACTTTAATTACGATGACGAATACTACGAAGAAATTGGGTCGATTTCTGGCCAGGAGGGCCGAGCTGTCAACTCCAACACCTTGGCAACAGTTAGTCGAGTCGAGTCGAGCCAAGCAAGCGGTTCGTTGGAACAACGTATCCTATGATATGAGGTAAAAAAATATTTTTAACGTGAATTTGTGAAGGATAGTTAATATTCATTACTGAAACAAAGCGGTTCTTTCTTTCAATTAAAGCAATTCCCTAACATCCTCAGTCCTTTTATTCCTGACATGTATAAAAACCACTAGTTAATGCTTGTATAAGAACTATTAGTCAGTGCATGAACCATTCTACCACTGTAATCCAAATCAAATTGTACACGATAAGGTAATAGAAAGAAGAAGAGACGGAGAAGAAACTGAAAGATGAGGATTCGAAATTCAACCGCTGAACTAACTAGACGGGTTTTTCATTTGTCCCTGAGTTTGTAAAGTTTTTAAAAATAGGGCGATAAAATGTCATAGATTGTTCTTTCCGCTCACAATCAAAATTTTACTATAGAATTCAATTGCATGCCTTTTATTTGAGTTAAAAACCAATCCTCATAATGAATCGACTTATACTATGCAAAAAACAAGTCATCAACAGAGATATGATTTCATAATGAGTTAGTTTTGACGGATTCAGATGCCCTAACTGTCACAGTTTTTTCATATTTGTATTCACCAAAATTATCGTCAAACTTGCACAAACTATTCGAAGGACTGTACTACCACATAGTCAGAACTATTTTTTTTTTCAAAAAACTGAAAAACAGCTATACCAAGCTAGCCATTAGGCATTCATCAATTCTAGCAAGAAAAATTTGATACTCTCAATGTTCCGTGACGAAATATTTCCTAATAAATATTAATGGTCAACTACGTCCATCAAAAGTTTAAATAAATTCCAGAGAAACAAAATTTCACATGGTATCATTTTCAAGGTTGATTTAAATTCTGTTATGGGTCTAAAACAGTGGGACCGTTTCATGCTTTTTTTGTTAACATACATTTCGTGATTATATCAAATTACCCAATGCGGATCAGAAAAAAATGTAAACCTAAAGATTTCCAATTATAATTTGTTGTTTCAAGTGTGGTAAACAGCTTTTTGAAATAACGACTGCGTTAACTCATAATATTCTATATGTTGCGTGCGATCCCCATAATTTTTATCCAAATTAATTTCAATGACTTTTGTAAAATTGTTTCCAGACACCTTTTATGCTTTGGTAATTCTTTTGGTATGAAAAAGATTAAAATCGTTGCGGTTAAAGTGATTTTAGAAAAGCAAAATTCATAAAACTTTGGATCGGTTTTGTGAAGGTTAAAATAATTTGTAGGTGCGGTGTCCCACCAATTACGTCTCCATGATAAAGTAGAATCTGATTGGAATTTAATCATCCTAGCTACCAATTTTTTCAAGCATCTTCATCCCCTATACAGAGAGCATGCCCGTATCCTCCTTAACAACTCCATCAACCATGTCTATCATCATGTCTAATCATAATAACGTGACGACTTAATTAGTGTTTTTAGAGTGTTGTTCTTTGAATGTTGCGTCTTCACTATCTTGCGGTCTGATCCCTTAGAAACGACTTGGATACAAATGCAGATGGAAAACATGAGTATATTGCAGACGTATTCTAATTGTAGCGTGTGTGAGGAATGAAGTCACAAAATAAAGATACATGTGGAAAGTCTAAGTCTTTGACATGCTTCCATTTCAATTCAAACATACTTAGACATTTCTTACTTCTACCCCTCGTAGAAATGTGTCAATTTCGATTAAGATGAAAGTATGCTTCCCTATTCGGTTGAAAGATGTAAAAGATGAAGTTTCCGATTTAGTTTGCTGTTTCTTTATTATTATACTGTGACATATACGTGAAGTACCGGAAATACTTGGGCGGCGTTATTTTTATCACATCATTGGGAAATTTTGATACACATATGTATGAGCTGGAAATGTGGGTGGGAAGTAATACGACATTAATTCCTGAGAACATATCACGTGTTCTGATTGAAAACGCATGTAGAATTTGTAAGGTGAAAGATGAAAGGTTGTAGAGTCGCAAGGATAATAAGATTTCTATGGTTAAATTATACTGAAATTATATGGAATGTTACCAAGCGACACATATGCAAGTATAAGGTTGACATTTGTGTAAACGGTAGATTCGTGTTTTGTTAATACCTTCCCTCTGCAATTAACTGCTGACATTTGAAAAAGTTGAGCCCATGTTCCAACATTTACCACCCATCCAACAACTGTTAATCTATGCATGTTGTTAAATTCTCTCCAGGCGATCGGCGAAAAATGTTTAAGGACAACTCTTAGCATCCTACGTGTGGTCGGCGAAACAAACAAGATTTCCATAGTTTTATTGGTCAATTTCCAATTCGATTGGCTACAAACCAGCTGTTAATGCATAAATGTAGAAACAATATTGAAATTGCTCCATAAAAGACATTATTTTTGAATTGGATGCTGAGGAAATATGAATACGATCACCGCTGGCCAATTCATATGCACCATTAAACATGATCGCGCCTTGGACATCGTTCTGGACGTATATCCGCACTTCACAGTTGAGTGGGCTGTAAAAGAACATTGCGTATGAATATAAAAGGTAGGATGATGTGAAGGTATCACACGTTTTCTCCTTCTCTTTTGCGATGGTGCGTTACATGTTACTTGTTAACGTAAAATATTATATTGCGGACATGATTGTAATTTCACTGTCATATCTTGCCAATGTCTTCGATGATTCTTAGTTTGGCCGCAGGATGTTAACCCTTTTTGGGCTTAGTAAATGTTAGGAAGTTACTTCAAATTTAATCCAATTAATTTAGTTCAGGAGTCCAAAGAACTCAAATCGGTACAATAAATACCACCGATTCATTGGATCATCAAACATTTTAAAATCAAAACATCTTTAAGGATTACTGGAAAATAATAGTGAAGAATACACTTAACAAATAGGGTTAAATCTTCCGTACCTAAACTAACATTTCAAGTTAAATAAATTCGTTAAAACCAAGAAAGGACGGTAAAATGACGGCCGCAACAGAGTGAATAAACAAGAGCGTTCATCATCAACAAGATTGCGTTCAAGATTTAAATTGGTACAATAATGGTGAGACGTGAAAACGAGTTGGACAAAAAATAACAAGAAAATAAAGAAAAACAATTTTCCACGACATATTTACGATACCATATGAATACTAGGATAATATGGTCTTATGATAGTTAACTCGGTTCTTTGGTATATTCCTGTAAATATAATAAGTACGTTCATATGCTCCATGAGTGCATGTGAGAATGTACTAAGATTTTATGTGAAATGCAAAATTGAAATCATAAATAATTTTATAAGTGCTACTCTGATATTATGATGTCAGTAAATCCCACCCTCAGGGCTGAAGATTTCATGAAAATGTTGGAGGAGGGTTATATAAAGGTTATTGTTGGAATTCGGAAAAGACGATGGAATTTACGTAGATGTTCATGTTGTTCATATGAGTGGGAGATTTTATAGAATGATTTAAGTTTTCAGTTACATTCTTGCTTTCACTTAAATAGATTTAGCGAGAATGTCCTTAAATACAAACAAGCTGAGTAAGCAGGAGAGTGCTCCTACCAGAAGGTCTTCGTAAACAACCTAGGGTTAGAAATAAGTTTTCTAATGGCGTGAATCGATAATTTGAATTATTCGTCCAATACTTGGATATGAAATCGTTCAAATTTATGCAAAAGATGCACAGTTTCTTTCATAAGCACAGTGCTGCCGCCATTTTGACCTAGCTTAACTGATTTTTCTGAATGCTCGGCCGATTGAACATATTCAAGCTAATCACTATTCCTTAAATTTTCATGAAAATTGAAAGAAAATAAAAGTGCCTAAGTCAATTTAAATATATATAGGGTTTTCCAATAAGAGGTGTTATTTTGAATAGATCTTGTGATTTAACACCTTGCGACTTCTCCCCTTTGGGTCACGTGAAAAAGTAGGCCTACGCCAACAGCCCAGCGTAGATTCAAGACCTTAAAGATAAATTCGTGAGGCTATCTAGGACATAGGGCAGCCACTTTGCGATTAGGTTATGGAATATTTCATGAAGAGGATATGGTCCTGTAAGCGTGTCGTAGTAGTTATTTGCCTGATGTTAGCTTTTGCTATTAACGGCATATCTTCTTCTTTATAATAAAATAAACATCCGATCATTTATATTAAAAAAATGCATTATTCTTTCAATATCAAAATAACACCTCTTATTGGAAAACCCTATATCAACCATAAACACGTGTTATTGTTGTTGTAATTCCATACAATTGAAATGGCTATAACTCACTTGATTATGATTCGATTTCAATTAAATTTTGTATGCGTATATAACTTATATCAGTCTATATAACTGCAAAGTTTCAAGAAGTTTAAAGGTACCGTTTTGATTATATGGGCAAAAATGTAAAATCTACAAATCATACTATTATTAACAAAGTTGAGTGAATTTCGATTTCTAAAGTATTTGTTGCCCTTGTACTCATAAAGGCCACTGTTCGTGATAATTTTCAGATTTTTCGGCTCAAAGGTGTCCAATCGCGAGAGGGGGGGCTGGACACAAATTTTTGGTACATTTTTCCTTCCCCTGGACCGCCCAATTCATAAAATGATTTTTTTATTTCAGATTCTAAAAGTTCTAATCAAGACCTTTCATTTAATACCCCACTCGACTACCTTTGATTAAAAAACATTTTTAAGGGCCAATTCGTTATTAGGGGGGACCCCCCTTAAAATGTTTTTAAATTTTTGTTAAAACCTTAACTTTTGAGAGATCATCACTTCTGATCTTTTCACAAAGTTTGAGCATTCTAGCTTCTATAGTTTCTGAGGAAATCAGCTGTGACGCACGGACAGACGGACGGACAGACGGACAGACAGGTCGCGAAACTAGTAGGTCTTTGTAAAAAAAATTTTTACAAAGACCTAAAAAGAGCTGCTTTGTCGTAGCTATGGAGTACTACAATAAAAGCTAAAATTTCAAGTGAAAACCAAGCAAAAGATAGATAGGACCAGTGGCTGCTGACAGAGGATTTCTGGTATGATAAATTAACAAGCAAGGGAGATTGGAGGCTGCGACGAACGGAAAAGCTAAGCACTGCTATTGGCTAGCGAGATATCGATGGTAATGAGAGTTGAAAAAAGATCAAACTCTTTTTTAACTGACATCAAAAAGGGCACCTTTCCGATGTTCAATTTGGAAACTAAGCCCTTGCAATTTCAAGCTCCAGCGAGCCAAGTGACTAGAAAGATCCAACTATTGCATGAGCCAATTACGGCTAGCATGGTCGGCAATCGGGGCGAAAGGCAACTATTCGATACATGCCCTGAATCTCATTACGCCTTGCACCACAACTAAGCATTCCAATTCAGTAATGCTATAGTTACGTGCGCAGCGTTGAGCTTCATCGACATATACGCTGTTGGATGCTTTCCACCTTCATCGTTCTTCTGGAAAAACCCAGCCCCCACTATACTTGCGTCACATTGGATATAGAAGTTCCTCGTAAAGTCCGGATTCACCAACACAGGAATGGAAAGAAGCAACTGCTTCACTTTATTGAGGGGGCCGTTGGCGGTAGCAGACCACTTGAAAAGCATTTACGTGATAGCAAATCCGTCAGAGGAGGCAGTAACCGAAGCAAAGTTTGGAATAAAACGTCTGTACTATCCTGCCATGCCTATGAACCCTCTCGCATCCTTGTCCGTTCGGGGTTCAGGATAGTGAATTATGCCTGAAACTTTCTACGGATCGGTGCGCTGAATACCATTACTCACCAAAAAGCCAAGATATTTGATCCCCTTTTTGACGAACTTGTTCTTTTCAACACTGATTGTTCATTTTGTTCAATCACTAAACTAAAACAAGGAACGTTGATATTTAACTAAACCATTTTTAAGTACTCAATTGATTTATTTTACCACGAAAATTCTCACAATTCGATTACAGCTCAGCTTCATTACTTTTTGAGTGACTAGTTGCTGGCGAGTTGTTAAAGACGCACACCGCCATTTAGTATGTGATGGCTGAAGCGTTATGCGTAAACAGCTCACTACACAATTTTCAATCGTACATAACCGCCCAACAAGGACTTGTCCTTCATATACACAGAATGATCATAGCTTTTCAATTGTACAAACTCAAATAAATGTACTATTGTAAGAACCAAAATAAAAAAATTTTAAGATTTTACAAAGTAACTTAAAAACCAACCGCCCACCGTGACAAGATACATTCAAGTCCTGATGCAATAGTTATTTAGTAAGCACACAAATTTGACTAACTGGTCTTTTTAGAACTCCATTCTTACATTTGCTTGTTACGACTCTCGTGATATCATCAGGACCTGGATGTTTCTGTATAATTTTACCGATTACCCATTTAGCCGGTGGGACCATACCTTTTCTAATAACTACAACATCATTTACATTAGGTTCAGAAATTTTACTATTCAATTTGCAGCGTTGATTTAAGTTAACCAAATATTCTTTTGACCATCTTTTCCAATAATGGCAAATCATTTTTTGACATAATTTTCATCTATCTAAAACGTTACGAGGTTGATGACAATAATTCTCATCAGATACATGTATCAATGGCCCACCCACCAAAAAATGGTGTCAATGGAAGAGGGTCATCAGGATCGTCACTCAAAACCGAAATAGGACGCAAATTTAAACACGCTTCTATCTGTGTCAAAACCGTTGTCAACTCCTTCAACGTAAGCGTACTATCCCCTTTGACCTTTTTTAGATGATTTTTCACACTGCGCACTCCTGCCTCCCACAAACCACGAAAGTTTGGCGCATGAGGAGGGTTGAAGTGCCAGTTGGTTGACTCGAGTGTCAAAAGTTGCATCACTTCATCGGCCATCTAGAATTAGCAAGTTTTAACATCTCCAACAACTGTTTATTGGACCCAAAAAATTGTCTCTTTTTCGCTATATAGGTCCTGGCAGTGTCTGCGACGTGAAGTAAACCTTCGAAACGTTTCAATGAACCCCTTGGCTGAGAGATCAAATACAGCCTCCAAATGCACCGCGTGTTTCACCATACATACAAAAAGGCAAATATACCCTTTGTATGATTCGGCACTTCTACCAGGAGAAAACCTAACATTGATTGGTCCAGCCTAATCTTCGCCAGTTGATTTAACAGGTTTGCTGGGCTTTAATCTGACTTCTGGGATCTGTCCCATTAGTTGTGTCCTGTTCGCTGACGAGTATTTATGGCAAGAAGTAACGCATGCTTTATATATCTTTTAACCTGGATCCTTATTCCCAATGTAAAGTGTGTTTGGCGGATATAATTCAACATGATTTTTGGCCCTCCATGGAGAGTTTTGAACAGAATTAAGAGCACAAGCATCCAATAATATTGCCAGATAAGGATAATCTCGTTCGCTTAATAATATTGGATGCATATAACTGATTTTTGAATGCGTCCGCCTACTCTCAGTAAACCATCTGCGTCTAATATTGAACATAAAGTGTGTAACGCACTTCTTTTTAAAATACAACCGTGAGACTTGATGTGTTCTATTTCCTCAGTAAAACGTCTGCCTTAAACCAAAACTATTAGTTTTACTAACGTACAGCTTATCTCTTCAACCCTAATAAGCTCTGACCTTTTAGGACGTTCATCTTTTGATTGTTGAAAATCAAGAAATCTTCTGGAATAGGATCCAACACTAAGCATTCGAGTAAGTGACGAGAATCTCTCTATGAATTCGGTGCTATTGTCTCCATTAACGCTTGCTGCAAAACACATTTTCTCTGTTTTCGTTTCTTCTAACACCGTTGTAAAATCTCCTTTGCTATACTGGACATCTTTTTGTTTTATAGATTTAGTACTATCAATTCCGATAACTCTGGAGGCGCACGCCACTGGATTTTCCCCAGATCGGATATGCGACCATTGACTATTGTCCATGATGGTAAGTATTTCCGAAACTCTATTCGCAATAAATGTGTTCCACTTGCTGCGGTGATTACTTAACCATCCGAGAACAACCAATGAGTTTGTCGACGCGTGTATATTTTCTTTGGCTATGTCTAGCACTCGTAACACATCTAAAAGAAGTTAAGCTAGTAATACCGCTCCAGACAACTCTATGCGCGGAACAGACACTTGTTTAACAGGCGTGACCTTGGTCTTTGATGCAAAAAGACTGATGCGTACTTCACCTTGCTCTTCTATCGTTCGCAAATAGATTACCGCTGCATGCGCCTTTTTTGACGCATCGCAAAAACCCTTGTAATTCAGTACATATTACATATCAGATTTGCAACGTTCGGTCCATCGGGCTATAGAAAAACTATAAAGAACTTGTAATTCTTCTCTGTAGATAATCCAGTCATTTAGTAGTGGTTCTGGTAGCTCTTGATCCCACTCGATTCCAGACAGCCAAAGTCTTTGTATGAATATTTTCGCTGTTATGATTGTTGGAGATACCAAGCCTAGTGGATCGAACAACCGTACTATATCGGAAACCACCTTACGTTTTGTTACAGGTGTCTCTAATGGTGACAGCTTTATTTCATATTCTCAGTGTATCTTTCACTTTATTCCATATCAGTCCTAGTATTTTTAGTGTTGTATCCGTTTTGATCCTTAGTACTTCATCTTCTCTCTTTTCATTTCCGATATAATTCACTACCAAACTTGAATTGCTCCTCCGTTTTTGAAAGGTAAATCCACCTCACTTCATTAGCTTGTGTAGTGACTTTACCGTTAAGTACAGGGCAAAAGCCGTGCCAAAACCGCTGATAATGTTCCAGTGGCTCATTTGCGTTAGCTGTCCACACGACGCGTTGATAATTAACGTCTTCTTTACTAACACACATATTTTAATCAAGTCAGCGATAATACAGATTTTGTGATCCCGCCGTCTTAACAAGAAGTGATGTATATCTTGCTGCAATGTTGCCCCGACTAGTAAGTGGTCATTACGGGAAACGTTATTTAAACATTTACAGGAAGCGTCAAATACAACATAAACCTTAGTCGTATCCTTGTTGTCCCGTACGACAGCATGATGAGGTAGGTACACTGCTCCAGGATTTATTATGTCTTCTTTTGGTACAAGTTGCATAAGATTAAGCTCATTATACTCCTCTATCACTTTAACATATTCTTTGCGTAATTTTAAATTCTGATTTAATCTCTTCTCCATAGACATGAACCGTCTTAATGCTATTTGCAGCGATTGTCCGTATTGACACTCTGGATCTTCCGATTTGATTTGATTCAAAAAGTTCTTCACGTCTTATCTCTTCTTCGCTTAGCCTCTTTTGCAGTACTTCTGGTTCTCCCAGAATTTCCTCAACAACTCATCTTCTTTGATCTGTGTGTGCATGCTAATAATTCTATTCGCTGAAGTTGAATCTGCCGACAAATGGCCTGATACAATCCACCCTAGACTAGTGTCCTGAGCGATTTCTAGATGGATTTTTGATTACGCCCCTCTTCAGTATTTCTCCGTATACTTCAGCTCCGAGTAAGATATCAATTTTACTCGATGTTGTGAATTCTGGATCTGCTAATGGTAGCTTCTCTTACTCAAGCCAATCAGGTGAATGAATTATCCTAGATGGAACCATAGGTGTAAGTGGTTTTAACACAAATGCATTTATAGATTGATTTACCTGATTGATGGCGTAATTTAATACGTAAAGATATGCAATACTCAATACAGGTGTGATCATCTCTCACTCCAGACACCATTAATTGTACAGTAGCCTCCGTAATAAACGAAGCCTGTGACCCCTGATCAACGAATGCCCTGATTACTTTAAAAAAAATCCGAAGTCACTGCAGTTGAAGATATTTTTGTTTAGGTTGGGTGGTGAATGCCATTTATGCACAGAGTGTGGGACTATCATGCTGGCAAGAAGGTGATCGGACTACTCACTAATAACCTCGCCTGTAAACCCGAGAACTCAGCCTGGAACGGTTTGAAACATAACTTCGGGCCGGGTTTCGTTTTGTTACGCCGTGAGGCGTCTTCAAGCGGGGAGATCCCTCTTTTAGCAGGAGGGGAGAGAGGAAGAAGAAGTGCCGGACAAGCGGTACCCCAGCCCCACCGCTCCCGGCTGCTGTGAGCCCCTTTTATCTTTTAGGACTGCCTGGACATTCGAGTATATCCACGACTATACTCTCCAGAGTGAGCTTTCCCGTCTCCCTGTAGAGGTCCCTTCATAACATGCCCCATCTTGTGCACCCAAAAAGTGTGCGGTAGGCATTGTCTTCCTCTCCTGAGCAAAACCGACAATCGGGGACCGTGACTTACCAATCTTATCCAGGTGAGACTGAAAACACTCATGCCAGCTTAAAAACTGGGTCAGATAAAAGTCAGTCTCGCCATGCTTTCGATTTTACCATAGCCTCACATCTGACTTGAGGCGTGCAGCCCACCTTCCCTTCGTGTAATTCACCCAAGACTGCTGCCAATCGTTGAGTGAGCGCTGTCTCTCCTCGCGGGCAACCGTCTCCCTCGCGTCCTCGTAAATAGCGCAACACTCTCTAGCAAGGAGGGCAACGGGTATCACGGCTGCAATAACTCTCACCGCCCAATCAGAAACTGTCAGATAAGAAGATGCAACTCTCAGTGCACCTCTTCTCTGTACCTGTGCCAAGTGTTTTCGGTATACCTCCTTATTGAGAGCGTTGCCTCATATTTCTGCTCCTTACCGTAGCACTGACCCTATCAATAGGCGTCTTCTTGCTGAGCTCGGTCCCCCTACATTTGCCAAAAGTCGACCCAAGGCCAATACTGATTTGATCAGAGATACTCATCTTCGTGTCGATCAATACCCCCGGTACTTCACCGATGGCTTCGATTCGATTATTATGTCTCCAATACTGATCATCCTTACTCTAGGGATTCTTTTTTTTTGTCAAGATGACCATCCGCGAGCAGTCATCCAGTCCCCCACCCCGCTCATGAGTGTACCTAGCCTTAGTTGTGCTTGTTCAACGGTGCGTCCAGCGGCCAGAGCCGCAACATCATCTGGCATCTCCAGTCTCAAAAGCCCGTCTTAAGACACGTTCCATAGGTCCGGACCAAGGATAGATCCCTGAACAATACCCCAAGTAACTTCCATCCTTCGTTGGCCTTGTGTTCTGTCATAGAGCAGGCTTCGGTAATTTAGGTAGTCCCTCAAAAGCCGCATTAGGTATTCTGGAACATGAAACGGGTTTTCCAGCGCATCCAGAATATCCACCCATCTAGCTCAGTTGAAAGCCTTCCCAATGTCGAGTGTCACCAACAGGACGATCCGTCGCTTGGTGCGGCTATATGCCTCTGCCTTTTGGGCCGCGCTCCACACCTCTGCAATTGCATCAATAGTGGAGCGCTCGGCCGTACTGCCAAGGAGATAGGTCCCCAGAAGCTCAAATTGCGTAAGTGAGTCTTCTCTTGGTGAGTTTCTCTAGCACTTTCCTAGCTGTTTCTAGCATGAATAACGGGCGATATGCAGACGGCGATCCGGGATTTCCCTTCCCCTTGCTGTTCAGTATGAACCTCGACACCTTCCATCGTACCAGGAAAACCCCGTAACGTAGGCAAGCGTTGAATGTGCTGAGCAGCAAGCCAGGACAATGGTGATAGACAAGTTCCAACACCTCAGCTGGAACACCACCTAGGCCTGGAGCCTTCCTCCTTTTTAGTGAAAGGACTGCCTCTCCCAGTTCCGGGTGTGTGAAGAGTGGACACTGCACTGCAATTTCACCAGGGACAGCGTCAACATGGACGGGATCGGCGGGAAGAGTGCCCGAACTATCACGTCCATCTTTTCCGCATCATGTATACAAGGCTCCCTTAGGGCACCAAGCTTCCACATAACTAGCTTCTAGCCAAGGCTCCAAGGATCCTTGTTCACATTGTCCATTAGATCTTGCCAGCAGCGAGCCAAGCCGTTGTTAATCAATTTGCGAAGGCATTCCCTGGCCAACTTATATGCTGCTACCCAGTTGAATGGCTTGTCACGGTTCCATGCCTGTTGAGCTTCACGCCGAAGCTTGTGACATTTCAGTCGACTACAGTGGCCTGGGGGCTTGCCGTGCCGAGGATTCGATTGCTTATAGTTGAATTCACCACGTCTTGAGTTGCCAGTTCTTGTGTCCCCTGCGAACCTCCCTGCAGCGGGGCACCTGCTGTGGGCACCTCTACGAACCTCTCGACGTCCATCCCTCCAATATTCCGCCCAATTGTAGAAAGCCGAGAGCATGGACGTCGGGAGACAACATCACTGATCTCAAGCAGAATGCACTGATGATCACTGGCTGAGTAGTCCTGTAATACTCGCCAATTGTGCATCCTTCGTACTAAGGACTTCGAGGCGAAGGTCACGTCCGGTATAGTTTTTTTTACAGATTCCATACCTCTTGGAGCGATAAAAAGTGCACTAACAATCCAAGGCATAGATCAACCGCATGTAGAAACAATACCTAATATTCGTCGAAATGCAAAAGCAATAGTCAAAGTATATGAAGATAGACCGGAATTCCTCACACAGAAAGGGATGACAGGGAGATAAGGCTCTTCAATGGCATACTACAGAGCATCTTTCGGGATTCGCAGTAGGAAAATAAAGCGTTAAACATTGATGGTGAGCGGCTAAACTACTTAAGATTTGGCGAGGATGTAGTCATCATAGCTGAAAACCGAATAGATTTACACATACGGCTGAATGAACTCAGCGTGGCTAGCGAAAAAGTAGGCTTAAAAATGAACATAGCAAAACTAAGATCATATTCGATCGTATAAGTACTCAAGGGGATACAGAAGTGAATAACACCACACTAGAAATAATCGAAGAATACGTGTATCTGGGTCAACTAATATATAAATCAGGCGCGCTACCACGCGGAATCAATCGAAGAATTAAATTGGCGTTCTGTAAAAACTCGGTTATATTCAAATCCAAAATAAAAATATTAAAAATATACCTGAAAAAGAAAACGTTTGATCAATGTTCAACCATAAACATTGAAGATCAAAAAATCAAAGGTTAAAAAGCTCTTAAAAGTACAATGGCAATGTTTTCCAAGTAGTTCCTTCAAGGTTCCAAAATAAAACCCAAATCAAAATTTGAAGCACTTTTCAGTGACCAAAGCCACATTTGTAGGCTTGGAGTAAGTTTTGAATTTTTATATTTTCCACGTGGGATTTATCCTACATACAAGGGTGGTTCAAATATCATGGAGACAAATTTTGTCGATGGCGCGCATGTCACTTTTGAAGGTCGTGGCTTGAGTATGTGACAGCTGGGTCCCTTACGAACAGTGTGGCATAGTTTTCGTCTGGAGTGCATGTTTTACGCGCGTGCTACGACCATGAGTGAACGTCAAGTGCCGACCGCCGTTGCGCAACGTGTTGTCATTCGTTTTTTAGTGTGGGAAGGCGTTTAAAACGTAGAACTTCTTCTGCGTTTGCGAAATCATTTCGGTAGTGAGTGCCTGAGTAGGGCTGCTGTGTTTAAATGGGCCAAAGCATTCAAGGATGGTCGCGAAACCGTCGAGAATGAGCCGCATGATCGTCGACCAGCATCACACTAGATAGCATTTGACGTGTGGAACAACTCATTTTGGAGGACCGTAGGATGAATGATCGAGTCTATCGTCCACGAACACCTTCAATATCGCGAAATAACGCTCAAAACGGAAGAGCACTCCAGCACGAAGTGCGATTCTTTTCCAGGATAATGCGCGCCTTCATACTGCACGTCTCACGCTCGATACAATATCGGAATTGGGGTGGGAGATACTGGAACACCCCTCCTACAGTCCGGATTTACCACCCTGCGACTACCACATGTTTGGACCACTGAAAGAAGCCCTCGGATGTCAAAGATCCAACACCGACGACGAGGTAGAGGAGTTCGTGCACACATGGCTGTGCGAGTTGCCCAAGGAATGCTTCGATACCGGCATCAAAAAGCTTCCGGACAAAATACGTAACTTGTAAGGGGGAGTACCTAGAAAAACTGTGAATTTTTTCGATAGTAAATAAACGTGTCAGAGCATTTGTCTCGGATCATATTTGAGCTGCCCTCGTATTAGAGCAAGATGAATGATTTACCCATATGTAGGCTACAAGTAGGCTGAAAGAAATTACCGGTGAAGGCTCTGGCAAATGAGCATGTTGAGCTTGACATAATTGCTTTCGTACCACAAATAAGCACAAACTGCAAACAAAATTTTCGGGAAATACGTCCCGAAAGGTTTTCCAGCAACATGAAGATATGAGCATCTTAACACGACCAAAGCGCAAATTATATTGGGAGGAAAATTGTGCGCTGACCTATAGAATTTGAAGTGTGAATAAGATTTAGGGCGATTTGAAGTCAACTTTGTGGATGATATATTCAGGTTGCTATTCAATTTGGGTCCAGCAGGGATTTCATTGTGGGCATTTCAAGGTTCAATGTGGCTTTGAAAATTAAATAGAGAAATCATGAGTAGGTTTGTAACTTAAATTCAGAAATTTACACAAAGCATATCTTGAAACTACTGACGCGACAGACAGAACACATCTTCCATAACATCCTTTATCATTTTGGTGCAGTCTTTCTATAGATATCGCTGATCCATTTCGTTATCATTATATGTCAAAATCTACCGGAAGTTCAATAACTCAACTGAAGTGGACGTCAAAAACTTCAAGCAAAAACAGACATATTCATGCTCATTGGCTATCCAGATCCAAGCAAAGGCATAAAATACAATCTCTTCTCTAATTCATAAAATTTACCGGAAGTTACAACAGCGGGACGAAAGAAGACAAGCGAAAAAAGGAAGAATTTTTTTTTAATCAGCAGAATAAAAAATAAAGCACACAAAACCAGGAAATGTCTCCAAGCGTAAACAAAAACGTGGATGACGGTGAAGGACCTTTAAACAAGGAGATGGGATACAATCTGACAAATTTCCCAGTAGCCGTTCTCGTTTACCTTTTCAATTACAACTAAAAGGGTTCCAGCCACTACCGCTACCACGGCTATCGTCATCGCCACCATCGTCATTCTCGTTGTCGACCCATAACTCTTGAAATAATCAAAAAGTCCTTTTGAAAAACGACTCCATGGCTCGTTGGACCGAGCCAAGGAGCGCTAAGGAGGGAAAAGAAAGGGCATGAGGTTACCACAATGATAGCTAAGGATTATTTATACCGGCTTTGCTAAAGTTACATTTAATCTCGTTCGGTTCAGAGCAACCCTTGTGCCCATCCAACCCCTTGTATGATGACCCTCAGGTACAATTGTCTCGAAATCGAAAGTAATTTGAAAACAATTTGCTACCCTTAAGCGTTTCAGTGGAAATCGTAACTGAAACCGAATTTGCTAGCCAACTTGGGCATTTTTATCGACATTTGTTTGTATAGTGTTGCCATGTCAACGAATGTTTAAGATTTGTTATGTGATAAAGGTCGTGAAGTTAATAGTTTTGTCCTTGTTGTTGGATAAAATCATGTTAAATGTTGTTCACTTGCTGCGGAATGAAATAAATGTTTGACAAAAAATAGTTAATGTGTTTTAGACAGAGGAAGTTTCGGTTTTCCAGGATATCTAGATTACAATCATATCCTTTTTCGTGAAGAATTTCCAAATTATTGCGGTTTTCGAAGCCATTCAGACAACACATGCAGCCTAAATAATAACTGCCTTACCGCTCATTCGCTATGCTTTTATAAATTTTTAAGGTGAACACATGTCCTTGTGGTGCAGTCCTTTTTCATTCGCCGCTACTCTGTTATCATCTCAATAAATCGTCAGCGAGTGTTTATATATGTGTAGATGGTAGCAATAGAACAGAGGACACTACCTTCCTCGCTGGAAAACCAGGAGGAGGTTCCTTATAAACACACGCTCGATACCTTTGTAGCCAGAAAATTCAACAGTAAAAGTTACCGACCGAAATAAATAATCTATTGAACGTTCGTTTCGCTGGCGAGGGTTCTTGTGAAAAATTATAGGCTTTACATTAATTTTGGGTTCTATTGATCATCAATAATTCATATGAGGACGCTCTCGACAGTTTCATTGGGTTCGGATGTTTTCCCTGAAGATGCAATGAACGAGCAAGCGATTCCTCAAAGGAAAATTGAGAAAGAAAATGATGCAAAGGTAAAAGAAGATTGAGAGCCAACGGATGCAGGTTGATGATAAGAAAGTTGATAGCAGGATGAAGAAAATGTATAGTACGCTATAAAATTCTAAGGATTCATGATGAGTCTTTTGGGAGGGCTTGCTCGTAGTTAGTGAATAGAGAGTATTTATGGGGTTGCGTGTTTACGAGAGTACTATGGCGATGAATGCGTCCAATAAATTTGCTTCACTAAAATTTACTCAAGATGTTGATTGAATGCAAATAAAGAAACGTGAGTGGCATCGATTTTTGGCTCAAATGAGAATTTGATGGAAGTGTTCTGAGATATTATGTACACCAAATAGCGATGATTTTAAGGATGCTCTTGGTCATTTTCAAAAATTTACAGATATTAAATTGATAGTGGTTATTAACCTGAGGCGAATAATCAGAGCGAAACTAGACGGGGACCAATTGCGAATTCGATACAACCATATGCTGTATCAAATTTTTGACGAACCGGAGGTCTCAACGATTGTAAGACTACGGAAGCTGCAATGGGCTGGACACATGAATCGTATGGACGAACAAAGGATACCCAAAAAGGTATTCGTTGGGAGGACTGCAGGCCGGAGACCAGTGGGGAAACCGAGGAAACGCTGGTTTGCCTCGGTCAACGAAGACAGTTTATTGCTGCTTGGATTTCGGAATTGGAGAATGTGGTCAATGAAGCGAGACAGTTGGAGGCGCTAATTGCAGGGAGCGAAGGCCGGAGAGGGGCTGTACTGCTACGAAGAAGAAGAATTAACCTTAAATAACAGAATGCTGGCTTTAACAACTACGCTTATATGTAAGTGTAAGATAAGGCAACGCGATGATAACAATCATAACCCAAACAGAGCTAAGACTGTGAATATGGGCCTAAACTTGTCCGCGTGTCCAAAAGGCAGAGGCACATAGTCACACCAAGCGGTGGATCGTCCAGTTGGTGACACTCGACGTCAGGAATGCCTTCAACTCCGCTAAATGGGTGGATATTCTGGATACGCTGGAAAACTCTTTTCAAGTTCCAGAATATCTAATGAGGCTTTTGAGGAACTACCTGAAGGACCGAAGCCTGCTCTACGACACGACACAGGGCCAACGAAACATGGAAATTACATCGGGTGTTGCCCAGGGATCAATCCTTGGTCCGGACCTGTGGTACGTGTCTTACGACGGGCTACTGAAACTTGAGATGCCAGATGAGTCGCGGTTGGTCGACTATGCAGATGATGTTGCGGCTCTGGTCGCTGAACGCACCGTTGAACAAGCGCAACTTAGGCTAGGTATGCTGATGCGCTGATTGAGGGACTGGATGACTGCTCGCGGGCTCAGTTTAGCACTGGAGAAAACCGAAGTGGTCATCTTGACAAAAAAGAGAATCCCTAGAGTAAGGATGATCAGTATTGGAGACGTACAAATCGAATCGAAGACAGCGGTGAAGTATCTGGGGCTACTGATCGACTCGAAGATGAATTTCTCTGAGCAAATCAGGGCAACGGCTGAGAAGGCTGCTTCGGGAATATCGGCTCTGAGTCGACTTATGGCCAACGTAGGGGGACCCAGCCCATCAAGATGAAGCTTCCTGATGAGTGCTGTAGGGTCAGTGCTACTGAACGGAGCAGAGGTATGGGGCGACGCTCTCAGCAAGGAGGTATACCGAAAACGTTTGGCACAGGTACAGAGAAGAGGAGCACTGAGAATTGCATCTTCGTATCCAACAGTCTCTGACTCGGCGATGAGAGTTATTGAAGGCGTGATACCTGGCGCCCTGCTTGCTAGAGAGTGCCGCGCTATTTACCTGCGCCGAAACGAGGATGCGAGGGAGATGGTTGTCCGCGAGGAGAGACAGCGCTCACTCAACGATTGGCAGCAGTCTTGAAGGTGGACTGCGCGCCTCATCCCGAATGTGAAACCGTGGCTAAATCGAAGGCATGGTGAGACTGACTTCTATCTGACCCAGCTTTTGAGCGGGCATGGGTGTTTTCGTTCTTACCTTCACAAGATCGGTAAGTGACGGTCCCCCGATTGTCGGTTTTGCCCAGGATTTTTTTGCGTGTACAAAATGGGTCAGGCTGCGAAGGGACGGCTGCAGGGAGATGGGAGAGCTCCCCCGGATAATATAAAGGGTGATTCATAACAAGTGTACACATTTTTGTCGAAAAAACAAAATAGTTTTTGTGAAGACTGAGTTTTAATGTTTATTTATTATGAAAATTTGGTCCCTTACAATTAAACATGAAACATTACTTCGGGCATATGTGCACCTCGTGCTGCTCAAACGATGATTGTAATTTTCGATGACATTTTCGCACATTCCCGGCGTTATTAGGCGTATGTTGGCTCGAATATTGTTTTTCAATGCTTCAGTAGTCTGGGGAGCATCAGCGTAAACACGATTCCTCAGAAATCCCCAAAGGAAGAAGTCACAGGGAGTCAAATCACACGATCCCGCCAGCCAATTTATGGTGGTCCTACGTGAGCGAAATGTTTGCACTGGCGATTCATTATTTTTGTTAAAAGTTTTAACAGTAATAAAACGTTCGGCTGATGTGTATGACGCCATGGTTAGAATTGTAAAAGACCAAACTGTCATAATCTGTCAATATATGGACCTGAAGTTGGTGATAAATAAGAGTTAAGGCCCATTCACATGTGTACAATTGTTATGAATCACCCTTTAGTTGCGGTGATGCTCGAATCGGTTGACAAATGGAACCAGGTGGCACATTATGCTCGGGCTGTCCTAAAATACAAAAGAGACTCACAGCAGCCGGGTGCGCTGGGGCTGGGGAATCGCTTTTCTGGCACTTCCTCTTCCCTTCTCCCCTCCCGCTAGGAAAGGGACTCCCGAGCTTGAAGGCGCCTCAAGGCGTAACAAAACGAGACCTGGCCCGAAGTAATGTGTCAAACGGTTCCAGGCTGGGTTCTCAGGTTGACAGGGGAGGTGTTTAGTGGGTAGTCCAGTCGGACGGACTATAAGGCCGTCCAGTTATGATACGTACTAGTATAATATCTGAACGGATCGCAGCTGGGTGGCCGGACACACGGCCAAACCGTGGTACTGACTATATCACTTTTCCGAGTGCTAATATATTCGATTAAGATAATGAAATATTCTGCATATATTCCTAAGCGAAGGCGCTAAAGCGAAAAAATAGCAGGTACCAAGAAAACTGAAAAACGAGGCTTCGTATGAGAATATGGCGCAGCACACAAACTAAAAAAAAAAGAGAAATAAAAACCTAAAATAAAACTAGATACTTACTTTATGTGGTGAAGAACAACCGAAATTCTAAGTTAAAAATTGATTATTGGACTTTGTTTTTGCCAGTTGGCCACACCCTCAGGTGGCGTATAGAGGAATCCTGACTCAAAAACCGGTTGACAAATAGGAAATAAAATATCATTCTTAAACCAAAATCAGCTGAGCGAAAGCTCTCACAATACAATGGTTGTATTCATTGTCCAAAAACTATGAACGTAGCTTCAGGTTGGATTAATTAAATAGCAATGAATGCTGGAACGGAAAATAGCCTAAAATGTTAGACTTAGAATCTGCGTCCATTGTAAAATAATGGAGCTCTACGAGAACTTCTTTAGTACCGGCCGTCTACAACCTACTTCGTGAAATAGGGGCCACACCTTAAAAGATTCGCCTGATAAATACCACAATGGATTAAACCGTGTGCCAAGTGAAAATTCAAATGATCTTACTGAAGCGTTCTCCACGGAAATGGTCATCTGTTCAACATTAATATTGAAAAGGGTTTTAGATAAATCTCGTTCATCCAAGTGTCGTGCTCAAACGATATGTGTATATTGTCAAGATTTCTTGCTCAGCTGATGGGAGATATTCCAAGAATTGGAGCAATTGGCAACGCAGTTACGAGTATCAGGATTGGGTTGGGATTGAAGTGGTATGATCTAAACTATTCAATGACGAAGATGTTTCTTTATTAACAAGACACAACCTTTAACATCATGAATATGACTGACTGTTCAGCTTTCGTCATCGATGTTTTGGGAATCCTGAATATGAATCATTTCTAATTCATCGTTGTCTTAAGCGCCTTCATCAGCGTTGGTACCATCGATGTTTGGGGTAAGACAACACCAAGGTTTTATTTTGTCGCTGGTGAACACGGAACAGTACTTTCGTTGTTTTCGCCTTTCGTCGTCTAAGTGTTCGACGTCATAACGGTCATATCGGAGAACTTTTGAAATGACAAAAGGTCCACGGTAGGTTCCAGTTTCCGAGAGTCTCCTGGTACAGACGGAACATTCTCTACAACTACCAAGTCTCCCTATTGGTAAATATATCGCTCCTTGTGACGGGTATCGAAACGTTTCTTCCATTTTTCTTGCTCAGCTCGAATCCGGTCAGCTGCTTCTCGCCGTATTTCCATTATCGGGGTACCGGCTGGCTTCTCAGTATCTACGGTTAATGCTCGGGTAAGATGGTTAGTTGTTACATAGCGCAATCGGAAATGAAAAACTATTCGATTAGGCCCGAAATACGAGTATGTCTCGGAATTTGGTTGCGAGTTCAACAACCATTGCATATAGGCAACAGTTTGTCCCACTCGGCTTTATCGGTTGTTGTGCAGCAGGAAAATGAGTTAATAGACTGATTAACTCTCCCATGTGACCATTAGCCCGCGGTGTTCGAACGGCGATTTTGAGATGTTCAATGTCGTATTTTTTACAAAAAAAAAATTGAATTCCTGTGGCGTCTATGCAGTTCCTTGGTCGGTAATAATTCTACACCGCAATCCAAAATAAGCGGTGGTATCATTCAAAAGCGTAATGACATGCTTCAAACTGGTATCGCAAACGGCTCAGATTATTGTATATGTATGTGTAGAGCTCTTTTTTTCCTTGTAGAAGCTATGACTCGTAGAATATTTAGAGCCTTGTTTGGGCCATATCTGGGCCATTAAGTTTTTAACTGATATTTCCCACTCGCTAGAACTCAGTCAGGTTGGACTGTAGCGTCGTTGATGAAAAAAAGTGCTAAGATGGCCTTTGTGTGCTTTTATGTTTTCAACATCTTCAAATTACAAGAACAGTCTCTATCTATTGTTTGGGCCTGGGTTAGGCCTAGCTTGCGGCTGTTTTGCCTGTTTTGAGCCCGTTCAATTTTAAATTGAACCCCGTTTGGTCCAATCCATCAATAATTTGGACATTGCTCGGGCCCAATGTATCCCCGCTCTTGTCCAAACGTTCACAAAGCAGACTATATGGAATCTTTTTGGTCCTTGCGCAACACCTTCATATATTTAAATTCCATTTAACAGATGAAACACCAAATTACAAAATAGAATAAAGCAAACAGAAAAGAAAATTAATGAAAATTAAAATTATGTGAAAAAGGTAAAACAATAAGAAATTCAAAAATATTAACAATACTAAGTACTAAGTTGAGAAAAATACATGTAAAATTAAATTAAAGCACAAACAAGTCAAATATTTAATCTAATCGATTTGTAAGGATCAGGCTTCTTAACCTCAATTTAAAAACAAGGTATGAGTCTTCATAAAACGGACCTGGTAGGAAGTATTAATGCTTATATTTATGGGAAAAATGATCAAATTTTACTTGGCAAAGATGAATGATACTAGCATTGATTAAATAAAAACATAATTTTTACTTACATAAATCTTAATTAGTTCATGTTGCATACCTGAAAGTAAAAAATGAGAGAATGAAATCTTTTAGAATGATATAATCATTTTATGTGAGCGAAGGGGAAAATAATTAGATAAGAAGAATCATACAAAATCATAGTTTACAATAAAATAATATGATGAAAAGTTCTAGTTTTCAACTTATGCCATATTATTCACACAAAGACAGCTTTACAAGCTATTTATCTGACGTACAGATGGGAATTGATTTTTGAGAAGATTATTTCTAGTTTAAAGAACCATTACCCTTACAACCAATGGCTGTTTCCAGGAAAAGCATCTTTCCATCTCGATTAGCTCTTTCAACAATGCGAGTGGTCCAATCTTCTAATTACCGCTGAGCCCTGGAATAAGTTTGGCTTAACCCAGAGAGCCCGATTTTTATGGCCCGATTCTCCTCAGCAACTTAGTGCCCAATTTTGATGAATTGAGGAGGACTGCGGACGCCGGAGCCTGCCTTAGACACATATTCGCTTTCCACCAAATATATTAAAGGATCACAGCTTCTTCGAAATTCTCGACACCGAACACCTTCTCTTCACTGCCTCTAAAAATATTTGAAATGAGTATTCTTTTTCGATTCCTTCTTCTTTTGATTCCGAATCCACTTAACAGATACAAGCTCCGGAAGTGATTTCTAGCACAAGCTGTTACCCAGCCGGGATATTAACCTGGTTTAATTCGCCGAAGGTCGGGCGTACACAAGCACTCGCTATGCCTTTGGACCCCCCGTTGATCTCCAAGTCACCAAACTCGCAGGAATGTGCACTTTAGGTCAAAAGCGGTGCAAGGAACCACAAGCACACCTCTTACCAAAGACTCCATCATTCCTGCTAATAAATTGGCGAATATTAATGCATTTGACCTTTTTCCCGCTATTTGATGCAACATTTACGGGCAATAAAACGCAAGCAAAACGCCTATAACAAATCTAAATACATCTTGGAGAAACTGTATTGGATATAAAAACGAAGGATAACGGCCACTTTGAACTCCATTAATGATGGCTGTTTTGCTTTTGCGCTGCAGCCCCCTTCGGGCCTTCGCTTAGAGATAGAATATTTATTATCTTGATTGAATATATCGGTACTCGAGAAGGTGATGAGGTCAGTTCCACGCTTTGGCCGAGTGTGTGTCCACCCAGCTGTGATACGTTCTGATTTTAAACCAGTACGTGTCATTGTTGTGAACGCGCAAACGCGCTGCCTCATGCCTTCGCAGCCAATGACATCAATACTAAAAGGTATGAGCGGCTTTCCACTTTACGTTCATTCACATGGTAAGAATTATCAAATTGCCACCAACCCACGTTACCTTATATAGCAGGTATGCGGTGGAGGTGACGAGGCGGCAGCGGTATGTATCTCATAATCAAGTATGAGTCACCCCGCAGAAAGAAGAAGCAGACGAAGGAAAATACAGCAGCCAAAAATATCTCGCAAGCGAGTGTAAATCAGCCACATAAAAGCTCCAGAGAGGAAAATGGCAGGAAGCAGAAGAAGAAGGAAAAGACAGCAGCGAAACATATCTTGCGAGTGAGTGTAAATCAGCCAGTTGAAAACTCCAGAGAGGAGAATGCTGCAATCAGCTCAAAAGCTCTCATCGCTCTTCTACAAGTCTGTTTCCCCTAGGCGAATATCGTTCGTAGGCTCTCTCGGTTTTCGAGACGAGACGGTGAAGAAGAGCTTGTGTGGAATGGGAGCTCATGTGTTCGCGCATTCTGTAGATTTCAGGGAAAAGGTAAGCGCTTGGTTGAGTAGTAGCAGATCAGTGTGTGATTAGTATCCGCTAGGGAGCGTGCTGCTACCCAATTAATAAACGACCATATAACGTGCGAGTAGTTACGCGATAGTCGCGATTTGAGTTTTAAACAGAGGTGTTCTGAGGAGGCAATTTTGATGGTAAGGGGTGAGGTGTTGGCTTGAGCCATGATCCTCAACCATGCTTTTGGCGTTCATGGCGTGTGGGCAGCTAGGGTTTCTGAATTCCCGGCGTTTTCTTCTTCCCGGGAAATCCCGGGAAAGTAAAAGTCATTCCAGAGATTCCCGGGAAAGTAAAAAATTTGAAAATAACAGCTACCAGTAACCCGGAAACCGGAAATATATCGAAATTGAAAAACAAAGTCATTCCTTTTCATAAATTTAATTTTCTGAAGATTATAAAACTATAATATTATATTACATACATATGTATGTGTGTATATTTATGCATGAAATCATGAAAAATTAAATTAAAATAAGCTATACACAGTGCTATGAATGATAATATTTTAAATAAAAATATTTAAAAAATGTAATGTTTTTCATATGTATGTATATTTAATGACGTTAAAGCAAATAAAATGAAAATAATTAGACATTTTGCAAATACGACTTCAGGAAACATAAGTGATCTATACTTTTATCACTAAGTCTCGTTCTAAGTTTTGATACAAACAATCCTGCCACAGAAAAGGCTCTTTCAGCTTCTATTGATGTTGGCGGTATAGTTTTCAGAGCTTCACCCAATTTAATTATGTTAGAGGATTGATTTTTGGTAGCATCAAACAACAGAAATTCTTGCTTTATAATCTTGCTGTAGCTGGAGCTACTTTGATATTGCCAGAACGTTGAATTCTTGTTTTTGACTGAATAGCCTTCTCCAATCTTTCGCTCAGAGTTAGTGTTACTTCATTTTCTGAGCTCTCTTCTTCGGAAAATGAAGAGTTTGACGATGGTTCACCCTCCACGCAAAAAAACTTCGTTATTATTTTTGTACCTTGTTCAATCAACGCGCTTTTAGTTGGTAAACATGGCAGATCAACAATTGCAGTAGTATTGTATTTTTTGCCACAATTTAGATACTGCATTAACCCAACTAAGCTTTTCGGGCGCCTTTCATTTATTCGTTGGATCAGAGAGCATTTCATGTGCTTGGAAAATTCTGTATTTTGTTGATTTAACTCATCTAAAATGAAAGAAAACACTCCTTCTGCAGTTAACAAAGTTGGACTTCGATTACCCAGTTTTCTAACCCAATTTTTAAAGGATTTAAGCAAGCTGTAATGGCACTCAACGTTTCTAATTCTTCATGAGTCAAAGTCACGGGCAAGAAGGACACGACGTCGAGAGAAGGCAATCTCGACGTAGCGTCCTTCTTGTCCAAGAGAACTTGATTAACCTGTTTGCGGCCGGCAGCAGGCTGAATCGTCTGAGCTCACCCATTGAATTCATAAAAAAGGTGCACGGTTTTTGCGAACCTGACTAAATGGCACGACGCTTGAACTGGGATACTGAATATTATTCATACAAACCTCTCCAACATTGAATTCTTAGGGAATTATGACTGAAATTCATTCTAAAATAATCTGTTTACATGCTGTGACGGAAAAAAGTCTGAAAGTTGAATTGCTTCGATTTAAATGTGATCGAAGTCATTAAAATTCTGAATTTATTTTTTTCCTGGGAAATCCCGGGAACTAAGAAAATTTCCCGGGATTACGAAAAAGGGGAGTATTGGGCCATTTCCCGGGATCCCGGGAAAGAAACCCTAGTGGCCATCCCCCACACTAAAGATTTTCACTTTTACAGGCCAACGCACGGGAACCGCAGCAAAATCCGTCGACCCCAATGAACCGCGAGTCTAAATCAAAGTCAGGAGCGATTTATTCAATATTCATCAAGGATCATCGAGCGACATCACAATAACCTATGAAAAGTAGTTGACTTTTTGCAATCTTTACGCACTCTCGTCTTTGTTGATCTACTTTGAAATGGAAAATAGTAGCAGGTAAGTCTCATGCAGAGAGATTTCTCCCCAGGAGCCTTGATGGTGTATGAAGGATAGTCATCAAATCAAGCTCCCAGTTCATGCCAGTATATAAAGGGTATACTAGTTGTGTAACAAAAATAGCGCAGCCGGAAGGATATCGAATTTGCCGAGACCAAAATGTAGCACATTGTGTAGCAAAGTAAATGGGCTGAAAATCTCTTTTCCCCGCCGAAATCCTGAGGGTAACGGGTCAGGCGTTGGGTTGAACCGTGATCCTCAACCAGCCTTTTGGCGTTCACGTTATGTGGCTGCGCACTAAATATTTCCAAATTTATAGGCCCAACTACAATTAAAGGGTGAATTTAGCCGCGCCACCCAGTGAGCTCATCGACTAGCGGTGCATCAGTTCGGGAAATCAGGACCATTTAGTGTCTGCGAGCCGGCCTACCCATTGTCAAGAGACGGGGACAGGGGAATCAAGCCCGCAAGTCACCACGCCCGGCGCCACAATGTAATTTGGAGCAGGCACTCCAGGCGGAGCCCAGAGCAGGAGGAGTACCTCGCTAGGATTAAGGTACTCCTGGACATCAGCGAGCGCGCAGCCAATAACAAGCGCCAGCGTGGGGGTCGAAGAGAGCTCAAACGCAAGGAGCCTCTCGACCTACACAGACTTGTCTACCTCTCCTCTTCAGTCGCTGAGTGACCCCAACTTTATACTGGGTGTTGTGCTGACGAGGTCTTAGGGGATAGGTAAGAGTTAGTTACAGAAGTGCGGAGGATAATGCAGGATACGTATGAGCGCGGGGCTCCCTGGAAGAGGCCGGTAGGTCCCCGTTTATGGTATAACATCATAACTGAACGGGCTCATAGTCCGTCCGAAGAATAACATGAAATAAGTATTGTTTTGTCACCAACGGGATTTGAATCCGATTAAGGTGACACAATCAAAGTTCACTAACACTTTTTAGCGTTAGTTCCATTCTTCCGAATTCTAGCTTGATTTGCCGCTTAGACTGTCTCCCTAATCAATCATCACAAACTGAGTGATTCCAATCTTCAATGTGATACTTTTTAATTTTTTTTTTTAATTTAAAAGACAATATTATTTCAAATAATTAAATCGATTTCATTATTAATAATTATCTCCTACTGAAAATAACTAGCGAAGCTTAAGGCTTTTTATACTTTGCTGATTCCATTAAGGCCTACTTGATTATACTATAATCCATGGCGTCCTTTGAATCGCCTGGCTTCAAAAATCTTTGGGATTTCCTCACCAATAAAAGCGATTCTTAGTTATCTCAACAAGTACAGTCTTACACATGACACATTTGTAATTGAAACACTTTTTGTTTAGTTTTGACGAAGATTTGACACTCGATTCCTATTATCATACACCATTCACCAAAAACAAAAGAACAAGAGCCCGTCCTTCCGGTGTTATTTCATTTTCGCAAATCTCGCTGGCTTGGGGAATTTCATTCTTCATCTAGCGCAGTCTCCACCTATATTTCGAAGCCTTCAATTTATATTAAAGGACACGACGTCGATAGGTATAGAAAAAGAGTCATGCACATTGCACTGCTTCAATATGTTAAAAATTTAGTGACGCACACATATGTAAAAAAAAACTTTTAGGAATGAAGAAAACCGACTTCAAAATGCCCTAAACAGGATGAAATCAAATTTTTGGAGTCATTGCTAAATCAGTTTTTGCCCGTTTTAGTTACGATTGGTTGATAAATAGTTGTCAACTAATTTTTCAAAACGGGGAAACTGATGCCGATGCCAAACATTTAATTTCATCCTTTTGAGGGCATTTTGAAGTCGGATTTCTTTTTTCCTCATAGTTTTTATTTCATGGTTCATGCTGAATAAATAATGATTACTTCTAGAAATTATGGACATGATTTTACAAGTACTGGAGAAAAAGTGAAAAGCTTACGTTTCAAAAAGCCATGAATTCTTTTTCCATGAATCGGGGCGTTTTTTTCTAATTGCTTCACGCAACCGTCGCATAACTTCGAGGTAATACTCCTTATTAACCGTACGACCTTGTGGTAAGAACTCTTGATGCACTATGCCATTATAATCGAAGAAAACAGTATGCAAAACCTTGACATTTGATCGAAATTGACGTGCTTTTTTCGCTCTTGGTGACGTTGAATGCTTCCAGGTGGAGGATTGTGCTTTGGTTTCGACATCACCAGTTATGACCCTTTCAAGCAAACTTGGATCGTCGTTGACGTCATTTAACAGCTCCTGAGCGATCTTCATGCGATTGTTTTTTTGGTCAAAATTCAGCAAAAATCGCCGAGCTAATAAAAACACGTCGAACCTTAGCGACTACCACAGACAAAGTAAACAGTGAATATGGCTGAAAATTTTATCATACTTTAGGGGCATGTATACCAACACAATAAAAAAAAATTTAGACAATCGGACTCTCCAGACCCGCGAAATTTAAAAATTCCGGGTACTTTTTGAACAGACCTCGCATGAATATTGTAAAAGTGGCACGACGACAGTGTTGACAGAAATGCGCTGCACAAAATAATGCTTGACTTTGCCGTCACAACAAAACTTGTCGCATGCTTAAGGTCACGATGCGAAACACAGAGTCCGAGGTCAAGGTAAACGGTGAACTAACGGACAGCTTTATAACGGAATCAGGCTTAAAACAAGGGGATTGACTTCCCCTAATGCTTTTCAATATTACGCTGGAACACGTCATCAGGTAGACATCAGCTGAAACCTTGGGTACACTAATGTTCAAGTCCACACAATTGGTAGCATATGCTGATGAAGTCAATATTATGGCACGTTCAATCTTAGATGCCAAAGGAGCATTTCTGAGCCTACAATCTGAAGCAAACCAAATCGGCCTACGAGTTAATGAAACTTAAACTAAATTCGTGACTAAAACGAGGAAGAAAGCTCCAGTTCGAAAAAACCTGACCTTGAAAATGTTAATAATTTTGTGTATCTTGGAGCCGACCTGAATAGAAGAGGCGCCGAAAAGGACAAGATTAGACGCCGCAAATAAAGCCTATTGCTCCATACTTCCCATTCTAAGGTCCAGAGTTATGCACAGACAAAGTAAACTCCACATTTATAAAACACTAGTCAGGCCTGTGCTGTTATATGAAAGTGAAACATGGACCCTGACGAGCGAATTTGAAAAGGCAGTGGATGTATTTGAACGAAAAGTATTCCTAAAAATTTAAGGCCCAGTGAAACAAGAAACAGAGTGGAGACTTCGTTACAACGATGAGTTGTATGAACTATTTGACGATCCACCTGTAGACGCCCAGCGGGACGCCCGACGGCTCTATGAGGAGACACAATAGAGGCTGACAGCAGATCCTTGTTGGAAGTGAACAACTGGCGTACAAGGTGCCGGAACTGGGATGATTGGTGGAAATTTATTCTGGACGCCAAGGCTCAGCAGCAACAAACTAATCAAAGACCTCGTTAGCTTGATTGGAGAAAATATCTTCTACGGAGCAGACCTAAGCAAAGGTAAAAAAACAAAGAAACGAGCATCCAGGTACCTGAGGAGGTTGAATACTGCCAAGTAACTAATTGGCACGAAAAACAAGAAATTAACTTCTACACATACCAGTTGAAAATTGCCAAGAGGCTAGTAGTGACTAACGTCTCCGGGTGTTAGCGTGAAGGAAATAAAGGAAGACCTATCAAGCAGGGAATTTGAAACAAAAGCAGGGCACAATGTGTTAAACAGAGAGAAAATACACCAGCCTATGTTCAAGATCGAACGCTCTCGTGTATCTAGCGAAAGGCAAAGTGCATCCTATACATGACCTCCAGTACATCCTGACAGAAGAATTCGAGTAAAAGAACCCTGTAGTGAATAAAAAGTTCCAATGTCCGTGAAGGACTGCAGCGATGTTCTGCTGCCTCGGCAGAGGAAGGTGTCGGTTTCTGCCGAGAATGCCCTCGTCCGGAGATGCGTGAATGCGCTGGCAGGCTAGCATTGCGGTGTCGTGGGGCGGGTTCGTTTCCCCGGCACGAGGACCCACTACAAAACAATTTCGCATTCACGAATTGCTTTAAGATCAAAAAGGCGACCGAAGTCGCAAAATAGTAGATAACCTCACCGAAGGAGATGTACTTGTTACAAGAACAAGTGAAACATGAGAAGAAAGGCGAACTTGGGGTTGACCTCGTCGTTACCCAACGAAGTTCATGGCCCACAAATGAAAGAGGGGCAACCGGGTGGTAGTGGAGCCCCCTCATACCCACCCAACCGGAATAAATCCATTGATAGCTTGTTGAAGTGGCCAGGTATTCCTCTTCTGAGTGGAAAACTCATACAACTTGAATTGTATGAACCTTCCCATCAGAAGGGGAGTACCCCGGTGACCAATTTATGTCATAGAATTATACAATTGGATTGCATAAATCTATGCCATAAAAAGGCACTCTGTTTGGGCCACTCAACCCATGACGTCACCTGAAACAAAAGAAGGAATTAGATTATACCCGGCGGCTGGCTCATGTTTTGGGGTGGAAGCCTGCCACCGTACCGGGTCCTATACCCGATTAGAAATAAAGGAAAGACCCTCGGGTACGTTAATACTTCATTTTTTTTTTTTTATTTAATCAATCAACTCATAAATTTTCAATTTTTCAGTAATTTGTATTTTTTCAAAAAAAACTAAAATTTAATAATTATTTTAGGAAATTCGAACGGTAAACACAAAAAAAACGATCTAACGCAAAAAAAGATTTAAATGGATATCGGAAGTGATTGATTTAGAAAAAAAAGAATTTAAACTCAAATATAAAAATGGATAAAAACAGATGTAAAAAAACGTAGACGTAAAATAAATGTAATCAAAAGTATATACATATATATATATAACAAAATTAAGGGCACTCACCCGCATGGTCCTCCGAGCGCTCGACGACGATGCAGATGTCCCTGAAATGTAATACAACTTGTTTTTTTCGGTAAATGCTAAAACGCGCACGTGGTAATGAAGTTCATACAAATTAAAACGTTTTTCTTTGGATCTCAATTCTTCCATATACTTCCGGATGTTTCAACGACAGTAGTCACACAGTTGCTCAGAACAAATTTCCATTCGTCGCTGCTCTTGGTCCACTCCAAATCGGATTTTTTTGTCCGCAAAGCGGCAGATAATCAACAATGACTCACAGGATAAAAAAAAAATCGAAGATGAACGCAAAGACTTCTCGCTCTTGCAGCACGGCCACCACTGTCTTGCTAGCCACTGTCAATGCCTAATTTCACTCTACTATCTTCAAGATTTATTGTAAAAGCGTGGAGTTGTATTCAATGCCATTCCAAGAAACCAAATTACTCTCCTTTTCACATTCGCATTTGTATTTTGTTAGTTCGATAGTTACGGCGAAACCCCGCAACAATTTCACTCGTTCTCAATCACTTTCCGCTTGTTTTCATTTTCCCGCTTTCGTCACTGCACTCGCGGCTCAATTATTTTGAATTATCGAAACACCAGCTAAACAAGATTCCCGATCAAAGAAAAATGCATTCATCCATCCATCGGATGGTCGCAGGCCGCAGCAGTAGCAGCACACAAGAAAGTTTCAGAGCAAAACGTCAAATCGAGGTCGCATGTTAAAAATTCGATTATTTCCCGCATTACTCAGCCTGTCGTCCTCTGATTGCCAATTCCACTTTCCATTCCACTTTTAACAGAATATTGCTCTGCCTAAGATAACCTCTTCCTTTGCTAATTTATATGCAACTTTCTCAAAGTAAAACCAACGCATAACATCTGTATGTATATAATACTATTCGCAAAAATATATCTTCTACCTTCTCAATTACAATCGCGAGCTCAAAGACCTTAGTAATAACTGTTCAATACCTTGTTACAATCATCATGTTAATCAAATTCCGTTGTACGAAATGCAGAATCCTTATAAGCACTTTAAAGTAAGCTTATTTGCAAATACACACATAATTGAAGTTTTTTGCACCATTATTTAAGGGAATAATAAATAATAAATTTGAAGATTATTGATACTTTTCTTTACTGCGTTTCTTTTGTTATATGGAATACGATTTAGATCATTGCTTGTCGTTTCGGATAAATACTTTCTGTAAAATTGTTTGTTGACCAGAACTCATTGGAATTTTAAGAGCATAAATGCATTTGAACTTTATGAAATTGGAATTGCCTTTTCTTCTATAGAAAAATAATGTTCAAACTTTTCACACATTCTAGGCGTGAACGGGCTGTTCGCTTCAGGGATAATATTGAAGATATTTATCACTTGGATGATTTTTAAAATTTGATTATTTGTTCGTACTTAAATTCACTTGTTCCACTCTTTCACTCCGCACGTATTTTGCACCGCGGTCCCGTGCCCAACCCGTCTTTCTCGCCTCGCGGCTGTAAATCGACTCCCCAGTTATTTTTGGCTTTTGTCTCCTTTGGAAGAAATGTACTTTTTCAAGATAGTGGTGTACTTGTATTTGGTAACTCATTGATATAAAAAAATCTGGTATGAAAAGAAGATAATAGCCAGAATGAAAATAGCCAACAACGTCATTTTAGTCTTCTGTTTGCAGAAGGGCTTGTAGTACATATTTTCTCGTTTCCCCCATGTTTTCCTCATGGTCGTATGTGCGTGGCGGGCAATGGTCTAGCTGGAAATCTTGAAACTATATTGTTTGGCACCGCTCGTCGCCGACATTTAGCAAAATTTATCGTAGGTACACAAGTCACTCGTCGGTTCTTCCCCGATGGTGATAATGCACACTCGTTTCGGTTGTTTTTAAAATTTACGTCGTCTTTTGTAGATTCGATTACGTTATCAATTGAAAGCAATTTTCGTTTATAATGATTAGGCGTAATTAAGTGGGAAATATCGGAAGAATTAGACAGGCACACGTTAATTACCGACAAACAAAACAATTTTTTAATTAATATGATGGTTGGAATCGGTAAACTTTGACAAAGTTTAAGGGGTTTAAATGATACAATGATTTTAGCGTTCATATAATTTAAGGGGTTAACCGTTTCGTTCTAAGCATTTGTATACCGCGTTACACCGCAATTCGTTAAATTATATTCAAAAGATATTGTAATAAAATCACTACACATTAAAATATTAAACAGTTTTAGAATTTTGTTCCCCGGGAGTTAAGTACAAAAGACATTTTCTGGACCTATTTTTCATGCGAAAAAAAAACGAGTGTTGCGATGGGGAAGGTGACTGAATGGTTACTCATTGTTAAATTGAGTTTGTGCTGTGTGCCTGTGGCAGCGCTGGCTTTTAGAGCCATAGCTCCTCGATTATTACAACCCTAAAAGCGATACGCCGCCATAGACAGATTCTACTATGGACTATGATTTAAAATTTTCGATATAAAAAACGAAGATCAATTTACATCGAATATCAAAGTGTGCGACTTCAGTTTCCCAAAATATTCATTCAGGTAATGAAGTCGCACAATTTCAAAATCAATCTGCTTCTAAATTGACTTGTTTCAAATAAATATGCCCTTTTTAGGAATAAATACTATTCATATCTTTATTTCGATCTTTATTTAGATTAATCTACATTTCCAATAATCTCATTTAAGATAAGCGTCCGTATGTTAATATTAAAACAACAATACAAAATTAAAAGCACGACTTCTAAAATAGGGCGTTACAACTTTCCTATTTGAAAATTATCATTTAACTTTACCACCATATCAACTGTTCAATCGCGCACTCAATTCAGAATAACTTACGTAACCAGCCAGGTGAGTCTTATTCTTTGCAGTCCACCAGCTCTGCATCAATGCATGTTTCAATTGAACTCGCCCAAAGATTCTCTTCGCATTACAATGAATGAGGCAAAAAGACATCATTAACCACATCATTGAACCAAACCCAATCTTCAGCAAAAGTAATTCAGCGTTTTCTTGATTGCATACACGAAGTTTCAATTTCTGTTTCTTGGCATGCCAGGTTGCGAGACTCCAAAACTGCAAAAGCACCAACCAACAATATGACAGTGTCAGTTCAGAAGTGTTGCATCTAAAAGCGCAACGCTTCCAAGGACCGGTTCCAATCTTGGCTTGAAGCTACCAATTCTATATCTGAACTTAAGTTGCTTATGTAGAATGTTGTCTTGCAGAAATCTTGAAGAAATCTGATCTTAGATAGATAACAAGTATATTCAGGTGCTGTGTGAGATATCACATTGAAAGATTTTATTTTGCTTGTTTTGTGGAAAAGGTTTTTTCAAAGACTTTTTTTTCCTGAAAGCATTTCTGCGACAACATGTCAGAAAGGATTCGTGAACATGAGCCGACATTCAAGCGGACAGTCTGGTAACAAGTGTATTGAGTTGATTAACGAATCACTTATCGAAAAATGTATGTTTTAAAATTAATGAATAACAAGACGTATATTTTTTGAAAGTTAACAAACACCTTAAGTTATTTTTTTAGGGTTTTGTAAAATAATTTTACAAAACCCTACTAGTTTCGCGACCAGTCTGTCCGTCTGTCCGTCTGTCCGTCCGTCCGTCCGTCCGTCCGTCCGTCCGTCCGTCCGTCCGTCCGTCCGTGTGTCACAGCAGTTTTTCTCGGAAACTACTTAAGCTAGAAACATCAAATTTTGTGTGTAGGTGTAAAGTGGTGATCTCTTCAAAGTTCAACTACAAAAAAATTTTATAAGGTATTTAAGGGGGGTCTCCCCTTATAGGGAGGTGACACCCCGAAAAAAAAATTTCATTGAAGGCAGCCGATATGGGTATCAAATGAAAGGTCTTGATGAGAACTTTTCAAAACAGGTCTTAGTTTGGCAAAGTTTGCTTCGAGGGGCGCACAGGGAGGGGAAATGTACGAAAAATTTGTGTCCCCCCCCCTCGCGATTGGACACCTGTGATCCGAAAAATCTGAAAAAAATCAGGAATGTAGGCCTTGGTGAGTACAACAACAACAAATACGTGAGAAGTCGTAATCCACTCAACTTTGTTAGTAATAGTATGATTTATTGATTTTATGTTTTCGTGAATAAAATCTTAACGGTACCCTTAAATTCAATGAAATTCAGTACGTAGATGTCTATTTATATGGTTGATCTCTTCTGAAAGTTTCATAAAGATTGAATCATATTTAGTGAAGTTATAGCGGTTTGAATTTTCCTGTATTACTATGGAACAATATGCGCTGCATTTATTACTATGGCAACATATGGCTATGGAACAACATGCGCCTTTTACCGACTCAGACACTATAATTTTACTAGGATTTGCATGAAAATTTCAGGAATGATAGGTGTCATGTATATCTTTGAGAATCGATTCAGTTAGTGGTATCAGTAATCGTAAAACAAAATAGTGGCTGTTTTAAATGCGAAGATTGAATAATTTTGAGTGGGGTGGGGTTGTAAATACATGAAAAATGTGTTTTCTCCGTCGCGGATGGACATCTGAAATAATTATCAAGGGAGATATTTAAAGGTATAACAATTCCAAAAACCTCAGAAGTCGAAATTCGTTCAACTTTGTTAATAATAGTATGAGCTTCGTATTTCATACTTACTCCAATAAAATCGTCTTTGACATGTTTCTTGATTTGATTCGATACAAAACCCTTCTGACATGAGCGTAGGTCTGTTTACCCAACTTGTTTTTCATTCAAGTTACAAGGATTGAATTTTACCTTTAAAAAGGAGTCCTGACTCCCATAGTACTTTTGTCTGATATTTGGATATTTTTCATATAATTTCTTGACATTTCAAGGGTTAACCTAACTGACAGAATACTCCATCTGTGCAAGAAGAATTCACTTCAATGAACCGGGCTTGAGAAGACAGGTAATCTGAAGTGAAGTAAAGGTGTTGGTTTAGGTCTCAGGTGCATTCCAGCATGTAGAAGACAATCCTGAACAAGACGCGCACATACTTTTGACGATAATTAGCGGATTAATTTTAATTAGATCGGATAAAAACCGAAGGAAAAAATGCTACTCACTGTCAAATTCAGGGGGGTTTAAAGAATATCTCTTTCGACAATTTGAAAATCTGTAATCTTACCCCGGTAATGAAGGATAATGATGAGATGCTTATGTATGACGTTTGATGCATATTTTTAGTGGAGTACAGTAGAGTCTTGCTGATCTTGATATGGCCTAATCCGGATGGATCTTCAATCCGGACAGAATGAAAAAATTAAGTATTTCAATTATGTCCCTTGTAATTCGGACTGACGAAAATTCCACTAGCCGGAATTGTATGTCATATAATATAGGGTAATTATCGGGAATTTATTTATTTCATCTAACAGACTGAATAAAATCCAATAACAAAATAGAACACAAAGAATGAATTAAACCAATTAGTAGTAAATCTCTTAGTCTTTTTTTAAATGCTATGTAAGAAGGGGGAGAGGACCAAACTTGAGATTATTATGGCAGGTATACAACGATTTCAGCGCGTTTTCTATGCTTCGTAACATTTCTGGAACGCTTCGACTGGGATGTCCGCGAGTACCCTCGTTACGGCCGCCTGGATGTTCGTAATCGACTCGAAATGGGTTCCTCTGACCCCCGATTTTGTTCTAGGGAACAAAAAAAAGTCACAGGGTGACAAATCAGGCGAATAAGGCGGCTGTTGCAACACGGCGATCCCTTTAGAGGCCAAATACTTGAACACGCTTAGGGCAGTGTGGCACGGCGCGTTGTCGGGAAGAAGGATTCAGTTACGAGCGATGTCTGGGCACACCCTGGCGACTCGTTTACGCAATCTTTCGAGTACTTGGCGGTAGTAGACTTGATTTACGGTTTGCCCCGATGGAACAAATTCTTTGTGGACGATTCCATGGCTATCAAAAAAGGGAATAATCATCGTCTTCACCTTCGACCTGCTCACACGAGCTTTTTTCGGGCAGGGGAGGGGGGAGAGGGGCTTCGTTTGGAGACAACCATTTGAGCTTTGGCTTTGACTAAGAGCACTATCACCATGCACTTTTACAATTTTAGTGTACGTTTCCGAAGCTTTTATCGTGTCGCGTTGCTCTTGATTTCGTTTCTCCATTTTCGTGACGAGCACCACCAAAATACGTCTACTGAACACTACACAGCGGGCGAACTAAACAAGCTAGAGCGATGGTAAATATATCAATGGAGAGGGGAAGGATGCCGGAGAAGGGAAGGGAATTTCAAGGTCGCAGGTTTACCACAAACGTGGCATTAAGTGTGTGAAAGTGTGTTTCTAGTGCGTTTAAAAGTTTCCTTAAACGTGATTTTGCTTGATACTGATGCGACATTTACTATCTTTTTGATTACATCCAAAACAAAGTAGAAGCTTAAGATACGAGTAGTTCTTCGAGATGAGAGGGAGGAAACATTCAAAATATTCAGTCTTTGCTGGTAAGGCGGCAAATGAGCCAAGTCTCTTGGGTCATAAGTATCTCACAAGGCAATAAGAATAAGCTGTTTTTGGACAGATACGACGCGGATGCTGTGAGTCCCAAAGCATGGATTTCAAATAATACAACCGTATTCAAGGAGAGGGCACACAAATGAGGTGTATAGACCCTTAATGACCCATAGATTTTCGAATTCTTTGGCACGACGTTATCTGAAACCACGCTACTTACATGCACGAGCAAGCATTGCATCGTATTGAGAATTGAAATTCAATTTTCTGTCCAAAAGAATGCCCAGGTCAGAGATCTGGTCAACTTTTTGAAGTGGTAAATTGTTCAGGTTGGAAGTGGACTCGAATACTGAATTCCTTCTAGAGAAGCTTATAACATATAACTTTCCAACATTTAGTTGAAGTATGCCATCATAACACCATTTCAATAATGAATTTATTTTGACCTGCTGAAAAATAGCCTCGAAATCGGAATTCACCGTGTGTTATAGTTTGATGTCGTCAGCATACAGAAGATGAGGTACGTTACTTAAAATTTCAGACAAATCGGAAATGAAGATGTTGAATAAAAGGTTACCCACGTGGATACTTTGTGGCACTCCGGAAGAGGCAATAATTTCTTTTGAAAAAGTGCCCTAAAATTTTACAAACTGATTATTTAGGTTTGATGCGATCCAACCCAGCAAGGAACCAGAGATACCCAACTTCGGAAGTTTGGAGAGAGTAATTGAGGTAAGAAGCATTAGATTAATAGTAGTTGATCGACCTTTGCAAAGAACCAACGTGGTTAGCTTAACACAAATAATTTATTCGATTAACTTCAGAATAGCCAGGACTCGGAAACTTTAAATGTTTTCTTTATTTTAGGAGCATGAATTTCAATGCATTCGAAGAGTATTTTATAGAATGAAGAGACTGCTTCTTCTAAATCTAAATTTGAAAGATAGTTCCAATCAATATTGGCAAGATAAAATTTAATGCTATTGTAATCAGCATGTAAGAAATCAAATACAATACATTCATTGTACGTTCGGGAAAAGCTAAGTCAGATATGGGAAGTTCAACCGAAGAAATGAAATTCCTTCATGTGTTAGAGGAAAGGTTCTCTTTGTCATTGGTTGGACTTGCCACAACATCGTCATAAGCATTGGTAAAAATGAGATCCAACCAGTTCGTTTTGGTTGGGAGTCAGTGCTACTTGTTGTGTCATTACCATCAATGGCATTGATTAGATTAAGATCGATGGTGTTTGAGATGTTTACCGGTAGGAGATGATTATCAGTTTCATCAAGAGTAAAAGATAAATTCGGGCGGTTAAAGTATAATTTGATCGTGTTTGTCTAGAGATGCAGCAATAAAATTTATAATTTCACATATCTGCTCGTAGGAGGTCTCGTCAAGTTAGGTCAAGTGGAATGTAAAATACCCCTATACATATTGTCAGAAAAACTTGCCTGAGTGTATTCGAACCACCTTATGTTCAAAAGTTTTATAGGAGGTAGTATCAACGTTTTCAGAGGCCATGGAACTTTTGATCGTAATCAACACTCCGCCACCTTTGCTTAGACCAGTGGATGAAGAGTCAGCTCTATAAATCGTCCAGGTACTGTCTAGAATTTCGTCGTTTATGTATCCATCATGTAGCCAGATTTTGGAGAACGTTAATAGATTAAAATGGCAGGACTTAGCATCAAAATATAATTTATTTATTTTCCCTCCCATACCGCTACAATTATGGTAAATTATTATTCAAAATATGCAACTCATTTATGTAGCTGCAAACGATTCCATAAAAAAAAGCAATATGGTAAAAGAGTTTAATACCATTCAATGGTAAATTAGTATTAGGTATTACACAATGATAAATTAGTATTATTTAATAGAGACATGTTTAGATCTCACATGCATACCGTATGTTTCTAGATCATTCTTAATCCGGTCAGGAGAAAGTCTGAGCTGCTTGTGATATTTAACAAATAGATGACGTGATGGCTCAATCTCAGTAGGTGAGCCTTCTTGCTGAATTACAAATTTTAGATTAGTTTTGGTTTTAACATCAAAACAGGTTGATTCAGCCACCTTGCGCAACATTTAGTAACGGTAAGACATAAATGGTTTGAAGTACACCATTTGTTTAGAGCATTCGATTTAGTTTGGAGGAGCTAACAGTTTAGATGGAATTTGGCTGCTCAAAATATTCATCAGCATACAAGAGAAATTCATTACAAAGAGGATATAATTTATTAACAATAGAAGGAGAAGAGGTCTAAGAATTGAGCCTTGTAGAACGCCAAATGAAGAATCAAAAGGGCTAGACGTTGCACCAGAGATTCACTCAACAGGGATGACACGATAGATAAGATGACATCCAAAATAGAAGAGCACCCAAGATGCCAAGAGCTTCAAGCTTTCGACAAAGAAGAAGATGAATCACAGTGTCAAAGGCCTTGGAGAAATCGGTAAAGGTCACATCAACTTGTAGTTGGTTATCTAAAGCTCTTGCGATACTATTTGTGAACTCCATTAAATTCGAGGTAGTGGACTATCCTTTAAGAAAGCTATGCTGCTCTGGGGAAATGATAAGGGCTAATGAGTTTGAGAGTCGGTTATCAACAAGTTATTCAAGTAACTTTGGAAAGCAGCAAATTAAAGAAAAAGGACGATAATTCGACACTGACGAAGGATCACCACTTTTAAAAATATGCACAATATTAGCATTTTTCCAAGAGGTAAGGATAGTTCCAAATTCAAATTTAGATTGAAGAGGAAAGACAAAGGAGAACTTTGTGATGAGGCTAACGACTTCAGAAATATGTTAGGCAAACACTCCGGTCTAGGGCTGATATTCCGATCAAGAGCATTGACCATATATTCTTGTTCGAATACATCTGTACAAACATACGAAGCCGGGAAAGGAAGGCGTTTAGGTAAGACAACAAGATGCACAGCTGCAACGGGAGGAGAAAAAATCGAAGAGAAAAATTGGGCGATTGAGTCAGGCACCACCTGAGGAGAAAAACTTCAACACGGTTCCAACGGACCTAACTAGAACTGGAAGAAGAGAATTTTAGCGAATTAAGATAAGCCCAGAAAAGCTTTGTATTATTAGTCACAATAGAATTATCTAGACAACTGAAATAAGTCTTCAAAGCATATTTGATCTATTTCTTGGCAACACTACGCAGCCTGCTAAAATTAGGTCTAGCTTCAATAGTCCCAAGGGTCTTGAAAATACGATGTGCCTTATCTTTGGCTCATAGGACACTAAGCACTCGCCTAGTAAGCCAAGGTTTTGGATTTATTTTACGGCGCGTTTGAAGAGAGGTTAAGAAGCGAATAAGGTTATATATCTACAATATGTGTCAAATTTGTCTAAAACAGTCGCACAATTTAGATGTACAAGGAAATCCAGCCTTTGACGAAAAGCAGTTCTATATTAATAGCTTCATAGTTAACTTTGAAAAAGTCAAATTATATACAGATGTACGTAAGGCTTGAGAAACAGATAAGCAGTTAACTGGAACATTTGATAGAACAAGGGCCAGGAGACAGCCATTAGGATCGCGGATATGATTGAATTGAGAAAAATAGCAATGACATAGGAAAGATGAAAGACTTACAGAAAAAAGATTAACTGAAGAGATAGGAGTAGGGTAATTCTTACACTATCTGAATGATAAGTTAAAATCCCCGGAAATCAATTTTTCGCCGTAAGGAGTCCCACAACTAGGTAAGAGGATAGAACATCCAAACATGTCTCATAAATAGTTAACGGTGAATTACAGGATATATAAACAGACGAAATCAAGAACTCTGTACGATGAGGGAGAGACAATAACACATTCTAATGTATGACAATAACACATTATAAAGTATAACAAAAACCTAAATCAGAACAAAAAGAACAAAATAGAGTTTTTTTAACTGCCACCAAAACTCCACTACCATCAGCCTTATAAATATCAATTAGATGACGGTCACATATATATGAATTTCACTACTCAAAATGTTTAAATTCAGTCAAGTCTCTACATTAATCAGTTTGTCTACATACAAAGTAGTCTTTAAAAAAGCTTTTAGCGGAAGAACCTAAGAAACGCAGGCAAAATCCTGTCCAATAAATACTGCACATATGAATGGGATCGTAGGGGCCTAAATACCCACTTCTTGAAGAAATTCAATATCAATGAATTAAGATGATTGATTATAGACCTCCCAAATCCATAGGCAGAATTTCATGCTTACCTGTAAATTCAAAAATTTGCTTACTTTGTATATTTTAAGATTGTAAAAATTCAGTGAGATAAAAAAGTAAGTCTTTCAATGCACACTTCAGTGGGATGCCTCATAAATTATCATCAATCATCATTTAAAATTATGGGATCTCCACATCCCGGCAGTAAGTATAACGCTTTTATTACCACACCTATTGCGAACGGAATCTCGAAAAGCTGAAATCGGGGTTCTTCAGAGTTTACGCTAATATTGGATATTGTAAAATGCATTGAGCTTTTTTTGTCACTAGATGGTGTCGTTGTCTTATATCGGGGAATACTAATCAGATTGAGTCAAACTGACATGTGTTTGACAGTTTGTATTTCGTCATTCGTGTCAAAAGTTGTATTCATTTAAAAATGAGTGAAATTTCTGTAAAAATTCGTTATATTTTACAATATCACTACGATCAAGGTGAGAATGCATCGCAGGCTCGTGAAAAATTTGTGGTGTCTACCGTCAAGATACTTTATCAAAAGCCATAGCCAAGAGATGGTTCGCTCGCTTTCGTTCTGGAAATTTTGATGCCAGAGATGCACCTCGCTCAGGTCGACCAATCACTGGAAAAGTCGATGAAATCTTACAAAAAAATAAAGAAGACTGACACATAATCAGCAATGACATTGCTAAGGAACTGAATATCTATCACCAAACAGTTTTGGACCATTTGCATAAGGCTGGATACATAAAAAAGCTCGCAGTTTGGGTGCCGCATGAATTAACAAAAAAAAATTTGATCGACCGAATTTCCATTTGCGAAATGCTAATAAAACGCAACAAAATCAAGCAAATCATTACGAGCGATGAAAAATGGGTATGATACGAGAATGTCGTTCGAAAAAGACCATGGTAAAAAAGGTGAATCATCACAAACGACTTCAAAGCCAGGATTGACACCAAATAGGGTTATGCTGTGTGTATGGTGGGAATGGAAGGGAATTGTTTATCATAAAGTGCGAGAACCTGGCCAAACACTCAATTCGGCTCTGTACAGTCAGCAATTAACAAGATTGCAACACGCAATTCAAAAAAACCCGGCCAGAATTGATCAATAGAAAGGGCGTTGTGTTCCATCATGACACTACCAGACCATACACATCTTTGATGACCCGGCAAAAATTTACAGAGGTTGGCTGGGAAGTGTTGAGGCATCCACCGTATAGTCCAGCCCTTGCATTATCAGACTACTATTTGTTTCGATCTCTGCAAAACTTCGTTGATGAAAAGAAATTCACTTCTTAAAGGAACTGTGAAAATCACTTAGCCAAGTTTTTCGCCGATAAACCACAGAAGTTCTACACAGATGAAATAATGGCTCTACCTGAAAAATGGCAAAGGTCATAGATAATAATGGACGATATATACTTAAATAAAATCCATTTTAAATAAAAGAAATACTCAATCGAAAAATCCTATGGTATAGTTGACAAAATAGATCAACGTATAGCATCAACGCCATTTGTAGTTTCTACAAACTGCAGCATAAATTCATGACGTGACAAGTGAAGAGTCGAATCTTAGAAATTATTAAGCCTGATAATGGAATGATTGATAATGGCCTGAATTGAGTTTTTCAACGTAGCACCCACGCTGCAGGTCACTTTTTTCGATACTCGAATATATACCTTCCTGCTTTACTAAGTGACCAATTCAGCCGATGACTTTGTATTAATCGAATGTTCCTGCGAATGCATCAGCCGACGCATATACATAGGCATCCGCAAAATGCACCCGCAACGCGTGTGCGTATTTGGCCAGCAATATCATGTAACAAACCGTCGTCATAACCTGAGATCTCACGGAAGCGATACCCGACAGAGGTCTATCATCCGTACACAATTGCCATCAGCTAGCAAATGTTGGATGATAGATCTCTACCACTAAACCACCACTTGACGTCGGTGAAGAAGACGCCCGTTCACCACAGAACGCTGCGTGTCGAGTTGTTGTGCAGTAATTTTTCGGTCATAGCAGAAAACCCAATCAAGATCTTTCAGAACCATTTCCAAACAGGTCATCAAACTTTAGTCGCAATTGGCATAAAAAACGTTTCTAATATCGCTTCGAACTATATTTCAAACACGAATCAAAATTGATGTATCCCCAGTACATTATCCAGCAACCGATTCGTATAGGAATCATTCTCAGTGCGTAGTTGCGTCAGAAATTTCTTGATCACTTCCGCCGCGTGTTAATGGTTTTACTGCGATCCTACTTTGAGATTTGTGTGACAACATCTGATTATTCCGTGAGCTTAAAGGAAATCAAACCTGCGACGTGGGGCAGCTCAAAACCAGGTGTGGACTTGATGGGTGGTGTTTTTTGATTGAACACATTCAAGGAAGTTTTTGATGCTATGCTTCCTATTTAATCAGCTTTTCAGTCAGTAACTTCTCCAGCATTGCGAGCAAACGTGGATATGGGGCAGTCCCACGAGGGACGCAAGCCAGTGATTCGATTCCATTCAGCCACGTAGCTAAGTTTATATTTGTATAATTAATTTTTCCACATCTATTGATTTTAAACTCGGTACCAGAGCGCAGTTCTTAAAAGTTAAAAAATAAATGTGTAAAGTAGTTTTCCTAAGGGAAAAATTCGGTTTCTGAATTCATTTTGACGAAATGGTCTTGCCAGCAGATCAAAGCAAATTTTCATAATCTCGTGGAAAGTTTGCAAAATTGCAAAAGAACTAGTGCTAACCGCAAACGATAGCAAAAGAAAGTGGGAAAAACGCTAAACTGTTACTGACTTTATTCCCCTGACATAGTGCTAGAAATAATTATTAAAATAGTAAAGGCAAGTGTGTTGCCAGTCACCGTGAGCTATGTAGTAAGAAAAACTCAATAAGAAAACCAACAGTCAATGCACATAAAGGACTCAGCGACTGTTGTAGAAGAGGAAACACTTTTGAAAATCGCATCCACAAATGGCTCATCAAATCTCGCAAACTTTATTCCAATTACATTAACACTTGCTTCGTTTTTGATGCAAATATAATTTCTTAAAAACAAGCTTAATTACACTCAAAATTACTTTTGCCTAATATTTCATGCCCTAGCTGCCGTAGAAGTATTGTAATTGTATGAATAGGTATTTTAAAAATCTTTCCTAAAATTCTCACAATCAACGTTTGAGCTAGAGTGGCCACAAAGCAGCATTGACGAAGAATATTCTCCTTTAGCACGCGTTGTCTTTTCATTCCCAAAGAATTAAAGTGTTCAGCCTAACAAACTCATTATACTTTGCGAACTACGTCAAAGTCAAAAGCGCTTTATTTAATACTAATCGATATAAATTTTCAAAGAATATAAAGCAAATTCCAAACAATAACAATATAAAAACTTAATGGCCCAAATGGCTCTCTAAATTTATACGTTATCATTAAACATATTTCATAAAAAAAAGACCATAGCAATTCAAATTATTTCAGAGCATTACATATTCTGCAATTCAATTGGCAAAAGGAGAAAAAATCAACCAACACTATTCAAAAATTATTTATAATTTAAACACAACAGTGAACTTTGATCCTACACCTTATATGTTTTAACTTAATTCTAATAAAATTCAATCAAAAACTTTAGCTTATACTTAAAAATTCTATGACAATGTTCCTAACCTAAGCGTTTAATCTTATCTCTAATATAATATAATAAACATACCATATATCTAACCTATACCTAATTTTTAACAAAAATAATCAACAACACTAAATGTAGCAATAATTAGCTGAAACTCAAAAACTAAGTAACGAAAAACACCAAAACTGAAAATAAACACGAATAATTTGGACATTGTCATTCAGCCACCAATACCTGGATTGCGCCGTCTCAACTCGGTCAGCTTCAACGAATCTAGCAAATGAGTATCTCCATCGGAATTGTTGGTCTCGTGAACTCAAACTCGGAGGATATTTTATCTTCTTATCGGTGGCCCGTCTATATATGTGATATATGACTGGGACCCCGTCAGAATCAAAAACATATCGATTCATGTCCAAATACACGAATGCTTCTGGAGGAACGAAGCCAATAGTGAGGCAAGTCGCAATATACCCGTCCGTAGGGTGGAACGGCTGTAAAATCCAAGGATTTTCACTCACAATTACAGATCTTGTGATATGATTCCGAACAAGTTTCAATATGAAGATATCGACTCTTGTCACTTGAGCAGTTTGATAAGTTCTTCTATTGATAATGTTTCCAATCCGTCTCAGGCTTTTTGTACAAACCAGTATATGCACGAAGACATTTTCTTTCGAAAACTCTTAATTTTTTCATAGTACTAGCACTCTGTTGTACCAGATTTGATATCCATATGTCAAAACTGGTCTAACCAGGTTCTTGAAACAGATAATTTTGACCTTTTGATCAATGTATTTGGAATGAAAGAGTCTTCGTAGGGGCATGACTACTTTTAGTGCCTTACTGAGCATGATTTTGACATGTTCAGTATAGTACAGATGCTGATCGAGATAAACACCGAGGTATCGAACACAGGATTTATGTGGAACCCGTTCTGAACTACCCTCGCCAGCCACGATGTGAAAATCTTTCCAATTACGTTTCAGGTCTTGACTGACCTCTGCAGCGTTGTCCAAAACAAAATTGTTTCGAACTTCTGCGCATTGATTCTCATTTGCCAATTGTCAGTGTACAGTTGCACATCAATGAACATTTTGTGGAGATTGCTCTGAACTATTGTAGCTTTTCGATCTGCCGTATAGATGATCAGATCATCAGCAAACGCTACCAATGATCGCGTAGGCGAGACGTTAAAATAGCTTGCGAATGAATATTGAGAAAAGCAGGGGCGCAGTAACTGTTCCCTGCTGTAGACCTTGAATTCGCGCATTATTGTCAGATTTCCATCAGTAACATCCAACGATTTCCCGTATAACATATTACACATCATGGGGACAAGGTGTCTGGGGAACTTGTCCTGAAGGAGTTTAAAAACTAGTGCGTCTAACTACACCCTATCGAAGGCTTCCTTCATATCAATGAGACATGCTGCAACACATTCTCTATCATTTAGTTTCCAACTCATGTCTGAGGTTACTTTCGTTATTGATGTGTGGTCGAATGCCTGGCACGAAAACCGAATTGGCGATTCGGCATCAACTTATATTCTTCAATGTGGGCGTTTAATGCCCTGTTGAGTATCACTTCAAACACCTTGCTGATGTTAGCCAGCAAGCTGATTGAGCGATAGCTTTTAGGGCATGAAGGTTCTTTTCCTTTCTTCAAGATCGGAAATACCTTAGCCTTTTTTCACTTATTTGGGAAATATGAATTGCTCAACATGTTGTTGAACAATATGCAATTATTCCTAATAGCAACCTCAGGCAAATATCGGAGAACTACATTTGGAATACGACCAGTACCACATGATTTCTAGTCGTTTATCGTCCGTTCAGGCTTGATTCGAAGTTGGAAACTTTTACTTCAACGACCTCTGTAAATATTTCATTCCCTCTCTCAGGGTTTGGTAGATATACCAATTTAAAATGTGTTCCAATCAGGGTAGGTTTTTGCAAACTATCTCTTATAATCCTGTTTCCATTTCTATCCGGAGTCGTTCTATCAATTTCGATACCAGCCCTATCGAGAAGATTTATATCATCACTATTGACTTCAATATTCGATGCCTTCACTCGATACTTCTTACGGAATATGCTATTCGCTTTCGCGGAAACGCCATCTGAGTCCTGTGGGCTAATAGCCATCAATTTTTCCGCCCATTGATTGCTGACCTCACTCCTGAAATTTGAACGGATTAAGTTCCGGATATTCTTCAGGTGTAATTTCAACAAATCCAACGAGGAATGGTTGTATTCCAAAAATCGTCGATAAATATTATTGACGCGTGTGAGAAGCGATGGTTGGTGTTTCATATCCTTCTATATTGTTTCGATGTTTAATCTTGGGAACTACTTTGTCAATCTTTTTCAACGTCAGCTTCTCTAACTTCGACAAATAGAGATCTATTTCATCGTTAGTTCGATTTCTGTCATTAGGAACCATCTAGCAAGCGTTTCCATCATCATTGGGAGGGGGACATTGCTTCTGGTACTCCCGATTCAACTCCTTTTGAAACTTCCCCCAGTCTGTTTCTTTTAAATTCAACCGATAATGTTCGTGTTGAACTGGAATGAGGAAGAAATCATCCCTTTGATGATTGATTTCCATTACAATTGCGTTATGGTCGCTATAATACGGAAGTTTCCGTTGAGGACTAATAAAGCTGAATTCAAGTCTTGCGTCTGCAATGAAGAGGTCCAAGTATGAATTTGTCCTAGGGTATGTTGGGGACTCCGACCCATATAGATTCCACCTGTATTCAATTTGGTTCTCTGTTATCCACGATTTCAGGAATACACCTCTTGGATTATTGGTGGCGTTCCACCATGATGTATGCTTGGCATTCAGGCCACCAGCAAGAATATAATAACTATGCAGCCTGTTCAATTCGAGTATTTCAAACAAGGAATTAAGCTCTTCCTTGAGCTTGAGAACAGTTCCACCAGTTGCATAGGCAGAGATAACGAAGAGGTTATCCCCACTTGGCAGTGAGATTTTGATAACGGACACTTCGAGTTCTGGTTCAACAAAAAGGTCTGGATCCTCAGAATTTAGAGCGTTTTCAGCAGATTTGAAATCAACCAGTGGTTTCTTTCTGATCGTTAATTTTTCAGTATTGATTCTTTTAAGCTTGAAATGATTTATTTATTAATTTATTTCGGCTGCCGATAGCCAAACCATATCTTTTCCGCTTTGACTGAAAACATTAATTGGCGGAACTTTCTCGTTATTTTCGGCAACTTTTTTAGAAAGACCAGCAGAACTGCAAGCTGGTTTCTTCTCCTTATTTTTATTTTTTAAATAAAGGATAAAATTATCATTGTTATCTTGACTAACATTAGCTTCAACACTTTCGTCAACGTCCATTTCTTGTTGGAGTCCGTCCAGCGCTGCATAGTAATTATTGACAGGAGCGATTTAAAACATGTCTACACGTAACGAGTGCTAAACGTAGAATACAAAGAATGCCGACTGCGTAAGGAGAATTTGTACGACAATGCCCAAAAACTTTAGCAGAGGTGAAAACATTTGGATTTTAAAAGGTGTGAAGAAACATGAAGTTGGAAAAATATGTTTTAAACATTTTATCTGGTAACTTTCAACCTGTTATGCATGACAAAATTGAAAATATTTTTCCATCTTTTAACTTTACTAATCTTACTTAAATTACCTGTTTTCATTTTTTAACTAAAATTAGTTTACATAATTCTTCTTATTCTCTATTTTTCATTCCGTGTTGCCAATCAAGCCGCCTTACCGTTAAAACTCATTGACCCATGCCAAATTACTACCAAATAATAAAATTTGTCAATCGAAAACACACCTAATTTTCAAATAAAAACAAAAATATTCACTTTTTCCTTGCTTCTCCCATTCGTCCTGTCACCCTCATTCACAGGATCAAAGCACTTTAATAAGTATAGGCTGTGCCGCGTGCAAATCAAATTGAACATAAGAACAAGACCAAACACCAAAAGAAAGTAACAAACATGACAGAAAATCAATAATTAATTCCTAATCGCATGCTGTGTGTTCTACTGGTTTTTAATAAAAACCAAACGAAAATAGGCGAGACACCGTTGGACACAATTTAGGATATTGATTTTCCACAAAGTTATTTCACAGGCCGAGTCAGAAAGTATAGAAAACCGTTCAAGGCAAGGCATGAAAGTCGATACATATTTTCCATCTAAGGCATTTATAACAGGCAAAGTAAGGCAGAGGCAAGCGAGTGCTGGGAAAGGAAGTAATTCATTGGAAAATTTAACGAGGGAAGTTGGTAGTTAGTCACGCATCAGAGGTTGGCCTACTAGGGATGAAGCCAAGAAGAAAGATGGTTAACGTTGGTGGTTTATTTATTTAAGGCATCCGGAACTAAAAGTTGAATTATATCGCACATGCATGGGAGTACTCGTATGTTAGATACGATTTCAATGAATGCATTCTCGATTGCAGTTGACAATTTTGAAGTGGTTTACCAGCATTTGGTATTTTTTAATAAGGTCAATGCTCACAGAAAATTAATTTCATTGGAGATACATTTGATACGAACGACTGCACACCCGCCATACCATAAAAACATCAACATCCCATTTTATCGCAGCAATTTAGAAGAATTTTTAATAGGGCACCCAAAGAGGGAGCGATCGAATTGAATGATACTGAAAATATTCCATTGTATTTTTCTGTTATTTTCAACAGAAAAATTATATCAATAAATCCCCTCATCCTTCGCCATCTAAGCGGGCAATAAAGTCAACACAATGCTAAATGAAATGAGATATCTGGACGAAGAAAAGATTTTTATTTTATTTGCACATCACCATCAGCATCACTGCCTTCATCATCAACAATCACCATCAGTTGAATTGAAATGATGGCACTCCCTCTGTCGAAGAGGAGCTGCCTCTCACATTACGATAGGGAAACTTTTCTGAAGTGAGAATTGCTAATTTGCAATTCGTGCATACTTTTTGTTCCTACGTTATCCTTCGCATAGTTAACGACAATGACATGGAAATTTAAAAGCAGACTTTTATTGAATGCTACATCATTTTGTCTCTTTTTGCTGCCATTATAGTGTTCGGGATGCTGTTGGACTGTAGCTTTTACTGCTGCTGCTGATGCTGATGTTGTGACGCCAATTGATCTTTTGCTTGAAGGTTTAATCGTTTGGGTTCACACCATGGGATGATGGTTTTGGCGTAGGGAAGACACAGTGTGTAACAAAATCGTGACTATCGCGTTATGTACGAGTGGTTAATGAGGCTAGTCATGACTACTATTTAGCTTCCTTTTGGGATGTTAGTAATCAATTATTCTTGCTCCATAAAAAAAAAAACTATAATTGGAGCATATAATCGTGGAAATAAATACTTCGCTGCAAAAGCTTGAAGATTGAATTGAATATAAAACTAAACTTCAGAGATATGCAAAGAACATTGAAATCACGATTCTCAGAATGATTTACCTTTTTCACCGACTTCGAAACAGAGAATGTGATCAGTTCCTACGGTATATGTTTTTTGTTGTTGCTTTTTTTATGTATGTTGCACGGGAATAGATAGATGAATCCAGTTTTCGGCAAAGTACTTGACTTGCTTTCTTTTAGCTCCCATTAGAAGGCCATGTAATTCAAATAATTGTTAAGGACTTTTACCGTTAAAACAAAAAAAAAATTCCGACTTTCACTCAATTTTTCGGCATAACTAATTGACGCTTGCGAAAATTTTCACTGTTTAGGTTTCATTTTCTTTACTTGCTTTTTTGTTTATTGCTCGACAATTAGTTTCAGTTTATCGATAGAAAATACTCCTTCAAAGCAACGACTAGATTGTTGCTCCCCAGATATGTTCGCTATAACATATCGGGCATTTTGCAGAAACTCCTTGACCTGATATGGACCTTTGAATCTGAGCCTTAGCTTTCGACTTTCACCAGTGGACAGCGCCTCTGTCCTCACCTACCGATAGATTCGGTGGCTTTATCTCATGTTTATCAAAATCTAACTTCATTTTATCACGATTCTCCTTCAACAATTTCCTTACGATTTGATTTCTGGACGAATTTTTGGTTCTACTATTTAACGCTTCGATCTCTCTAGTGAGCGGACTATCATGAAAGTCTATACACTCAAACCGAAACACCAGACTAGAGGGTGTCCCTTTGTTATATATTGAAAGAAATTATCGATAGCCCATTGGACTGCTCCAACTTTTCTATTCCAATCCAGACAATCTAATTCCTTCGATATAGAGATTAGGGCGGAGTCTTTTAAATCGCTCCTGTCAAAAGTTTTCAAAAATTAAATTAATTTTTTAAAAACGTTATTCCGAAGTTAATTTTTATCGGAAAAAATCTTATATTGTCGAAGTAATCGACTCAGGAAATTTCTATCGAATATTTTTACTTCGATTGGTAACGAAAAACAAATTACTCAAGAAAACTTCGCCGCTGATATGGAGGAGCCCGACGGCTTCCCACCGTTGGGGCATCCTGGGGAAACGACGAATACGAAACTGGCGATAACCACCAAAAAATAACATAACGAAGAAAATTCCGCAGATGGAGGGTGCAAGCTGCAAATAATAGCGGACAATCAACAAATGGCCAAATTGCAGAAAGAAAATGATGAACTAAGGCAAGAGATACAGTCTCTCAAGGATCTCTTCAAGATAGCGATGAAGCCTCAAAAGACGCAGCCACAAAATCAATGGCAACAGGTAACAAAGCCGAAGAAAAGTACAAATCAAGCAATTCCAGAAGAAGTTCTTAGTGCTGGTGGCACCAACGAGAGCCAAAACTAGTTTGCAGCGCTGGAGGGATTAACCGAAGATATGGAAACTGAAGAAAACATCGGAGGTAATTTTAATCAAGATAATGACTTTAATTTTATTCAATATTTAAAGAACAAAAATAAGGAGAAAAAACCAGCCCGCAGTTCTGCTGGTTCCTCTGAAAAAGCTTCCAACAAGACAGAAAAAGTTCCGCCAATCAACGTGTTCGGACAGACCGGGAAAGATATGGTTCGGCTATTTCGAAATCAAAAGAGTTAATGCCGAAAAATTAACTATAAGGACAAAATCACTGGTTGATTTCAAGTCAGCCAAAGATGCGCTGATTTCTGGGGAGGTTCCACACTTCACCTATACCCAGAAAAGTGAAAAGAATCAGACCTTCTTGTTGAAGGGTTTGGACAGCGGAGAGGATACGGTCGATCTTCTTCAGGTGCTCAAAGAGGCTGCACCAGATATTGATTTTGTTTCAGTCAAAGCCTTTGCGACAAGAAGGTCGACCATAGAAAGGAAGAATTTACCACTTTACCTGGTACAAATTGCAAATAAGAGCAGTCCAAGTGCCCTTCAACAAATAAGGTACTTGAATTGCGTTAAATGCAAAGACGTTCATGCTCCCGGTGAGTGCAAATTGGCTCAGACGGAGCCTAAAGAAAAATTATACTGCGTTAACCACGGTGTTTTTGGTCACCCAGCATCTTATCGAGGATGCTCCCGATATCAAGATGCAAAAGTTAAATTTGCTCCAAAGCAAGCACAAGTACACCGTAATATCATACCTTCCAACTTCGTCAAGCCCGTAGTATCATTTGCACTCGCCGCTAGAGGACCAGCAGAAAATGCTGGAAATAATGTAAATAATGTAAGTGGCAATAATGAGCTGCTTCTCAAAATTTACCAGCAAGTTAATTCTTTATCGGAGAGAATCGACAAACAAGATTCAAAAATTAACTTTGCTTTTCAGCGTGTAGGTCTTTCAAATGCCTAATAATAACTTGTCATCCAGTCATATTCCCATATAAAGGCTTCGCCTCATATCGATCAACGTCAACTCTATCGTTGCCATACATCGACGTGATTATCTCCTTGAATTTATTGCTAAGCAAAAGCCTGACATCATACTTCTCACTGAAACCCACCTCAATTCATGGCATTCCATGATATTTAAAGATTTTGCACTCGTAAGAAACGATAGGGTAATAGGTGATGGGGGAGGTGGCACCGGGATATTGGTTCGAAGACCCTATCGTTTCCAAAATATTGAAAAAGTCGAATTCAAAAACTTTGAATTTCTTGAAGTGCCCGTCATCAAAATTTCACTGCCAGGTGGGGATAACCTCTTCGTTATCTCTGCCTATACAACTGGTCAAAATGTTCTCAAGCTCAAGGAGGAACTCAATTCCTTGTTTGAAATACTCGAATTGAACAGGCTGCATAGTTATTATATTCTTGCTGGTGGCCTGAATGCCAAGCATACATCATGGTGGAACGCCACCAATAATCCAAGAGGTGTATTCCTGAAATCGTGGATAACAGAGAACCAAATTGAATACAGGTGCAACCTATATGGGTCGGAGTTCCCAACATACCCTAGAACAAATTCATATTTGGACCTCTGCATTGCTGACGCAAGACTTGAATTCAACTTTAATAATCCTCAACGGAAACTGCAGGTGCTTCCTTACGATAGCGATCTTTACGCAATCGTGATGGAAATCAATCATTAAAGAGATGATGCCTTTCTCATTCCAGTTCAACATGAAAACCATCGGTTGAATTTCAAAAAAACCAATTGGGAAAGGCTTCAAAGAAAGTTTGATCAGGAGTACCAGAAGGAATGTCCCTCTTCTGATGATGGCAACTCTTGCTCAATGGTTCCTAATGACAGGAATCTAACTAACGATGAAATAGATATCTACGAGTATTTGTCGAAGTTAGAGAAGCTGACGTTGGAAACGATTGGGAAAGTTGTTCCCAAGATTAAACATCGAAACAATATGGAAGGATATGAAACACCAACCATCGCAAGGTTGAAAAGATTGAAAAGCCTTCTTCTCACACGCTTCAACAATATTTATCGACGATTTTTGGACTACAACCATCCCTCGTTGGCTTTGTTGAAATAACACCTGAAGAATGTCCGGAACTTAATCCGTTCATACTTCAGGAGTGAGGTCAGCAATCAATGGGCGGAAAAATTGAGGGGTATTAGCCTACAGGACCCAGATGGCGATTTCGCGAAAGTGAATAGCTTATTCCGCAAGAAGTCTCGAGTGAAGGTATCGAATCTTGAAGTCGCTAGTGACGAGATAAATCTTCTCGATAGGGCTGGTATCGAAATTAATAGTACGACCCCGGATAGAAATGGAAACAGGATTATATGTAATGGATTGAAGAAACTTGCCCTGATTGGAACACATTTTGAATTGGTTCATCTGCCAAACCCAGAGAGAAGGAATGAAATATTTTCGGAGGTCGTTGAAGCAAAAGTTTCCGACTTCAAATCAAGCCTGAACGGCCAATCAATTCTTCATTTCAATGAAACATTAACATCTGACCTCATAACGACCTTGAATCTTATTGATTATTTTGTCAGCTATGAAGACTTGTGTTTCATATTTCGCAGAATAAACAACAAAAAATCATGTGGTACTGACGGTATTCCAAATATAGTTCTCCGACATTTGCCTGAGGTTGCTATTAGGAATCATTGCATATTGTTCAACAACATGTTGAACAATTCATATTTCCCAAATGAGTGGAAAAAGGCTAAGGTATTTCCGATCTTGAAGAAAGGAAAAGAATCTTCATGCCCGAAAAGCTATCGCCCAATCGGCTTGCTGCGTAACATCAGCAAGGTGTTTGAAGTGATACTCAACAGAGCATTAAACGCCCACATTGAGAAATATGAGTTGATGCCGAATTGCCAATTTGGTTTTCGTGCCAGGCATTCGACCATACATGCAATAGCGAAAGTAACCTCAGACATCTGTTGGAAACTAAACAAACAAGAATGTGTTGCAGCATGTCTCATTGATATGGAGAAAGCCTTCGATACGGTGTGGTTAGATGGACTAGTTTTCAAACTTCTTCAGGACAGGTTTCCCAGACACCTTGTCGCCATGATGTGTAATATGTTATACGTCATTTGTTGTAACTGATGGAAATCTGACAACAATGCACGAATTCAAGATCTTGAATGGTCTACAGCAGGGAACAGTTACTGCGCCCTTGCTTTTCTCAATATTCATTCGCAAGTTACTGAACAGCTTTGATTTAAATGTCTCGCCAACGCGATCATTGGTAGCGTTTGCTGATGATCTGATCATCTATACGGCAGACCGAAAAGCTACAATAGTTCAGAACAACCTTCAAAAAATGTTTAATGATGTGCAGCTCTACACCGACAATTGGAGAATGAAAATCAATGCGCAGAAGTGCAAAACAATTTTGTTTCGGACAACGATGCAGGGGGCCAGTCAAGACCTGAAACGTAATTGGAAGGATTTCCACATTATGGCTGGTGAGGGATGTTCAGAACGGGTTCCACATAAATTCTGTGTTCGAAATCTCGGTGTTCAGCTCGATCAGTATCTGTACTATACTGAACATGTCAAAATCATGCTCAGTAAAGGACTATAAGTAGTCATGGCCCTTCGGCGACTCTTTCATTCCAGATACATTGATCAAAAAGTCAAAGTTATTTGTTACCCTGGTTAGGCCAGTTTAGACATACGGATGCCAGATCTGGTACAACCAGAGTGCTAGTATAATGGAAAGATTAAGAATTTTCGAAAGGAAATGTCTTCGTGCATGTACTGGTTTGTACACAAAGCCTGAGACGGATTGGAAGCACTATATATCGAATAGAAAAATTTATCAAACCGCTCAAGTGACAAGAGTCGATATCTTCATATTAAAACTTCTTCGGAATCATATCGCAAGATCTGTAACTGTGAGTGAAAACCCTTGGATTTCACAGCCGTTCCACCCTACAGACGGGTATATTGTGACTTGCCTCACTACTAGCTTCGTTCCTCCAGAAGCATTCGTGTATTTGGACATGAATCGATATGTTTTTGATTCTGACGGCGTTCAAATCATATATCACATATATAGACGGGCCACCGGTAAGAAGATAAAATATCTTCCGAATCTGAGTTCACGAGACCAACAATTCCAATGGAGATACTCATTTGCTAGATTCGTTGAGGCTGGTCGAGCTGAGATGGAGCAATCTAAGTATTGGTGGCTGAATGACAATGTCTAAATTATTCGTGTTTATTTTCTGTTTTTGTGCTTTTTCTCGTTACTTAGTTTTTTAGATTCATCTCATTATTGCTACATCTGGTGTTGTTGTTTATTTGTATTATAAATTAGGTATAGGTTTCAATATAAGGTAACGTGTTTTTTTTTTTTTTTGATTGAACTTATTTAGAATTAGGGTGTATCATATTAGGTATAGGATATGAGTTCATTGTTGTGTTAGTAATATAAGTAATTTTTGAATAATGCTGGTTGGTTTTTTCTCCTTTTTCCAATTGAATCAAAAAATATGTAATAATCTTAATTAATTTAAATTTGCTAGTGTATTTTTTTTCATTAAATGTGCTTAACTGATAACGTATAAATTTAGAGAGCCATTCGGGCCATTAAGTTTTTTATAGTTTTATTGTTTGGAATTTGCTTTATGTTCTTTTAAAAATTTATAACGATTGGTATTAAATAAAGCGCTTTTGACTTTGACTTTGACTTTGAGATTAGGGCGGACACTAAAAACTTATTCAGTTATAACTTAAAATTTTTGGATCCACCGGAAGCTTTATAGTCGAACTTTACTAGTAATTTTCAAATAAATAACGCTGTTTCCTTTACGACTATACTTATTTATTTTTACAGTAAATACAGGGTTTTCCAATAAGAGGTGTTATTTTGATATTAAAAGAAAAGTGCCATTTTTTAATACAAATGATCGGATGTTTATTTCATTATAAAAAGGAAGGTATGCTGTTAATAGTGAAAAGTAACATCAGGCAAATGATCACCACGACCACGCTTACAGGACCATATCCTTTTCATGAAATTTTCCATAACCAAATCGCAAAGTGGCTGCCCTATGTGCTCGATAGGCTCACGAATTCCATCTTTGAGGTCTTGAATCGACGCTGGGCTGTTGACGTAGACCTTGTCTTTCACGTAGCCCCAAAAGAAGAAGTCGTAAGGTGTTAAATCAAAAGGTCTCGGTGGCCAATTGTGATCACCTCTTCGAGAGATAACACGGTCCGGAAGCTTTTCCCGTAAAAGATCAATGGTTTTGTTGCTTGTGTGGCACGTAGCGCCGTCTTGTTGAAAGTAACGGTTGTCCAGATCAATAGCATCCAATTCCGGTTATAAAAAAATCGCCCATTCGCCGTAACTGTTGCTCCAGCCTCATTTTCGAAAAGTAAGGTCCAATGACTCCACCGGACCATAAGCCGTACCAAACAGTCACACGTTGAGGATAGAGAGGCTTTTTAACAATAACTCTTGGGTTTTCCGAGCCCCAGATGGGGCAATTTTGCTTGTTGACGAAGCCACCGAGGTGGAAATGGGCCTCATCACTCAAGATGATTTTTTGATGGGATTCCAGATCAAATTCATGCATTTCAAGGACCCAATCAGCAAAGACACGACGTTGTTGATGACCGACCGGCTTGAATTCCTGTGTTAACTCAACTTTATAAGCCTTCAGACCCAAATCTTTATGCAAAATACAGTGTAGTGACGTTTGCCGAATGCCTAGCTCCAATGAACGACGAGGAATCGACAAACCTGGGTTTTCTTCAACACTTTTGGCTACAGCAGCAATATTCTCGGCTGTTCATGAGTGACGTGCACTTTTATAGTGGATTTTAATAATCTCAACGCGTTGTTGAACCGTGTATCGTTCCATTTTTGTTATTGGCAAAGTTTTTACTTGTCAAATGTCAAAAAATGACAGCTTTAAAAGTGACATCTACCGAAATTGGGGCTATTCAAAATAACATCTCTCATTAGATTTACGTACTTCGATGCGGAACACACGGTCTTCTTCAGCACATAAAATAATTTTCCCTATTGATCTACTGTTTATACAACTTACTTGTTTCTACAACAATCACAAACTTAATCCTAATCACTTTACAAACAATCAATCTATTAATTTTGAATCACTTCCGGCATTTCCATTCAATCTCCGGTTCGCAGGTTCTTTTCTAATGTCAAGAATTTCACATATATCAGGTTTATTGTTCCTTAATTCCTCTTTAATGACCCTAAGATTTCCCATAGTTATCGCATTTCCTTCGCTTACGATATGCGAGTTATGAGTGTGACAATAAAAAAAGTTTACTTTATTTGCCACAGACAATGTATTCGGAATCATAACATAAATGAAGACTTTGAGAAGAATAAAGTATAGCATGCATCAGAGAGGAATAAAATAAAGTATTTGGAGAAAATAAAGTATTTTCCAATTATGATGTCACTTTACCAAATAAAATCTAGTTTTTGAGATACGGACTGTTAGCTACTTTACTGGAATAGATCATACTTTATTACAGAGTATGGTTGGCAATCGTAACTGCGGTAGAAACGTATCGACGTGTGCTCAACTAAAAAAAATATTATTTTTGTAGGAACGGTAAAATCATAACATTTGGTACAATTTTTCTAAATACTGTTTTATTTTCCGTTTTTTATTGTTATGAAGTGTTGAAATGGCTAAACTTAGTGATGAAGACATAAGAAGACTCTTGGAAGATTCTGATAGTGATAATGCAATCATGGACTCATTGGATCAGGAAGATGACCAAGACCACGGAGATGATGAAGATATGGAAGCGCCTATAGAAGTTAGGCCGGATATTGAGGAACCAATAAAAATGATCACCGGTGAAGTGCAGCTTCGGACTGATGCAGATGCGTGTTCCAGCCCTAGTGCCCTCAAGCTCCCTTTTCAACTTCATCTCACGCACCGAAACTAAGAAGACGAAGACAATCAAGCGCTCCTGCAGATGTCGATTCCCAGTAGAGTTTTGAAGTCAAAGAACTATCGCGAACACAGTTCATAGGCCATGATGAACTACTTCGTCTGCAGGTATCATTTGATTTTGAAACTGATGTTTGTACAATTTTCCGTAAAATTGTTGATGATGACGTAATACATATGATGGTGCAACCAACCAATTTGTATGCTCAACGGCTGTTACAAGAACCTGCCTATCCACATAGTTACAAACTACGTTGGTCAGATATGGATGAACCCGAAATTTTTAAATTTCTTGGCGTTGTATTTCTTACGGGTGTAATAGTTTTCCCAACGCTTAAATGCTATGGAAGAAAGATGATATTTACTATCACCCATCGCTCTATAAGATAAATATGTCTTACAACAGATTTCGGCTGATCCTGAGATGCTTACATTTTTGTGATAACAACGCGCCCAGAGATAAGAATGACCAGCTATACAAAATCAGTCCCTTGAGAAACCTGATTATGGGGAATTCCCGAGCCATTTATACGCCCGGCCAGATTATTGTAGTTGACGAGTCAATGGTTCACTTCCGTGGTAGACTTGTGTTCCGGCAATATATCCTCGAAGAAATATAAATATGGCATAAAAATCAGCTCTGCAGAAGGTTACACGTGGAGATACCAAATTTACAGTGGGTAAAGTGTACAATTTTTTGGCTTGGATATCTCTGGCAGTATAGTTGTAACATTGGCGGAAAGTCTCTTCAATGAAGGTCGCTGCATAATAACTGACAATTACAATACTAGACGAGCATTTCTCTGGTAAAGTTTTTACATTCCCGCAATACGGATCTTTGTGGTACAGTGAACCAAAAAAGGAAAGGTTTTCCCAAAGATGTGGTAGATGCTCAAGTGGCGACAGGTGAGATTGCTGTGAAGCAAAACAATGACAACGTGACTGCTAAAATGGAGAGCCAAACGAGATGCTTGTGCATTGTTGACTTGCCATGGTAAAGAAATGTCTTCTACATTTGGACGTGTCCCGAAACTCAAGCCCAACATGACCCTGAGTTACAACAAAGGAAAAAAAGGTATAAACGTGGCTGATCAAATGGCTAGCTATAACACTCCTATTCGAAAAACTATAACATGGTATAAAAAGGTTGCAATAGACTTACTATCAATAGTTGTAGTAAACTCTGTGGTTATATATAATGAGTTGCATCCTGGAAGCAGAGAAAAACTGAGCATTCTGGCAGCACATGAAGCTTTTGCGAAAAAGTTTTTACAACCTGAACTTTCACAATTGTCACGGGAGCCCAACTCTGCAAACATAGTCAGAACGCCACTATTACATGCTGGGTCCTCAGAGTCATTGAAATCAGGTCTATACGGACCAACATCAGGAAGACTGTCTTCTTCAAGCACGCGCATCTCATTGGGAAACGCACATTTTTTAGAAACCTTTGGGCATGAAAAGATCTCGTGTCATCCACAGAAGATGCGTAGGATGCTATCACAATCTCCTTGGTGAAAGACGATTTGCTCCATATGCACATGCTCAGGGTAAGCGAGTGTCAACGCAATGCAAAATTTGTAAAAAAAGCATACTGTATTGATTGTTTTTCGGAAGTTCAAGTTCACCAATAAAACTCTGTTTATTTTCTATTAGGTTGTTTTATTTTGTGCTGTTATAGCAAAACTTAAAAAAATCGTCAGGTTTTTGATCGTTTATGTCTATCATAGCTTTGGTCATAAGTCCAGAAATAAAAAACGAGCTATAAAGAAACCGCGTGTACCACACTGGGTACACGGACACGGCGGAACCGCTCCGCGTGTACCACAAACGGTACACTGGACTATTAGCGTGTTAAGCTATTGGGTGATATCTCTTATCAATTTATTATTGGAGCAATGCAGCTCCGATCACCAATGTACTGAAATCGCTATGCACTTCCGTTCTAGCATACGGGTCACAGATTATTCTAAGCTAGCATTGGTTGCGTAGACGTGTTTTTAATTGCTCCTGTAAATAATTTTCAAAAATTAAATAATGTTTTACAAAAGTCAGTTGAAATTAATTTTTTTAATTGAAAACATACACCGTCGATTTATTCGAACAATTATCGAATACCTGAAGTTTTCTTTCTGAAGAAGTCTCAAAAAGCGGAAAAGCATTCAAGAGTAGTCCCGGTTTATGAACACTCCTTCTAATCTCGCTGTAAAAGCAACGAGGCGGATCAAAAAGAGTGATAATGCCCATCGCGAACAATAAAGGGCGCCAAAAAGCTAAAGCGAAGATTCGAGAACAATGAAGAAAAAGAAAAATTGAACATTTTATCAATCATCGTATTCGAGCAACTAAGCAAAGCTAATGACATAGTGGAGAAGTATGGAAGAGAAAACGAGGAACTCAGACTAGGATCCAGTGAAGAGAGCTAGTTAGCAAACTAACTTTCAACCAAGAAAAAGAAATCACCAAGAAAGTTAAAGAAGTAAAGTCAAAAGCAACCGAAGACAAAAAATCAAAGAAACCGCAAAAGGAACCTGATCAAGAAGATGTCCTCAGCGCAGGCGGAGCAAACGTCATTACAAACTATTATGCAGCGCTAGCTGGGCTTGACGATTGAAAAGGATAAAGGTAACGAAAATTTTAAACATTGTTTTATTAAACCTGATAATAAATTCATCGAATATTTAAAAATTAAAAGTAGGGAGAAAAAAAAGTTTTGTCTGCTGGTCTGTCTGTCAATATTAACCAAAAGAAAGAAAAAGTCCCACCAATCAATGTACGAGTTTTTGGGCAAACTGGCAAAAATATAGTTCGGCTTTTGGCAGCCGAAAATAAACTTAGTGATTTTGAGATTAAAAGAGTGAATGTCGACAAACTGACGATTAAAACTAAGTCACTGATTGACTTTCAGACAACAAAAAGTGCGTTGGATTCTGGAGAGATTCCGCACTTTACGTACACCTCTAAGAGCGAGAAAAACCGACCTTTTTATTGAAGGGTCTGAATTGCGGAGAGGACGCATTGGATCTCCTTCAAGTGCTTCAGGAAGTTGCACCAGAAATTGAATTTATAGCAGTTAAATACTTTGCAACAAGGAGACAGATTGGCGAACGTAAAAGTTTGTCTTTCGTTGTTTTTATATCACTATAGCCCGTTTCGAGCCTTCGCCTACAGATAGTTAGAGTATCTCATTATTAAGATCGAATGAGTCGGCACTCCAAAAGGTGATATGGTCAGTATCACGCTTTGGCCGTATGTCCCTCCATCCAGCTGCGATGCATTCTGATTTTAAACCAGTACGTATTATAACAGAATGGGCTTATAATCCGTCCGAAGAATCACTCGAATTGAATCTCGTTGCCGACAACGAGAGGCTTACGGGATGAGTGCTCTAACTACTACACCACGCGGACTAAAATTACTTTTACTTATTCAAAATTTTTTACTTATTCAAAATTTCGAGCAAAAGCAGTCCAAGTGCCCTACAAAAAATCAGGAACCTGAACTTCCGAGTGGTGAGGTGGGAACACTTCCAAAAGAGTGAGGTCAACTAGTGCTATAGGTGCCAAAGATTCGGTCATTCGGCTGCGAATTGTGCCATGAAATATAGATGTGTAAAGTGCAAAGATTTTCATGTTCCAGGCGAGTGCAAATTGATTCTAACGGAGCCAAAAGAAAAACTACATTGTGTGATATGCGGTGTCTTTGGTCAACCAGCATCATATCGAGGATGCCCCCAGTATCAAGATGCAAAAATAAAAGTTACGCCAAAAAACCTCAAGTAGACCGCAGTGTATTACATTCTAACTTTCTCAGGCCCGAGGTGTCATTTGCACTTGCGCCTAGAGGACCAATAGACAATGTAATTAAAATAAATAATGTAAGTGGCAATAATGAGCTACTTGTTAAAATTTACCAACAACTAAATTACTTATCGGAGAGAATCAATAAACAGGATTCAAAAATTAACTTTGTTTTTCAGCGTTTAGGGCTTTCAACTGGCTCGCAATAACTTCTCACCCAGTCACATTCCCATGGATAGGTTTCGCCTCATCTCGATCAACGTCAACTCATCGACGTAACTGTCTCTTGGAATTCCTTGTCAAACAAAAGCCTGACATCATCCTTCTCATTCAAACCCACCTCAATTCTTGGCACTCCATGACATTCAAGGATTTTGAATTCGTAAGAAACTATTGGGTAAACAATGATGGGGACGTGGCATCGCAATATTGGTGAGAAGACCCTATTGCTTCCAAAATATTGATAAGGTGGAATTCAAAAGCTTTGAATCTCTTGAAGTGTCCGTTATCAAAATTTCACCGCCAGGTGGGGATAACCTCTTTGTTATCTCTGCCTATGCAACTGGTCGAAACGTTCTCAAGTTCAAGGAGGAGCTGAACAGGCTGCATAGTTATTATATTCTTGCTGGTGACCTGACTCACAGGCATGTACTATGGCTGAATGCCACCCATAATCCCAGAGATGTATTCCTGAAATCGTGGATAACAGATGACCAAATATTACAGGTGCAATCTATATGCGTCGGAGTTCCCAATATACCCTAGGACAAATTCATATTTGGACCTCTGCATTGCTGACGCAAGACTTGAATTTAGCTTTAATTGTCCTCAACGGAAACAGCAGGTGCTTGCTTACGATAGCGACCATAACGCAATCGTAATGGATCAAAGGGATGATGTTTTTCTCATTCCAGTTCAAAATGAAATTTATCGGTTGAATTTCAAAACAAGTTGGGTAGACAGACCTACGCTCATATCAGAAGGGTTTTGTACTCAAAGTCTCAGATATGCAGTCACCAGCAACAAATAAAGTCAAGAAATTTGTCAAAGAGATGTGCATGTCTAAAAGAAAATTCATTGTTTTTCTATTTACGACGGTCGACACTTTGTTGCAAACCAACAAAAATCACTCAAATCATGAATTCTCAAAAATATTCATGTTATTGACCTTATTTGAAAATTTCAAGAAGATCGAATCAAAACTGCAGTGACTGATTCGAAGGAAGGTCCATAAAATATCAAAATCATGCGTTATAGTTGTTGTAATTGGAATAATTTCCAATGGCTCTAACTTCCGTGCATATCATTCGATTTTCATCAAACTTACAAAGTTTAAGGATCTTTTGTAGAACTACTTAAATATAGAATTTCATTCAGTTTTAGGGTACATATACGATTTTACTGGAGAAAATATGAAATTCAAATATCATACTATTATTAATGAATTCCGTAAGAAATTTCCAGTGTAGGTATCGAATCTTGAAGTCGCTAGTGATGAGATAAATCTTATCGAAATTGAAAGTTCGACTCCGGATAGAAATGGAAACAGGACTATATGTGATGGATCGCACAAACTTTGGTAGACGGACCAATTCAAAAAGAGTTCCTACTCTTTTTGAATTCTCTCTTTTTGAAAAATTCGTGAGCACGGCAAGTTTTTGTAGAGAGTTTCTAGTAACCGAGATTTCCGATATCCGAGATACAAGCAGTTCCAATTGGTTCGGATAATCAAGGTCTTATTGTATTTATTACAAATTAACACTCGCGATTATGTAAACAAAAAAGGTTAAAAAAGCGGGCCTCAGTTTAGTGAACTTTCACCGTGACGCATTGTAAACTTTCTTAAGTTAAAAAACTTGAATGGTTCTTTTCCTGTTTTCTTTACAGTCTTATAATAATTTATATTTGAACTCTAGAATGGCGACGGGCTAACTCCCCGCCCCTGGAAAAACCTAAAATGTTTCGAAACCTGCAGGTGGGCCTCGGAATGGATTGGGTTCACAGCAACGACCTCGAAATTGGAAAAATCACTATGGCATTGGATTCTGCAATGTCAGATCAATAACCCTGGCGCTGTTAAGGATTTTTAAAACAGGCCAGTCAATATAAATTGAAAATGCTGAAAATCCAGGCAACAAACTGGACTGGTCATGCTATTCAAGACATGAGATCGCACACAATATTCAAAAGTGGGAAGCCTACTAGAAAACGAGAATTCGGAGTGGCCTTCATTGTGGCTAGGTTATTGATTTTAAGGCAATAATCGAACGGTTGTGTGCGATCCGTACATAAGCGAAATTCTTCAAAATCAGGCTGATTAATGTTCACGCCCCAACCGAAGAAATGAAGGAATCGTTCTACAATTACCTGGAAAGACTGGTCGACTCATTGCCCACAAGCGACACAAAAATATTTCTGGGTGATTTGAACGCTAAAGTTGGCAGTGAGCTATCTCATCGGGGAACGACTGGACGATGTAGCCCCCACGATAAAACAAATGACAACGGCCAGCGCCTGATTGACTTTGCATGTAGCAGAAATCTAGTCATACGTTCAACTTGCTTCCCACATCAACGCATTCACAAAATGACTTGGGTATCACCGACTGGCAACACACAAAACCAGATCGACCATGTTCTGATCCAATAATGTTGGGCTCCGAGCATACTTGACACCCGTGCATACCGAGGAGCCAATTGTAACTCAGATCATTACTTGATCAAATTATTCTATCGATGTCGTATGTCAAAGGCATATTCGGCGAAGGCAAGCCCGCTACAAAAATTTGGCATCGAAAGGCACCAAACGGCGTCTGTGGCCAAAAATTACACGGAGACTATCGATAATCAGCTTTCTCCTATCTTATCAGACGCCTCGTTAAAGACAAGCAACGAGCTCTGGATGGAAATGAAAGGGGTTATTAAGACCGTGGCAGAATAGACGATCAGATATCAACCCCGGCGCAAGAGAAATGATTGGTTCGATGATGAGTGTCAGAACGCGTTAGACAAAAAGAATCAGGCGTACAAAGATTACGTAGGTGGAAAAACTAGAACGTACAGAGAATACTATGAAAATCTCAGAAGAGTAGGGAATAGGATGATTAGAATTAAGAAAAGAAAATACTATGACGACCCATTGAGAAGTATAGATGTAAGCCTAGCGAGCAACTACACACGACAAGCGTACAAAGTATTGAAAAGCCTGAAACGTGGTTATCAGCCCAAAACCACACTCTGTCGTGATGACAGCGGCAATATCATCGTTGATGAAATCAAGATTAAGGAAAGATGGGCATCATATTTCAAGGACCTTCTTAATCTTCCGCACAGCTCCAGAACATCGGAGCCTATAGATGTCTGCGGAGAGCTTCCATTGGCCCCACCAACTCTGGATGAAGTTTGTTCTATCATCAAAGCCCAAAAGAATAATAGAGCGCCGGGCATCGATGAGATTCCAGTGGAGCGCATCAAATATGGTGGCAGTAGTGTTCATCAAGCTATTCACACAGTCATCCAGCACATTTGGCAACAACAATATATGCCGAAAGAGTGGAGCGACTCAATTAATCGTATATTCCCTATCCACGAAAATGGTGACAAGTTACAGTGCGAAAATTATAGACGCATATCACTACTTTGTACGGGGTACAAGACATTTTCAAAGATTTCAGAAAATAAAATCGGATCATATGCCAACAATATTATTGGGGAGTATCAAGGTAGTTTTAGAGCAGGTAGATCGACAATAAAACAATTGTTCACAGTCAAGCAGGTACTTGAAAAATGCTGAGAGTTCAACATAGACGTACACCAAATTTTCGTTGACTTTAAGCAAGCATACGATAGTATTAATCGTAGTGTACTGTACCAAATAATGCTTTGCTTCGGCATCGCGTCCAAATTAGTCCGTCTTACCAAAATGGCAATGACGTCAACGACCTCCCAAGTCCGCATCAATAACTAACTCACCGATGCCTTTGACACAAATATCGGACTAAAACAGGAGATGTGCTGGCCCCATGGCTACTCAATTTGGCTCTAGAGCACGTCATAAGGAAGCCACCGGTCGATACACGAGGTACATTACTATACAAGTCGAGCCAAGTAGAATCCTATGCGGACGACATCAGCATTTTGTCACGGTCATTAACAACCGCCAAAGAACTCTTCCTGAAACTCGACAGCGAAGCAAAACTTGCAGGGCTAAAAATCAATGAAAATAAAACAAAGCTCATGGCGCAGTCGAGGAAAAATACCTCAAATACACAAATTATCACGCTTGGCGAGTACAGTATCCAAAATCTTGGCGAATTTGTGTATTAAGGCGCCAAAATAACGAAGACGGGTAATGAAAGAGACGAAATATACCGAAAAATATAGCTCGCAAATAAAATATTTGTTTCAGTTTTGACGATCTTAAAGACCACTTGCATACACAGGAAAACAAAGCTCCAAGTATACAAATCTGTGATAAGACCTGTGTTATGCTATGGGTGTGACACATGGACCCTAACCCAAGCATCCGCAAATACAGTGAACGCCTTTGAGCGATGGGTCCTGATGCGAAAAATTGGAGGAAAGCTAGACGGGGACTAATGGCTAATTCGATACAACCATGAGTTATATGAAATTTTCGACGAGCCGGAGGTCTCAACGATTGTAAGACTGCGGAAGCTGCAATGGGCTGAACACATGAATCGTATGGACGAACAACGGATACCTAAAAAGGTATTCGTTGGGAGAACTGAAGGCCGAGGGCCAGTGGGGAAACCGAGGAAACGCTGGTCTGACTCGGTCGAAGAAGGCAGTTCATCGCTGCTCGGATTTCGAAATCGGAGGACGCGGTCAATGGACCGAGGCAGTTGGAGGCGCTATTTGTAGGAAGCGAAGGCCTGAGAGGTGCTGTAGGGCCACGGAGAGGAGGAAGATCTCTAGAATAGTCATTTTCTCATCTCCGTACTTCTTCCGAGCTAAAAAAAAACTACGAGCAGCCATTTTGGAGCCCATGCACTTTAAACGTAAGCTAAATAAGTTTTAAATATTGCAATGTGTTGAACTTAAAAGAAACAAACTGAGCAGACTTTTAAATAATTGGCGGTAAATCCAACGGGCAATATAGGGCAGTGGATTTTTGGCCGCCACCTCGGACACCGGCTCTTGGTCAAATTGTTGCTTCAGCAGCAGGCAAATTCGTATTTCGTGAGACTGAAACGTTGCTCATCTAATGGTTGCATGAAATACTTCTGAAAACGTAGCTGATCTATTAACGGGCTTTTACAAGAACACTTTCAATAGTAAACTTTTAGAAGTTAGATCCGCCCGGAAAAATCTTAAGTCTTTTGGATATATTTGCGAAGAAAATAATTATATCAGATCAAAACTCCATTCCTGTTTGACTGACGTACTCGAATTTGTTCAAGAAACGAACACTGAAAACGCACGTACTAACTGTTTCAATGCACACAATACAACCCTTCATACAGAATATATTTTTAACCTGTCCATGAAAAAATTTTGCTTACACTTTAATTTAGTTTACTTATGAGTAATAAAAAGATTAATATCGACAGAATAACTGCCGGAACTATCAGTGCTGCAAACCGCCCGACAAAGTTCAAATCTAGGACCATTACCTTTTTCCTCAAAAACATCTATCATTTGTACTGACGTTAATCCGAACAACTTGAAATACTGTAGTTTTCTCGAATTGCAATTCCTGCCGGCCGGCATGCACTGATATAATTAATTATACTTCCATTTAGTATCTGTACACTTTCTAATGGTGAGAATATAATCGATAAGCGTCACTAATATAACTAACGAAGCAAAGTAAGTACTCCTCGCGGTCGTCGGCGGGGCACTCGATTTGGCCTTTACTTTTCCACTGTGATTTATTATAGGAATCATGGTCATTATAGTTGGTGTGGTAAAACGTTTCAAATTGAAGATTATCAACATATTAGATTTTTATTTTGTTTTTGATGGAGTTTTTTGTCTTTCGCTTCATTTCATTTGATTCATTGTTAAAACCTGGTTGAATTAACTTTTCGGACGTGTAACATGGACAAGTGTTGAAGATTTATTATGGGTTGTGCTCAAATGATTTGTTCGAAAAACTTTCACCAATCCGTTGTAACGTTCAGATACCATGTAAGTGTCGGAAACCTTTGAATCTTTCCCGAGCTACATGACCTAACTGACATTTTGGATCATGTTGTGCGGGAAGTTATTTTAGTAAAACTTAAAAACCGTGGTGAGTAGTTTCAGATTATCCAATTAAAGCTGTTTCGGATCTTATTCCGAGCAATTATTGATGGTGCTTAAAGATGCTGTTACAGATCTGGAAATGTTCACTTTAGTGCCAATTAGCCGAGTGAGTTTTGAAGTAAAAAAGCCATAAATTTCGAGATCAAAAGGTAATAAAAGAAACGTAAAACTAAAGATCGATTACTATAAAATCACGCACTTAAAAGCAAAGTAGCGCTCAAAATAATGTTGCCGGTATATTGAAATTTCGACGTTTTTTTCTTTAATTAAAGAAAACTCAAATGTATTGATAGCTTTTAGTGAAAAAAAATGTATCTCATATGATAAGCATTTCCCGGAGCATAATAAATGGACCCAGACAAACAACAGGAATTTCCTATCTTTTCGATAATTCTTCAAAATTACTGAAGCGTTTAATCAAAATGTGTTCTACCTATTTTACTCTTATCGGCAATGGTTGAGAAGATACATATCAATCATCTCACAAGATACTTAGATACGCAAAGGTATTTTTCCGACTTTTCAGATTCGATATCATTTGGAAGCTCTAAACCTAAAATAGATGCTACCCACCTACCATAGTCCACTCTCTTCCATTTCACGTTTCAAATCAACTCCAAACGTCTGAAGTCATTTCCGAAGAAGAAACAGACTCAGCCCACTGAATAGAGCAAAGGAATTGTTGGTTCCCAGAAGACGTATTTCGTAAATATCTTAGCTTTGAACTCTTTTTCAGATGAGGAACTCCATAAATCTGTTTCATCTTATTTAAAATGTTTCTTGGCGGATGGTTACCTATCGCTCGATTGGATACAATTCGGCAAGCAATCAAACAAAACAAAAACCCCAACAATGTCCATTTAAAAGGGAAGCCTCTGCGTCTGCATCATCAAAATATAAGCGAAGGTCATTCCATCAATGATGAGGTCAGATACTTTTTGCCGTGGGCATAACTCGATTCAATCGATAAATCTACGGACGAGTAAGTATGGAATGAAAACGGACGAAAAATCGTTGATAGTGACCGAGGACTGCTGATGGTGGTGAGGTAAGTTGGGATGCTCGTTCGTCTCTTGTCCGGCATAATTTCATTTATTACTGGTTGAGGAACATGCCAAGGAATGTATTCATGCAGAATGTAACGTAAATGGTTCATTGCGATTGAATATCATGCTGAGTATGATGGGCTTTTCATGCAACGATTGACTTTGAGTGGGCCACACATCTGGACCGTGAAAGACATCATGGCCCGGGATGGAAATTTTGTGTGAGACCCTCATGGATGAGCAGACAGCCAAGTATTCGTACTTTAATGATGACCTCTTGAAGGTACTCTTTTCGCAGGGCAAATAATATGAATTCGCTGATGGAAGACTTGGAAAGTTCATTTTATTGGTGATGGGCTTAATGAGGCATAATTTGCAAAAAAGGAAGATCAAAGCGTATAATTGGATACGTGCTGCGTACTGCGTGGATCCTCTTATTCAAATTGAATTACTCTGAGCGATTGTATTGATGTAGAAGGCTGCAGTATGCTATGAAATATTTGGATGGGAAATTAAGAAAGAATAAATCCTGTTAATTTTCGCTGCATACCCAGACTAATTTCCGCTCATTAATATTTCAACTCATGAATTAGTATCATACTGAAATCAATGGGTAAGTATAATTGAAGCCCTACGCTATTTTAGGGATTTAAGAAGCGGCAAGCCAAAACTTTACATGTTCGTCTTTCCGTACTTCAATTAGTAAGTGAATCAGAGCAAATTATTTCAATAATAAAAGAAGGCCACGAAAGGCCACGTCAAAGATTTTTTCCATGTATAAAAGAATTTCAATCATTCGCGGAACTGCATATTTTATGTTGAATTGTTCAGTCACCTATCACATCTTTCTTCTTAGCACTACAGCTCCTCTCGGGCCTTCGCTTTCTGCAAATAGCGCCTCGAACTGTCTCGGTCTATCAACCGCGTCCTCCAATTTCGAAATCCGAGCAGCGATGAACTGTCTTCGTCGACTGAGTCAGACCAGCGCTTCCTCGGTTTCTCCACTGGTCTCCGGCCTTCAGTTCTCCCAACGAACACCTTTTTGGGTATCCGTTGTTCATCAATACGATTCATTTGGCCAGCCCATTGCAGCTTCCGCAGTCTTATAATCGTTGTTGAGACCTCCGGGTCGTCAACAATTTCATACAGCTCATGGTTGTTTCGAATTCGCCATTAGTCCCCGGCTAGCTTTGCTCCGATTATTCGCCTCAGGACCCTACGCGCAAAGACGTCCAATATATTTGCGGATGCTTTGTTTTCCTGTGTATGCAGCTGGTCTTTAAGATCGTCAAAACTGAATAAAATATTTTATTTGCGAGCTGTATTCTTCGGCGTATTTGGTCTTTCTTCAGTTGGCAGATAAAAAATTCCTCACCGACAATTCGAAGGGTAAGGAGGAAATAAAATGGAACTAGCGGCCAAAAACCGATTTAGCAGAAAGGCTGAAAACGCTTTCTCAATATATATTAGCCAGAAAGCAGCAATATAGGCTTGGATTAGATTGATTCGGCAGCAATTAACATAGCAACGAACTCGCCAAAGGACTTTAAATTTAGAATCTAGATTGTAAACTTATTGTACAGAACTAGAACTCGACGGCAAATACCCCTCGCTACAAAATCAGTATCCTCGCACACTAGGAATTCATATGGTTTGGCAGCAAGCGAAATATTAGTAAATGCCCACCGACTTCAAACCGTTCTAATACAATAAAGTTCTTCAATACTCAACCATCAAACTCCGATCAAGGAAAAGGATCGTATAATTTTTGTTTGTAGGACAAGGAGGTGAAGGCCGTTTACGCTCTGGTTATGGAGCTTTCAGACTGTCCAAATGGACTACATACTAAACACCTCCATTGTCCACTTGAGGACTTAACTTGGAATGGTTTCACATTAATTTGGAATAGTTCCCGCTTTTAGAGTTTTGTAAAAGTACTACTGAAATCGCGTTCTGCCTGTCCATCCGTCCGTGTGTCACACCATTTTTTGTCGCAGACTGCATAAGCTAGAAACATAAGATTTTGTAAGTATGTGCAAAATGACGCCCTCTTCAAACTTTCACTACAAATGTCAACACTGGAGAAACAGGACAACTGGCAATAACGGATGGCAGTCGTGAAATGCAGTCATTCGAGCACGCCAGCGAAGCCGAGTAAACGTGTAAATAAAAAATCTAAATTTGTTTGAACTCGATTGGTATTATTCATTACCCATTCTGCCATTATGACAGTTCAGAAGCGGGATCAGTCATGTACGCGATTAAAACGAAAAAAGAGACACAAGACTTGCGCCGCGAGCGTGGGCTGCCGACGTCGGGAAATAAACCCGAATTAATCAAAAGGCTAGTGCAATCAGATTTCCCAGAAGCAAGTAGCACTCCAAGGCAGATGACCGAAGTTCAAATTGTGCGAGTTTTAAGTGGCAACGCGAATGGTCATGACGACGAAATCACCCTAATGGAGGAGACGGGCGCACCCCGAGAAGCCGAGGAGGTGATGCATGAGCATGAGGCGCCACAGCGATTAAATCTTCGACATTGTAAACGCACTTTGCTAGAAAGGGAACAGGCATTCCTAGAATTAATATATCGACAAACGAGAACGTTTTTCTCCGTCCACGATATTGCGGAGATGTTGCCAAGTTCCGACCCGAACAAGCGGCAGAACAGTTTATTAAGCGCATATGCGATTCGAAGGAGGTATACGCTTAAGACGATAAATTGGTATTGTTTGCAGCACAATTAAAACTGCGCGGATATGCAAAAATATGGAACGATGGACAAATGCAAGTATTTAAAAATTTCCCAGAGTTTGCGAACAAACTAGTGATCGACTTTCCTACTGAAATTGACGAAGCCGATGTGCATTTAAAGTTGATGAGAATACTTTTATAAAATGACAGCAATTAGGCGACGGGGAGAAGTGTCAGACGCAGCCACCATAAAGTATATCCGACGAGGCCTCAGTCATCCAGCACTGCAAAATGCTCTCGCGGGAAGTGACTTCGAAAATTTACAAGAATTTCACATGGAGATTAGCCGCTTCGAGGAGAACGTGGTGCCGGCTATAGATCCGCATCAGATGCGTACATTACGTAGTGAATTTGTGCCGCTACGCGTCCAATTGGTACGAGTGTCGAATACTAGGCCAGTTGAAATGTGCGAAACCGGACTGACATGTTTCAATTGCCGTCAGCTGGGTCATTTGGCAGTGCGATGTCCGCATCCACAACGACGTTCACGTTGCGATCATTGCCGTCGTACGGGACATGGAACGAGCGAATGCCTCGACAGAGCTCAACAATCGAGAGGATCTACACAACAGCAGCCGGATGTCGTATTGCAAATACAGGAGGAGGAAAATTTATCAATTGTTTATAGACCGCTATTGCCGTCGAAAAAATAACTGTCAAGGGAAAAAGTATATTCGCAATAGTAGACTCAGGAACCTCACGTTCATTATAAGCTCGATCCGTTGCTGATGCCATTGGGCCAGTCGAACCGACTGAAATCGAATTATCTGGCTTCGGTGGACGGCAATATCGCTCGACGCGAAAATCAAAACGGAGATGCAGTTTGATAATAGGGATTTTCTTCACAGATTCTATATCGTGGAAGATGGAATTTTGCCTTGTGCTGTTCTAGTGGGAGCCGATTTCCTAAAAAGTCAACGTCTAAACCTAATCATTGGAGATGGAGTTTGTAAAATCGAAGACAAAAAGAACTTGAACAAGGACGAGTATCGCAAGTTGGATGAACGAATATGCGAATTCAAAGATTGTTTCGCCGAGGATCTATCGGAGATTGGGAAGTGTAAGCTGGGACAGCTGAAAATCAGGTTAATATCAGACAAACCCATTTACTACACATCTCATCGCATTGCTTTTGCGAAAAAACTTGAGGTGACAAACATTATAAACAAATTATTGGAAACAAATATCATTCGGGCCGAGTGAATCGTCGTATGCTTCTCCAGTGGTACTTATAAAAAAAAATCAGATTCAAAACATAGACTATGTGTGGACTACCGAGAACTAAATAACATTACGGTGAAACGTCCCTTCTTGCTGCCTGTAGTGGATGAGCTGCTAGTATAACTTGCAGATGCTGAGTTGTTCACAACTCTGGACCTGCTATCCGGATACTACCAAATCGAAGTCGAGCCAGAGTCACGAAAATATACTGCCTTCATTACGCACGATGGGCATTTTGAATTTCTAAGAATACCATTCGGAGTTGTAAACGGACCAGCTGTGTTCCAGGAAGTAATGAAAAAAATTGAGCGTATGTTGCCCCCTGGGATACTCATTACATTTTTCGACGACTTAATGATCAAAAGCAAAAGTTTTTCCGAAGGCATGGAAAATCTGCGGTAGGTCCTCGAAGTGATTCGAGCAGTCGGAATTACTCTCCGCCGCTCAAAATGCAGATTTTTGGAAAGTGAGATCAACTTTTTGGGCCACGGAGTGAACGCCAGCAGTATAGCACCTGGGGTGATACAAGTAGCAGTGATTAAAGATTTCCCAACACCCGAAAATATTAACGACGTTCGAAGATTTTTAGGGTTAATCGGATTTTTTCGGAAGTACGAGTATATTGAAAAATTTGCCGAAATAGCACGACCAAACACCCACCTACTGAAGAAAAATGCAACTTTCCTATGGGATGCTGATCAAGAAGCCGCATTTAGCCGTCTGAAGGAGATGTTATCCAGCGAGTCCATTCTGTGCTTGTATGATCAGACGAAACGCCATGAGATCCATACAGATGCGAGTTCCAAAGGGCAAGCCGGGGTGTTGTTCCAGGAAGAATCTTCGGGTGAGATTAAACCGGTTTGCTACTATAGCCATTGTTGTAGCAGAGAAAAATTACCATTCATATGAGCTGGAAGTACTCGCTATCGTAGAATCTTTGGAAAGGTTCCGAATCTATGTGTTAGGGAAACCTTTCACGATTGTAACAGATTGCTCTGCAGTTACCACGGTGCGACTAAAGAAGCCCTTACCTTCAAGGATAGCACGATGGTGGCTGGAGATGTTCGAGTATGATTTTAAACTAATTCACCGAGACAGCCGCAGAATGCAGCATGTGGATGCCATTAATCGTGCACCTACCGAAAACACCACTGAAGTTGTTGAGAGGATTTTAACAGTCAACATTACCGACGAAGACTGGCTGGTTATAATACAACAACAGGACGAAGCACTACGAAATATCACGCGGATAATTCGAGGCGACCAGTGTTCCGACCAGATGGCGCAGTTACGGGAGGATTATGTACTGGAAACCAACCGACTATATCGGAAAATGCGGGGAGAGCTTCGATGGGCCGTGCCAAAAGCTGTACGCTGGAGAGTTGTGAAGAAACCTCACGATGACCGAGGACACTTTGGGGTGGACAAAATGTTAGGACAGATACGGCCCTATTATTGGTTTAAGCGAATACGAAATTACGTTAAGGGATATATCGCTGCCTGTATCGAATGCTGATATTTCAAAAGGGCTGCTGGGAATTCAGTTGGGAAACTGTATGTTAGCCCGGTTGTCCCTATCCCGTTCGAAATGATAGACGTAGACCACCTGGGACCCTTTCCTAAAAGTACCGCTGGAAGCCAATACGTGCTAGGAATAACTGACTCATTTTCGAAATATATTGTGATAAAAGCTGTAAAGTCGGCGAGAAGGCTCCCAGTAATTCATGCGCTAAATGATCTAGCTACCTTTTTTGCGCTTCTGTGACGAATTATATTAGACCGAGGCGCAGCCTTCACCTACAAAAAGTTTGAACGTTATTGTGCTGATAACGATATCAGCCATGTTTTAAATGAGGTTAGGGACCCCCAAGGCAAATGGCCAAATCGAGAGAGCGCATCAATCTGTTCTTCTATATTTGCGAACTTCAACAAATCCGACCGCAAATGGGACCGAAATCTTAAAAGGCTTGAGTTTGTTTTGAATTCCCAACCGAACTCGACTACCGGTCACACATCGAATGCGATTATATTTCGATACCAGCTACGTGACATTCTTCCGAATAAGCTGCTCGAAGCGCTACACGAGTTAGATGGGACAAACTCCAGTGAAATTTGCAATGACGAAATCGCGGATAGAACTAACATCAAAAAGCAAAAATGGAAAGAACGTTTCGACAAACAACACGGGCAATCAAAACAGTTTGCGGTTAATGATCTGGTTGTGGTCGATAGCGTGTTTTCTGCGACCGGAGAATATCGAAAATTACAGCCACGCTAGAAGGGACCGTAGGTAATTAATCGGGCATTGGATTGCGACCGATACCTCACTAGAGATTTAGAAGATTGCCAACGGAATCAACGATCGTTCCGATCTGTATTCGACGCGGAGCGGTTGAAACCCTGGTGTTCCTTGGGACCAGAAGCGAACAGCGACGATGAATCAACGGATGACGAATCAGAAGTTAGTTCCGATCCCGCCTTGGTTGAAGATGTGTCTCGGGACGAGTCACTCCAGGATGGCCGAACTGTCAACACTGGAGAAACTGGACAACTGGCAACAATGCATGCCAGTCGTGAAATGCAGTCAGTCGAGTACGCCAGCGAAGCCGAGGAGACGTGTGTTGCTTACGGAGAGAAATTAATTAAATAAAAAAGCTAAATTGGTTGAACTCGATTGGTATTATTCATTACCCATTCTGACACAAAAAGAAATTTATAATGTGTTTAAGGGGGGTCTCTCCATATAGGGGAGTGAACGCCGAAAAAAAATTTTCATCGTATGTAAGCAATATGGGTGTCAAATGAAAGGTCTTAATGTGAACTTTTCTAAAGAGGTCTTAAAATGATATGTTTTGCTTCGAGGGGTGCAGGGGAAGGGGAACTGTACGAACATTTTATGCCCCCCCCCCCCTCCCCTCGCGATCGGACACCTTTGATCCGAAAAATCCGAAAAAAATCACAGAGATGAGACTTTAAGAGTACAAAAGCAAAAAATACCCTTGAAGTCGAAATTCGATCAACTTTGTTAATAAAAGAACATTTTATAAATTTTACCTTTTTGCCTATAAAATCAAGGTGGTACCTTTAAAGCTGCAATTTAAGTTTTCTAAAAGCAATTGTATGTGTTCTGAAAATTTCACAATAATTGAGCAATAAACAACAAAGTTACAGCCGATTGAATATTTAACAATTACAACACAATTAACACGTGATAGTAGGAAGATACACGTTTGCAACGGACCTAGACACTACAAATATGTAGGAATTTTGATAAAAATTTTAGAAATGGTTTGTAATATTGATGTGTTATCATGACTAACTAAGCGACGTGGTCAAAAAACTTGAAACAAAATGGCGGCGAGCTTAAATACATAATAATCATAATAATTTTTCGAACTCAATTTATGGAATCTGTATATTGGTCAAGTTTTGATATACAGATTACGTTGTTTGATTTACTAATTGTTTTAAAAAGCCCTTCTAGCAGGAGCACTCTCCTACTACTTCAAATTTTCTATGCTTCAATGAGCTAGCGGGTTGCAGGGATTCCTCTTCCTCTCAGTAGAGGGCAACACCTCCAGGAGCTCTTCTTTGCGAATAGAGTTGCCCTAACGTAATATGCCAAATGCTTCTATTTGGCAACGGGACTCTACATCTAGCACTCATCGCGTGTGACTTGTTTTTAATCGCTCCTCTCATTAATTTTAAAAATTAATTAATTTTTCACAAAAGTCAGTTGAAACTAATTTTTTTAATTGAAAACCATCACCGTCGAATTATTCGAGAATTTATCGAATGCCTGAAATTTATTTCCTGAAGTATCAAAAGTGGAAATACATTCAAGAGAAGTCCCGATTTAAGAACATTCCCTCTAGTCTCGCAGCAAAAGCAACGAGATGGAGGAGCCCGATGGCTTCAACCATCAACCAGAACGATCGTGTCAATCGCCAACGATGACGGGTGAAAAAAACCTGAAACGAAGATTCGATAACAACGAAGAAAAATAGCGAATTTCATCGGTCATCGCGATCGAGCAGTTAATCAAAGCTAACGAGAAAGTTGAGAGAGAAAACGAAGAGCTCAGACTTCGGATCCAATCACTAGAAGGCTAGTTCGGAAATTCACGTTCAACAAAGCAAAAGGAATTAGCCATAAAGAAAAAGAAGTAAATTCAAAAGCGACTGAAGATAAGAAATCGAAGACACCGAAACAAGAAACTAATCAAGAGGATGTCCTCAGCGCAGGCGGGGCAAACGTCAGCACGAATTATTATGCAGCGCTAGCTGGACTAGAAGATACCATGAGTATTGAAGAGGAAACAGGTAATAAAACTTCTGAACATTCTAATGCTAATCCAGATAATGGATTTATCGAATATTTAAAAATTAAAAATAGGGAGAAAAGAACAAAAGTTATGTCAGCTGGTCCGTTCGTCAAGGTTAAAGAAAAGGTCCCACCAATTGATGTATAAACTGACATTTAGAACTAAGTCATTGGTTGATTTTCAGGCAGCAAAAAGTTGCGTTGAGTTCTGGAGGTGTTCCGCACTTTACATACACCCCCAAAAGGGAAAAAACCAGATCTTTTTATTGAAGGGTCGGGACTGCAGGGAGGATACAGTCAATCTCCTTTAGGTGCTTCAAGAAGTTGCACCAGAAACAGAATTTACTTCCATTAAACACTTTGCAACAAGGAGATCGATAGTCGAGCGTAAAAATTTGCCTTATTACTTAGTCCAGATTTCCAGCAAAAGTAGTTCTAGTGCCCTACAAAAATTAAGGTACTTGAACTTCCGTGTGGTGAGGTGGGAACGACTTCAGAAAAGCGAGGTCAATCAGTGCTATAGGTGCCAAAGATTCGGGCATTCCGCTGCCATTTGTGCCATGAAATATAGACATATAAAGTGCAAAGATATCCATGCTCCCGCCGAGTACAAATTGGCTTAGGTGGAGCCAAAAGAAAAATTATATTGCGTGAACTGCAATGTCTTGGGTCATCCAGTATCATATCGAGGATGCTCCCGGTATCAAGATGCAAAGGGGAAATTTACTCCAAAACAAAGTCAAGTACACCGCAGTGCGATACCTACCAACTTCTTCAAGCCCGGGGTGTCATTTGCAGTTGCTACGAGAGGACCAGCAGACAACAATGTATATAAAATAAATAAGTGGCAATAATGAGCTGCTTCTTAAAATTCATCTCATCTCGGTCAACGTCAACTCCATTGTGACTCTACATCGACGTGACTCTCACTGAAACCCACCTCAATTCATGGCACTCCATGACATTCAAGGATTTTGAATTCGTAGGAAATGATAGGGTAATAGGTGATGGGGGAGGCGGCACCGAGATATTGGTGAGAAGACCCTATTGTTTTCAAAATATTGAAAAAGTCGAATTCAAAAACCTTGAATCTCTTGAAATGTCCGTTATCAAAATCTCACTGTCAGGTGGGGATAACTTATTCGCTATCTCTGCTTATGCAACTGGTCGAAATGTTCTCAAGTTCAAGGAGGAGCTGAATTTCATGTTTGAAATACTTGAATTAAACAGGCTGCCTAATTATTATATTCGCGCCGGTGACTTGAATGCCAAGCATACATCATGGCTGAACGCCAACAATAATCCAAGAGGTGTATTCCTGAAATCGTGGATAACCGAGAACCAAATTGAATACAGATGCAATCTATATGGGTCGGAGTTCCCGACATACTCTAGGGCAAATTCATATTTGGACCTCTCCATTGCTGACGCAAGACTTGAATTCAGCTTTAATAGTCCTTAACGGAAACTGCAAGTGCTTCTTTATGATAGCGAACATAACGCAATAGTAATGATAATTAAAGAGATGATCTCTTCCTCATTCCAGTTCAACATGAATCCCATCGGTTGAATTTCAAAAAAACAGACTGGGGAAAGTTTCAAAAGAAATTTAATCAAGAGTACCAGAAGCAATGTCCTCCTTCTGATGATGGCAACGCTTGCTCAAGGGTTCCTAATAACAGGAATCTAACTAACGATGAAATAAATCTCTATTTGTCGAAGTTAGAGAAGGTGACGTTGGAAACGATTGGGGAAGTCGTTCCCAAGATTAAACATCGAAACAATATGGAAGGATATGAAATACCAACCATTGTAAGGTTGAAAAGATTGAAAAGCCTTCTTCTAATACATGTCAACAATGTTTATGGGCGATTTTTGGACTATAATCATCCCTCGTTGGCTTTGTTGAAATTACACCTGAAGACTGTCCGAAACTTAAACTGTTCATACTTCAGGAGTGAGGTCAGCAATCAATGGACGGAAAAATTGAGGCCCACAGGACCCAGATGGCGTTTTTGCGAAAGTTAACTGCATATTCCGTAAGATGTCTCCAGAGAATGTATCGATTCTTGAGGTCACTAGTGATGAGATAAATCTTCACTAGTGATGAGATAAATCTTCTCGATAGGGCTGGTATCGAAATTGATAGAACCACTCCGGATAGATATGGAAACAGTATTATATGTGACGGATTGCATAAACTTGCCCTGATTGAAGCACATTTTGAATTAGTTCATCCACCAAACGCTGAGAGAGGGAATCAAATCTTTTCAGAGTTGGTTGAAGCAAAAGTTGCCGACTTCAAATCAAACCTGAACGGTGAATCAAATCTTCATTTCAATGAAACATTATCATCTGATCTCATACTGAGCTTGAATCTTATTGATTATTTTGTCAGCTATGAAGACTTGTGTTTCATATTTGGCGGTAGAAATAACAAGAAATTGTGTGGTACTGATAGTATTCCAAATGAAGTTCTCCGACATTTGCCTGAGGTTGCTATAACGAATTATTGCACATTGTCCAACAACATGTTGAGCAATTCATATTTCCCAAATGAAAGCAAAAAAACTAACGTATTTCCGATCTTGAAGAAAGGAAAAAGACCTTCAAGTCCTAAAAGCTTTCGCCCAATCAGCTTGCTGAATAACATCTGCAAGATGTTGGAAGTGATGCTAAATACATTGATTAATATAAGTTGATGACGAATTGCCAATTTGGTTTTCGTGCTAGGCATTCGACCATACATACGATAACAAAAGTAACCTCAGGCATCTGTTGGAAACGCAATGATAGAGAATGTGTTGGAGCGTGTCTCATTGATGTGGAGAAAGCCTTCGATACGGTATGGTTAGATGGACTTATTTTTAAACCCCTTCAGGACAGGTTCCCCAGACACCTTGTCACCATGATGTGCAATATTTTGTACCGGAAATCACTCGTTGTAACTGATTGAAATCAGATGACAATGCGCGAATTCGAAGTTTTGAATGGCGGTGATTTTAACGTCTCACCAACGCGATCATTGGTAGCATTTGCTGATGATCTGATTAACTATAAGACGGCTCGAAAAGCTAGAATAGTTCAGAGCAGTCTTCGAAAAACGTTCAATGATGTGCAGTTGTACACTGATAATTGGCAAATGAAAATCAATGCGCAGAAGTGCGAAGCAGTTTTGTTTCAGAAAACGCGGCAGGGGGTCAGTCAAGACCTGAAACGTAATTGGAAGGATTTCCACATCGTGGCTGGCGAGGGTAGTTCAGAACGGGTTCCGCGTAGATCCTGTGTTCGTTACCTCGGTCTTGATCTCGACCAGTATCTGTACGGCACTGAACATGTCAAAATCATGCTCAATAAGGCACAAAAAGTAGTCATTGTCCTACGAAGACTTTTTAATTCCAGATAGTTGTTAATTTCAGTGGGTTCGGGTTTTTCAGTTGAGAAAAAGTCGAGTCCAAGTTGAGAAAATGTTCAATTTATTGAGCATTGTACAAAAGAATGAGTTTCTATTCGTAACAAAATTTATAAAGAAAATAATCTACAAGTTTTATGCACGAGGAAAACAGACGGAATGATTATTTTTATTTTATAAAGCTAAATCCAGTTGAGAGTTTACAGTATCCATTTTCCTTTAAATTTAACAATTCGACTGATTTCTGACAATTTTTAAATAAACAAAATGAATTTATAATTTTTCGTGGCGATTCTCTGACTAAAAGCGACTTGCGTGCTCGTTGCTCAACGTTAACTTGCTGTGCGATGGCTGCTCCAATGTCGCTGATCTGTAGGTTATGTTGCCATTGCCGGTTCTGACGTCTTGAACTGCTTTCTCGGCTTGCCTGGCATTTCCTTTCCTGACTTTTGAAGAAACTCTTTTACAGGTGCCCTGGGCCCATAACCTGTTGTTAATTTCAGTGGGTTCGGATTTTTCAGTTGAGAAAAGAAAATTATCCGCTCAGACAATGAGATCTTCGACGAGGAAAATATGAGACTGAGGCAGGGAGCTGAACTTGAGACACAGGCGCCAGAGGGCACACCTGAGAAGCAAGAAGAAAGCAGCAGCGAGACAGATAAAGAAGACGAGAACTGGAGAAAGTGCTGAGGAGCCAAGCGACAACGAGAATGAGACAACAGCGCCAGAAGAAGAGTCAGGAAGGAGAGTTCTGCGAGACCGTCGGACTCTGCAACCGCCACCGAGACTGAGAGACTGCGCCCTTTACTCTCGTCATTGGTGAAACGGAGGATATCCCGGCGAGTTAGGCATTTAGAGATGAGAAGTGGAGATGAGCAATGCAGAAGGAGTACGACTAGCTGATGGAGATGAAAACTTGGAAGCTGGTGGACTGTCCAGAAGGAGCGAAGCCGATCACTAGTCGCTGGGTACTTCGAGAGAAGTCGGACGGGAGATCTAAGGCCAGCCTAGTGGCAAGGGGATTTGAACAGAGGGAGTGAGTGGACTTCACGGAAACTTTCAGCCCAGTAGCTCGTTATGCATCCATTCGCCTACTCCTAAATCACGCAGCGTCGGAGAAAATAAAGTTTGTATCGTTCGATGTGAAAACGGCTTTCTTATATGGGGAACCTGGAGTAGGACATCTGTATGCACCAGTCTGAGAGGTTCGACGATGGAACCAGGAAAGTTTGTAAGTTGAACAAGAGTCTCTACGGACTTAAACAAGCTCCGAGGATGCCGAACGAGAGGGTCACTACCCACTTTGGGAAGAAGATAGGCTTGATTAACACAGATGACGACCCGTGTATATACTATAACAAGGACAAGAGCATTATGCTTTCACTCTTCGTGGATGATGGATTGGTAGCCGGCAAAGATGAAGAAATATACAAAATCTAAGACGAGATAAGCAAGGGATTCGAGATAACATTCTGCAAGAAAGTACAAAACAAGTTAACGTATTTGGGCATGGAAATCAAGATCGACCAGGACGGTACCTTCGTGAGTCAGCCTTGCTACACGGAGAAGATTTTGAGAATGATGAAACTCGAACAGTGCAATCTGGCATCCACACTCACTGAGTCAGGAATAATCAAACATAAGACAGACTTCAAGAACGACGAGGCAGTTCCAGCGAACAAAAAATACCGCGAGGCGATAGGAAGTTTGTTGTACTTAGCCACAATAACCAGGCAGGACATAAGCGTCGCCGTGAACTACCTCAGTCGACTCTGCAACAAGCCCATGAAGAGCCATCAGGCGATGGTGAAACGTGTTTTCCAGTACTTGAGAGGGACCACGACAGCTGGAATTCATTTCGGAGGAGACAAGACACTCGTGGCCAACACCGATTCAGACTTTGGAGGAGACTCTGAGACAGGACAGTCAATGAGTGATGTGTTAGTGATGAGAGGAGGGCCAGTGATCTGGTATTCACAAAAGCAGCTTCTAGTAGCAACTTCAACTGCAGAAGCCGAGTACAGAGCAACAGTGTCAGTGATTGACGATGTGCGCTGGATCAAACGAATCGCACTGAAACTTGGCATTCTAGAAGCTGAGCTACCGATCACTCTGTACGTCGACAACATGTCAGCCATATACATGCTACAAAATGCACACGAAGGAAAGCCGACCAGAGGAAACAAGTACATCAAAATACCACGAAAGTAAATCCAGCAACACATCGGCAACACTGTGGCACTGCAACACGTCAAGAGCAGCAAGTAGATCGTAGACATCCTCACCAAGCCACTCTACAGAAGAATTTTCGTTGAGATTTGATCAACTGATAACTTACCTTGCATTTACTGATATAGAAAACTAGAAGTCGGGAAATCATTTTTGAATTGAATTTTGCTATATAAATAAAAAAAAAAAAATGAAATAATATTCATTCAGTCTATTCTCCTCGTGCATTGAAGTTGTGTCGGTTAATTGCAAAGAATAATATTAATTTAATATATTGATGTATAGTTGCGGGTTGTAATATATAGTTGTGGTTATTGTAATATTATAATATTTATTCAGAAGTTTAGTCCGTTGTACTTTTTGATACCCGAACCCACTGAAATTAACAACAGATATACATCTGCTTAATTCTAAACGTTCTCAATTTTCAATCATATTGTGTTCCAAGGTAAACTTAATATAAAAAGATGTGTTATCAAATTTAAAACTCGGTATTTCATTTCGTTTTGAACCTGACCGGGTATGGGACCCGCCACGTTGGCTAGCCCCTCCGCTATAATGAGCTAGCCCCTTTTTAAAACGTTTCAGGTGCTCTCGCAGGGTAGAGTGGCTATCCGCTCGCGTGCCTGTTTATGGTTTCGGGTTATCTGATTCCATCACATAATACTATAATATATAATTACCACATTCATATTTTACATTTAAGGGAAAAATTCATGCAAAGCATGTTTGTATGAGTTTGTCACTTAAATGGAAAATACACGGCCATGTCTACATTGGATCTTGATCCGGTTGATGGGGGTGCGAGGGGGCACAGCTTACACCTGGATGCCCCATTCTTATTTGGGGCCATAAGCATCGTCGGTAACGGCGAAGTCCTCTCAAGTTCCGTCTGTTTTCGCCAGGTCCGGTTTGCCATTTGCGTTAGAAGTTTTAAACCTTAGTAGTTTACCTCGTCCTCGACTCCTTTTATTCTTCATATATCTTTTAAATTCGTGGGTGCAAAATTTTTTGCAGTAGGTCCTTGTGCCGTGGAAAAGAACACGCCTCACGACACCACAATGCCAGCCTGCCAGCACATTCAGGCTTCCTCAGACAAGGCCAATCTCGGCTAAACCCACCATCCTCTCTTGTTGAGGCAGGAAATTATCGCTGCAGTCCTTTACGGACATTTTATCTACCATACTTTTCACTACGATTCTAATAGTCATATACAAAGATATTATATTCTACGAATTTCAAGAGAATTCAATTACAATTAACAAAGTAGTAATCGTTCAACTTTCATGACTGTGCTTTCCATCGGCCTGGACACACCTTTTTTTCTTGCGGGATTTTCAGTAACATTTCAGAAAGGATTTTTATCATGAAAATTATTAAGGATATGTTTCCTCAATAATGTCGCTAATGCCAAAACAAAGTATCGATCGTTTTAAATGCAGTAAAAGTTTTTTTAATGCAAGCACAACATCACCCTGAAAAGCCACACCGTTAAACTCAAGACAAGTATACCATTCAAGAAAGGTACAATGATCAAGTATCTAGAAATGCAGTTGGTGAAGGAGAGTATTGAAAGACTCCATGCGAAATTGGACAGGACAAGCAGCGTGGCGTACGAATTACATTTGAGTCTGGCCAAGCAATATCCGTTAGGTTTCCCGTTGTTTCTAACAAAAGAGAAAGTAGCGGAAGAGTGTGAAGGCGAGCGGTAGAAATTAATATTGGAAAAGAAACTACATCAATTAAGACGAGAACAAGTGACAGTGTCTTAACAAATCAAGGTGCGTTCAATCGAACACGTAGTCATCAATCAATCGCCCCAGGTATTTACGCAAGCTCAACTGAATCTACTGAACATGGGGCTGAAATACTCCATTAACGCGAACGCCAAACCGGAAGATATCGTCATGGAAATCGAAGCCGGGATCAACAGACTTTCTAGCATGCATGGACTGTTGGCAGGGGAAAAACAAAGGATAAGAACCAGCACTGCAGATACACTGAAAAAAGAAACTAGATTGGTCGGAAAGCAGGACGAGAATAGGATCATCAATAAGCTCAAAAATCTACCGGTTTACTACATGAAAGCGGATAAAGGGAATGCCTTAGTGATCATGGATAAGGCCGATTACGACAAAAGAATGCGGGAAAAAATAAATACAGGACCATACTTCAGTCTACGAAATAGTCCGCTGATTGAGTCAATAAAAAGAGTGGAAAAAGTGCTGAAAGAATGTGAACCATAGATTCAGGACCTCAAGAAATTCTTAAAAGTAACCAATTCATCGCTACCAAGGATCATAGGACTTCCGAAGATACACTAGCTAGTCCATGAAATGCGTAAAATTGTGCCCGCAGAAAACACCCCCACTCAAAAAATTGCGAAGTGATTGGTCATGGAATTCAATAACATAGACAAAAAATTTGTTACCAGATCAGCGGCGAATTCGGCAGAATTTACTTCAAAGGTTTTGTCCTGGGGACCTTTGGAAGATGACGATACGATGGTGTCATTTGACGTCAAGGCACTTGCGTTACTTGAGGAGTGGATTCTGATACAAGGATCAGCCAAAATGTATTTGAAACTGGCTAGACTCTGCATGGGTGAAAGCTATTTCACTTTCAGGGGAGAATTTTTTAAACAAAAGCTCTTTCCCCATTTCTAAGCAAAATTTGTTTTTAATGGCATTTTTGAGGAGAAGCTAGCACAAGAAGGTAAACTGGCACATCAATAGGTGCGTTATGTAGAGGATATCTTCACGATCATCAAATAAGGTCAGGTCCAGCAAACTGTCACGACGATCAACTCAATACACAACAACATCAGTTTCACCCACGACCTGGAGTCGGAGGGGCAGCTTCCATTCCTGGACGTGATGGTATGTAGAGGAGCTAATGGATTGGAATTCGAAGTATACCGCAAACCAACGGACACCATGCGGATAATTCCTTTCACTTCGAACCATTGCCAACAGCAAAAATGGGCGACATTTACCCGGCTTGTGAATCAAATGCTCACGCTTCCATTGAATAAGGAAGGCCTGAAAAGAGAAACGTCCCACATTTATAAGTTAGCCGAGTGGAATGGATACCGTACGGATGAAGTCACCAAATTGATAGCCAAACGAACGAAGGAGATCTTCAACAAAAAATTCACAACGCTAACTGGGGAAGTCGAGCAACGGGAGAGGTTGGTTGTAACTTTTGACTCAAGGACGGAAACAATGAAGAGGGCTATGAAAAATGTAGACATCGACCTTGTTTATACGAGCCAGCTAGGATCAACCAAGGACCCCATACCCAAAATGGAGCGGAGCGGAGTCTACAAGGTATCGTGTACGAAATGTAATGGATGTTAATTAGACAAACGAGGAGATCACTATGTGTCAGATGGAACGAACACTTAAGGGAAGCAGTCAACAAAAAGAAAAAGCAGGATGCAAAAAACTTCAAATCAAAAGTGGCGGAGCATATTGTCCTTGAAAAACATGACATCACTCCGGACAACGTGGTTATGCTGAAACGATTACAAACGGGTGGAAGCTTGATGTAGCAGAAAGTTTGGAGATATGCAATCGAAAGACGCAGGACATTTGGAACGGTGACCCAGGTAACGGCTACACCTGGCTATTAAAGCTTACAAAATAATGAATATATTTAAGTAGTAATAAGGAAAAACAAATTTTTGAATGGTAAATGGATCAGGTAATTAGAGATTAAGTTAAAGGCATGTCAAGTGTAATTAGGGATTCAATTTAATAGTTTAAAGAATTTAGTATAAATATTAGGACCCTTGTAGTTTAGGGAATAGTAGTACTGAAGAAGTTCTCAAGTAGAGAACGAAACAATTGTATACGGAATAAAAATAAAAATAGTAGAATTAAAGGGAATTTACTTTCTTTCATTTTTTATATTTGAAAGTTCTACCAAAGGCGGAATATCTTTAACTAATAAAAGTCCACTAAAATCTGCGCATAAAGAAATTTTATCTTTTGCATTTTATTTAACTGTTTATTGAGTTCTTTAATGAATGGCTCAATACAAAGGTGTAGGTTACATCGTTTGGATATAAACCCTTCTGATAGGAATATACTCCTTCTTATAGAGTTTCTTTTAGTTTTCAATAGATTTTTCTCATGTTTTCTTCAAAACACATTAGAAGAATTATTAATATCTTTCATTCATTCAAGAACAAATTGAGTCCTAAAATATTCGAGCATTCAATCCTGAATCTAATCCAAACTTTCAACTGTAATTCAACAAAACAAAGCGAGAGCCTTAAATAAAATAATTCCTCCTTTTTGTTTCAACTTTTCACCATTTGTATACCAATTCATCCCTGCAAGAAACCATTTCGACTATCATTTATAATCCACCTGAAGGAAAGGAAAGGTCAAAATTGTATAAATTTATGATAAGGATCTATCCACGCCATAATGTCGAGTAACTTTAGCTCTTTAACTTGTTTTTTTGTTCAAGGCTGAATAGCACAATGAGAAAGAAGCTATACGACGACCAACGACGATTCAAATTTATAATTTATTATGCCTAAGGATAGTGCGTGCGGAGCCTTATTTTATGGATAATATTTCTGAGCTCATTTTCTTTGACTCTTCTTGTCGTACAGAAGGAATCGAGAGTACACGAGAAGATCCTGCAAAGATGTAACATTCACCGGGGATATATTTTATTTGTTTATGACTTAAATATCGTTGAAATGGTTTTTCTTCTTTATGAATGGTTCCATTGTTTTCCTTGGATTTGGTGATTTCTAGAAAAAAAATATGAACTCCGCTTAAAGGCTCATAAAAACAATAATATCATTTCTAAGGAAATCATATGGAGGCGTTTGATTGGATATCGGGTAGGCATGTTGATTGCCTTTCTGATCAAGATGCGGCAGAAAGGTATTTGAGACAATAGATTTAGGATTTTGTTTCAAGGATTTATATATTGATTTGATTTTTGATAAATTGATTTGGGATTGTTAAGCAATCTGCCTATAGATATTTATGTATTCTGTATTTTAAAACATGAGAAATACTCTAAGCAGTATGTCAGATAACCGTTAGATTTTTGATGATTTTTACTTACGTTATTTATGGCTGATTTTTAATTCAATATTTTTGGAAGACCTACCTGGAATGGAAAAAAGGAATCATTAATAATATGGACGTAGTATATGCATGTATAATTATTCTGCTTCAAAAGCCTAAAATTTGAAACAGGTGTTACTCAATTTTTTCTTATCAAATCTAAAGAGATTCATAAGAAACATTTTATAAAATTTTTCAAATTTCCCACCATGTCAGTTGCGCGAGAATCACATAAACAACCCAACGTAAAAATTCATGAAAAACAGGAAATACCCGAAAATCATTTATTAAATTCAAGTGAAATGTAAAACACTCCATCAACAACATCAAATTATGAATTCATTTGGGAAATTAAAAACTAAGTCACAGCTTTCACATATTTCAAGCAAAATTTTGTCACAAGTTCCATAACTTTTCAATAATTCTAAGAATTTCATTCTTAGTTCAAAGTGGAAGCACTCCTTAGAGTCCTCATTAAGAATGCTGCATTAAGCAAATAACGTCACTAATAGGGTGTCAGTTTCAGCTCTTGACAGATTACAAAGAATTCAAAGGAGAATGGAATCATTAATAAATAAATCATATTGAATTCAAAGCATGTTTTTAAGCTGAAATTTATGTCTGACTATTTCTTGGTTATTTTTCTTTATAGAGTTTGAATTACATGGTCTCGTCGCCCACGTTTGCAGACTGATGTAAAAATTATGTTGAGTTTCAATGAAATCACATAAATTATATTTTTATTTTTGCATTTAGTTGCAAAGGAACTTGTATTGGATGGAGTTGATAAATGTTTGTTGCAGAATCAATGAGTTGCAAAGCTACAAGGTTGCTTTACAATACAATAAATAAGTTCACGCCGAGTTTCGCTTTACGAGGTGATTTAAATCAAGAATTACAACAATAAAAAAGCAAAAGTAACCATTTTACTTTGGTAGTTTTTTAAATGTTAGGTCGTTTTTAATAAATCCTTTAAAAACTAGCCCAAAAGAATAAGAAATCTACTTGAAAATGTCTTATAAAGAAGACAATAATTTTAAATACTCAACATTTTCATTGCTGTGTTTTTAAAACTCCGACTACAAATATTTTATTTTACTTTAGTGCGTCCAAAAATCGCAAAGATTTTTAAGGCAAAAAATATGCGTTTTAGTTATGTTAATATCATTCGAGAAACATTATCTCAAAATAGAAAATTTTCAGTAAGAAAGAGGAGAAAGCTAATTTCTGGTGATTTAAGCAAGTTGATTAGGCAAGATTATGCTCCCATCAGAAAGATTTTAGAGCCAACCTAACAGATAGATTTTTATCCTCAGTCAGTCTTACATAAACTTAATAAACTTGTTCGCGAAATTCAATTAGGAAATAAAGAATGTTTTTAAATAAAAATTATATTATACTAAAAACTAGTCTAATAGCACGCACTATAAATATTTAAATTGAGTAAATCGAACACAAATTTATTCGGCCCGACATTTAGTTTTTCCATTACTTGTATCATCGATCGATGAAATTCTTAAAAATATTCATTACACACAGTTTCTATGAAATTTTCATGAAAGCAAAAACGCAGTTGCCGGGTCGTTTAGCAGTATGTTAGAGGCGTAGATTGTGGCGTATTGAAGTCACTATAATTAATCTATCCGCGGAAATGGAGGTTCGGCGACGGGCTAACTCTCTGCCCCTGTAAAACCCCTAAAATGTTTCGAAACCTGCAGAAGGGCCTCAGAATGGATTGGATTCACGGCAACGACCTCGCAAACGGAACAAGGACTATGGCTTTGAATCCTAGAATGTCAGATCACTCAACTACCCTGGCGCTGTTAGTAACCTTTTACAACAGCCCAGTCAATATAAATTAAAAATACTGGCAATCCAGGAAACGAGCTGCACTGGAACTGATATTCAAGGCACGAGATCGCACACATTATTCAAAAGTGGGAAGCCTACTGGAAAACGAGAGTTCTGAGTGGCCTTCATTGTGGATAGGGAGTTCAAATCGCACGTCATTGATTTCTAAGCAATAAACGAGCAGTTGTGAGCGATCCGTATAAAAGCGGGATTCTCCAAAATCTGGCTGATAAATGTTCACACCCCGACCGAAGAATAGAACGAAAAAATGAAGGAACCGTTCTGCAATCACCTGGAAAGACTAGTCAACTTATTGCCTACAAACGACACAAACATAATTCTGGGTGATTTCAACGCTAAGGTTGGCAATGACCTATTTCATCGGGGAACGACTGGAGAATATGGCCTTCACGATGAAACAGATGAAAATGGCAAGCGCCTGATTGACTTTGTATGTAACAGGAATCTAGTCATACGTTCGACTTGCTTCCTACATCGACTCATTCATAAAAGGACCTGGGTATCACCGGATGGCAACACACAAAACCAGATCGACCATGTTCTGATCCAAAAACGTTGGGCCTCGAGCATAGTTGATGCCCGTACATACCGAGGAGCCATCATTACCTGATCAAATAACCTATCGATGTTGCATGTCAAAGGTGTATTCGGCGAAGACCAGCCCGCTACAAAAATTTGACATCGAAAGGCTTGAAACGGCATCTGTGGCCCAAAATTTAACGGAGACCCTCGACAATCACGAACCACTGCAGAAATCAATTGTTGGAACAAATTTAGCCGCAAATCGATAGGCTGCATTGCTCACAGCGAAATTCCATAGCAAAACTTTCTAATCCTGGAGTAGCTCACGGGGGCGAGCCCAAAGGTTGTAACGTTGAGCTCCCTTTTGGTAGGCTTCTTCCGAAAGGTTCATGTCCCTCATTAGCTATAATCAATGTCTTGCTATAATCAATGACGACTGGTTCGACCTCACCGAGGCATTCGTTTGCGCTGAATAGTATAGAGTGAGGCAATGCTGCACCCCAGAGTCATTCATAAGCTTAGCGAATTCCTTTTTTGTTTTTTTTTTTTTTGTGGTAGGGAGGTGAATGCCATTTATGCACAGAGTGTGGGACTTCCTTGGAGATGAACTGCACAACGTTGTCCGAGTGAAGCCATTCGGGAACTTTAAAAGTCAAAAAGATTTCGCGCTCCAAGTATGGGATATTTCGCAGTGCCTTTAGCGATGGACTTGAGCCATATGAGCTTAGTATAACTGGTCAGAACTACAAACAATTGGGTATTTCCCGATTTTGGACGGGGGTATGGACCCATGAAGTCCACAAACAGGCGCTGCATAGGTCTCACCAAGCTTGTGATGCGCCCATAGTAGCTCTCAAAGTGGAATGCGAAGGCTTGACTTGTTTGCATGTCGAGCAGCTTTGGCTATTCTGAATTACATCTTGACGCAAACGAGCCTAATAGTAACATCTTTGTAAGACTTCTGCTGTCTTACGAATTCCACAATGTGAGTCGCGGGCATCATCATGGGCTCGTACTACAAGAGCCTGTTGGTAACCCTCAGGGACCCATTATTTTGTTCCGGGAATATTCGAAGTCAGCATTACAGGATTACCAGTACTGATCTCAGCACGGCCATCAGCAAGGTGCAAATTCTGAAACTTATCAGGTTGCTTCAGAATTTGCTCCTTGAGGTGTTCATACTCTGGCTCCTGAAACGTAGACCCCGAAATCAAGCAAGGCCAGCCTTTCATCTTGCGAGCAAGATCTAGACGACACATCAGGCACAAGGTTAAGGGCACCTTTCCGGTGTTCAATTTAGAAATTGAGTCCTTGCAATTTCATACTCCAGCGAGCCGATCAACCAGAAAGGTCCGACTGTTGCATGAGCCATTTAAGGCTAGCATGGTCGGTAATGATGGTGAAAGGCAATCCGCCGATATACCAGGGCGGTAAGATAAGTACTTAGCCTCATCGCCCGATGACGCCACTACGTGGAGTACATTCTCGAAGACATCGGACTAGTAGTTTTGTTTTGACCGCGTGTGAAAGCGGGCGTGTCTGCCGATTTTAGAAAAATTAAGAAAGAGTAATATCAGTCGGTGATTCGATTCTTGTGTTTGGAAGAGAAATCGCGCAGTGAAATCAAAGAGCCCTCGTATCATGTATACAGTGGCTCTGCTCCTGCGATGGCGACCATAAACAATTGGTTTAACGAGTTTCAACGTGGTCGCAGGGCGCCCCGAAAACTGCTACTGCAGACCACTGATTGAAGGTGCGCGAGATAGCTGAGACAGTAGATATCTCAAAAGACTGCGAGGGTCATATCCTGTCTGAAATTTTTGGCATGAGAAAGCTGTCAGCGCGATGGGTGCCGCGTTTGCTCACACTGGACAACAAATGCAACCGTGAGGCTACTTCAGAGTAGTGTTCGACGCTGTTTAAGCGCAATACGAAGGAAATTTGCTTCGTTTCGTGACTGTCAACGAAAGATGGCTTCCCTGGTACACACCAGAGACTAAGGAGCAATCAAAACAGTGGACTTCACCCGGTGAACGTACTCCAAAGAAGACGTAGACTGTCCTATCGGTCAAAAATATGATTTCTGGGGTTCACTGGGTATGATCTGCATCGACCACCTGAAGAAGGGCAAAACGGTCACAGGGCTCTACTAAGCCAAATAATTGCATCTTCCCTGTCGCCACGGCTAATTGGGATTGGGCTACGAACTGCTAATCTATCCACTGTATTCTCCAGATTTGGGCTCGTGCGACTGCTTTCCAAACTTGAAAAAATCACCCGCCGGGCAGAAATTTGAGTGGAATGAGGAGGTGATCAATGCAACGGAGGCCTACTTCGCAGACCTTGAGAAAACGTATTATTTCGACAGGTTAAAGAAGTTGGAGCATCGCTAGGTCAAATGTATTGAGCTAAGAGGATATTGAGAATATTGAGAAATAAATTGCCACTTTTCCAAAATTTTCATTTTCCTTTTATTTATTTATTGTCAAACAAGACATCAGTATGAAAAAAAATTAAATTATGTATATATATATATATATATATATATATATATATATATATATATATATATATATATATATATATATCTTGTAAATTTAAGATCTTCTGTATCCGGGAAGAGAAGGATTGTATAATTTTGGATTTGGACTTGGAAGTGGTAGAAAAATAATGATTGCTGAATTTGTTAAATGCCTTGCTACATCTATTAATTGGCTCGTTATCCACATATTTGGTACGGTGGGTACTTTTGGTACGCATGGGAGTATTTTTGGTAGTTCTGGAAGCGTTATTTAGCAGTAGTTTCTCGAAAATACATTCAACATTAATATTACCCCGAAGGACATCGAAAATTAGACATGAGGACAACGCAGTTTGCCTAGGAGCTAGTGATGCCATATTTAATGATTAGAGTTGGTTATCGTAGAATGGAAGGCTATGGAAATCTCTGGGGTCATAGAGGGATCTTAGAGCATAGAGTAAAAACTATTTTTGCACCGACTCCAACTTTTTTTTGTGAATATGAATATGATCACACAAGCGTAATCGAAAATGGGACGAACTAGTGAAGCGTACAAGGATTTTGAGACCTAAATTTTCTCAAATTCTTTGGCTCTTCTTTTGATGAAACCTAGTATCTTATTTGCTTTAGAAAGTGCTTAGTCGTATTGAAGATTGAAACCAAGCTGCGTGTTTAGTACAACGCTTTCGACTTGGCTCAAATACGTGTTATTGATTTGATAGTCGTTCAGGATGATATTCTTACCTCTAGCAAAACTTATGACATGGCATTTTTCAAAATTGAGTGAAAGTTTATTGACGTTGCACCACGAAGGCCCGAAAGGAGCTGTAGTGCTACGAAAAAAAAAAAAATTTGCAGAGTCCTTTTAAACACAATAAAAGATGAAGGAAAAGGACCAAGCTGAAAATTATTATGATTCCTAGCGAGTCGTGATAGAGGCGAATTGTAGTATAGCTCGATACGAGTATATGGAACTACGAATAAACAAATCAATCGTGTAGGGCGTTAAGACTGCCAAAATTGCAGTTCAGCAAAAAGACTAGGAGTTTGACATAGTCGATATAAAAAATACATATCCAAATAAGTTCTACGTACAGCCAGGTATGTAATGCGAGAGAATAAACGATCATCATATGGAAGATAGGGTGAATTAGTTTAAAGAATAGGAAGCGAGTGAACTTCCTCTGAACGACTCTAACGATGACACAAGATAGGAATGACGGGGAGGCTAGACCACAGAGCAATACTTAAGTAGTGAGCCGACAAGACAATTGAACAAGCGGATATTGGTAGAACTATTACAAAACTTGTGGATATGCCTGAGGATAAAACCCGAAAATTTAGAGGCTCTACCAACCACATTTAAAATGTGAATGTCAATCGTCAGTTTTGGATCGAAAGTAACTTCTATATCTTTGTGGGAAGTGCCCTCGGACAAGGAAGCCTCAAACAGCATGTAGGAAAAGGAAATGGGGTGATCCTTATGAGAAAAAGTCATTTTATAGCACTTGGTGTACTGGGTGAGGTGTAGAAAAAAAATTATTAAGCACATTCAAGTTATCCTGAACATATTGACAGTCAAGAGGCGACTTAATAGACCGAAATACCTTAAAGTCATTAGCAAACAATAGAAAAGGAGAAGAGATTACTGAGAGAAGATCATTGATAAACACTAGGAAAAGGAGGGGTCCAAGAATAAAACCCTGAGGAACACCATATGAAGGATAAAATGGAATAGAGATGGATCCACAAAAAGTAACTCTACATGCACGATGCGTTAAATAAGAAGAAACCCATGCCAGGAGAGAAAGCGTGATCTCAAAAGCATCAAGTTAACAGCAGAGAAGACGATGACTGACTGTGTTAAATGCTTTGGTAAAATCAGTGAATACCACGTCAACTTGATATTAATTGTCCAATGCCTTAGCTACAATGTCAGTGAATTGCATCAGATTAGTAGCTGTTGAATGACTTTAATGGAATCCATGCTGCTTGCTTGCAATAACAGCACCTAATGGGTCAGAAAGACGTTTTTGAACCAAACAGGCATATTAGGCATATTGGACGTTAATTACACACAGACGATGGGTCACCACTTTCAAGGATAGATACAACTCAGGCACTTTTCCAACAGGAGGGAAAGGACCCACTGCTTAAGGTGCAGCCCCCAGTGAAACTGCAAATTTAAGTTTCGAATACTTGCAAAAATTTTTTAGCAAGAAGTCAGAATGAACGTTTGGCTATTGAATCAACTAATTACATTTTGCAAAAAGTTTGTTGCAAAAGTTATTAAATTCAAACAAAATATCATGTTTTCGTTAAAAAATGTAGTAAATCTCGGAAACTACTTAACGTACCGAGTTGGTTTAAGCTACGGTTGTTAGATCTAAATTATTTACATTGAATTAACTCATCAAAAATTTAAAAAAGCTTTTTGCAAAAAATTTCGTAGTACAAAATGTGGAAATTTGATAAAAATTAATGTGCATGCATGATATTTGTTCAGTGTGTGCAAATTACAAATTTTGTTCTAGGAAATTTCTTGCAAAAACCTTTTTTAAATTTTTGATGAGTTAATTCAATGTAAATAATTTAGATCTAACAAACATAGCTTCAATCAACTCGGTACGTTAAGTAGTTTCCGAGATTTACTACATTTTTTAACGAAAACATGATATTTTGTTTGAATTTAATAACTTTTGCAACAAACTATTTGCAAAATGTAATTAGAAATACATGAAAATGTGTGTGTCCCCCCGTCGCGATTGGACACCTGTGACCTGAAAAATCTGAAAAAAATTATGGAGGTATGCGTTTATGCGTACAACAACAACAAAAACCTTAGAAGTCGAAATTAGCTCAACTTTGTTAATAATAGTATCATCTTCAAATTTCACATTTTCCCCAATAAAATCGTATAAGTACCCTTAAATTCAGCTACACTTAAGGGCCTAATACTCTGCAAGTTAATTAAAATCGAATCATATTCGCGGAAGTTATAGCCATTTGTAATTTCTGCAATTACAACAACAATAGCACACGGTTTTGGTATTTTATGGATTTTCCATCGGTTTAGAAACTGCAATTTTGATTTGATCTTCTTAAAATTTCCAGACAAGATTTATAACAATACATATTTTTTGGAATTCATGATTTGAGTGATTTTTGTTAGTTTGGAACAAAATGTCGACCGTTGAAAATGGAGAAACAATGGATTTTCCTTTAAACGTGCACATCTCTTTGACATGTTTCTTGACTTTATTTGTTATTTAAGTAGTCTTACTAATGTTCCTCATACTTTGTAAGTTTGATGAAAATCGAATGATATACACGGAAGTTATAGCAATTTGAAATTTCTCCAATTACAACAAAAATGACACATGATTTTGGTATTTTGTGGACTTTCCATCGAATCCGACACTGCAGTTTTGATTTGATCTTCTGAAAATTTTCAAGTAAGATCAATACCCTGATTTTTTTTGGGAATTTATGATTTGAGTGATTTTTGCTAGCTTGTAACAAAATGGCGACCACTGAAAATGGAGAAACGATGGATTTTCTTTTAAACTTGCACTTCTCTTTGACATGTTTTTGACTTTATTCGTTGATGGTGGTTGCATTTGGGAGAAATTAGGTACAAAACCCTTCCGAGATGAGCGTAGGTCTATCTACCTACCTTGTTTTTTTTTGCTTATTTTTTTCAAGTTATCGATAGCAAGCAGAAAAAGTATATGGCACTCTTAAGGAAAAGAATTAAATATTCCTAATATTGCAAGTAAATTCAATGAAAATTATATTATTAACACTGAAAATTATATGTAAAATGTAGGATCCTTTTGCTGCGGCACGTACAAACGTTAGAATAAAGTCAATTTTACCTTAAACCACAGAATTTATTTAAGAAATAAGTATATGCGCATTTCGGAATCAATCGTTTTCCTTCTTCAGTAACAACTGACTTATTTATCTAAAACATCAACCTTATATACTACCAATATTTAATGAAAGAGAAAACATTTAAATGGTAATTACAAAAGACATAGTTATAAAAAACTTAATTGCTGAGGATATATTAAATAGGGGTGATGACGCGTTACCCGTGTCCTGATTCATTCGATGGTGTTGTGGAAATTTTTGAATCTCAATACTTTCGATGATATCTAGCTTCTGTATATCACCTACCTGGCTTATGACCTTCAAATTGTCCGTCTTGATCGTATGTCCTGATTCTACAATATGTTGTGCGACTGCCGATCGTATGTGGTTATTCCTTCTTCGCTTTTTAATTGCATTCTCTGCCTAGCTCAGATGTTCTTTGCACCGTGTAGTTGCTGGACGTCTTGTTTGTCTGATGTAGACCATGTTGCATTCGGGACAGTTGATCTGGTACACTCCGCTTTGTTCGTTGACTTTGCGTGGATCCTTGACAGACCTGAGAAGGCTTCTTAATTTTAGTTTTCTGCTAGATGGTACCATTTCGATGTTTCCAGATTTCAATATCTTTTTCATTTTTGTTGTTACGTTAGTGTGCCTCACTGGTGCGCGTTTCATGGTATCCATGTGTTTGTTTTGTATACCGAGGGTTGTTAATCCGTTACGTTTGAGTGTGATACGATCTCTGGATCGTATCACACTTGTATCCGTTCATTTCTGCGTAGGATTCCTCTTTGCGTCGTTCGTCACTTGAGAGCAGAATGGTCCGAATACGTTGAATCATAGCATGATATGGTGCCATCTTTTGAGAAAAGCTGTGTGAGGATGTTGCTGGAATTGTCCTCTGAGTTTGCGTTGCTTTTCTATGAATTCCAAAACTCAATACCACATTGTTCCTGAATATATTTATATCCAAGAATGAAAGCTTGTTGTCCTTTTCCGGTTCCATGCTGAACTGTAAATTTTTGTGGATCGAATTGATACTCGTGAGTGTATGCTCCAATTTATCCTTATTTACGATAGCTAAGATGTCATCCACGTATCGGATCCAAAATCTAGGCAGGAAACCTAGTTCTTCTAGGGTCATTTCGATGTTGCTCATGAAAATGTCACTTATGAGCGGTGATAATGGATTTCCCTAGCTACGCCACTTGTACCTTTAAAATATCGAAGTCTGAAGGTGAAACAATTTTCGCTCATGCACAGGTATGTTAATTTCATTAGACCGCGTACCTCTTTACGCCACTCCCATTCATTTGGTCTCAATTCTAGGAGTCGGTGTTCTAACAAGACTAGTGCTTCCCTTACCGAAATACTAGGAAATAATGCATTTACGTCGAACGAGACCAAAAGTTCCTCATCGAGTATACTGCCGCAATTTTGGAGTCTGATTACCGCTTCTTGACTATTTCTGACGAATTTGGCGCTTATATTGTTACCAAAGATGTCGTTAAATCGCTGTAACAACCATTTCGAGATTGTGTGAGTCGGGGAGTTCACTGCAGCAATTATCTCACTCATTTCGTTTTCGGGCTTATGAATCTTTGGCATACATCTTATTCGCGGTAGACACGGGTTGGAGACTTTCAGCTTATGAGGGTTCTCGATAATGTTTTCACAATCTTTTAATGTTTTGTTGATCCTTTTAATAGACTCCGGAAGAGGGTCTTTTCTTAATTCGAGGAAATAATATTGTTAGTATATAAGGTTTATGTTTTAGATAAATAAGTCAGTTGGTACTGAAGAAGGAACACGATTGATTCCGAAATGCGCATATACTTATTTCTTAAATAAATTCTGTGGTTTAAGGTAAAAGTGACTTTACTCTAACGACTGAAAATTATATTAAAATTCAAAGCAAGAAGTGCTAAAAAGGTGAAAAGCTAGATAATATTAACCATAAATGTCCATAGTACGATAGTACAAGGTTCATATACCAATTTTTAGGGTTTTGTACTAAAATACAAAACCCTATTGCAATCACGACCTGTGTCCGTCCGTCCGTCCGTCTGTATGTCACAGCACTTTTTCTCCGAAACTATAGAGGCTACAACAATGAAACCTTGTGGAAAGGTCAGAAGTGGTGACTTCTTGAAAGTTCAAGGGTAGAAAAATGTTTCAAAGGGGTTTAAGGGGGGTCTCCCCATATAGGGAGGCGACCCCTCAAAAAAAAAATTTCACCATTGATAGTCGAGTAGGGTGTCATTGGAAAGGTCTCAATGAGATCTTCTCAAAACAAGTCTTAAAATTGCCTTGTGAGTACCGAGGGGGGTAGGGGAGGGGGAAATGTACAAACTTTTCGCGTACCCCCCCCCCCCCCCCCCCTCGCGATTGGTCACCTTCCTTCTGAAAAAACTCATGAATGTAGGCCTTCATGAGTACAACAACAACAAATACATGAGAAGTCGAAATTCACTCAACTTTGTAAGTAATAGTATAATTTATCGATTTTGTGTTTTCTTGAATAAAATCTAAACGGTAACCTTTGTCAATACGCTCACAAATTCGCATTTTTGGCAGAGATTCACCAATCTCCATCAAATTTGTTGGAGACGAGCTTGTACTTCTTGTAGGAAGTAAGGAAAAGATTAATTTTTTAGGGTTTTGTACTAAAATACAAAACCCTATTGCAATCACGACCTGTGTCCGTCTGTCTGTCCGTCCGTCTGTCCGTCCGTCTGTATGTCACAGCACTTTTTCTCCCAAAACTATAGAGGCTACAGCCATGAAACTTTGTGGAAAGGTCAGAAGTGGTGACTTCTTGAAAATTCAAGGGTGGAAAAATTTTTCAAAGGGGTTTAAGGGGGGTCTCCCCATATAGGGAGGCGAACTCTCAAAAAAAAATTTTCACCATTGGTAGTCAAGTAGGGTGTCATTGAAAAGGTCTCAATGAGATCTTCTCAAAACAAGTCTTGAAATTGCCTTATGAGTACCGAAGGGGGCAGGGGAAGGGGAAATGTACGAACTTTTCGCGTACCCCCCCTCGCGATTGGACAGCTTCCATCCGAAAAATCTGAAAAAAATCATGAATGTAGGCCTTAATGAGTACAACAACAACAAATACATGAGAAGTCGAAATTCACCCAACTTTGTTAGTAATAGTATGATTTATCGATTTTGTGTTTTCTTGAATAAAATCTAAACGGTACCCTTAAATTTAATAAAATTTAGCAAACAGATGACTATTTATAAGATTGATCTTTTCTGAAAGTTTCATAGAGATCGAATAGTATTTGACGAAGTTATAGCGATTTGAATTTTCCTGTATTACTATAGAACAATGTGCCCTGTATTACTATGGAAACATATGGCTATGGAGCCATATGCGCTTTTTACCGACTTAGACACTACAGCTTTGCTAGGATTTGCATGAAAATTTCAGGAATGATAGGTATCATGAAGATGAGTACATACAATTGAAACAAGTCGAAGAGGCAGGAGAGAGCTCCTAGCAAAAGGGCTTTGTAACCATTCTAGGATTCGAAAAAATAGGCCATGAATCGATGATTACAGTACAGAGGAGTGGCCCCTGAAAAAAAATTTCATGAAAGGTAGCCGATATGAGTATCAACTGAAAGTTTTCTATGAGAGCTTTTCAAAACAGTTCTTAAACTGACAGTTTTTGCTTCAGTGGGGGCACAGGGGGGGAAATACACGAAAAATGTGTTTCCTCCCTCGCGAATGGACACCCGTGATCTAAAAATCTGAAAAATTATCAAGCGAGATGTTCATGGGTATAACTTTAACAAATACCTCAGAAGTCAAAATTTGTTCAACTTTGTTTATAATAGTATGATCCTCGAACATGACGTGTTTCTTTCTGACATGAGCATAGGTCTGTCTACCCAACTTGTTTTATTTTCGTGCAGCATTAGCAACCACATTAGTTTCTCTTAAACGATTTGTAGCTTAATGCTTCGAAAATTAGAAGTAAAGTAATAAATTAGAATTATTTACCCATTTTAGTCTTTCAAACCTAATTTTCACATTAGTTGCGCCACGACACAATATAATTAAATATTCAAAGCTTAATGCAACTTAGCAAGTAAAAGTGCTGACACGTAATTTTTCATCTTGATAGATTATCAAACATGATAAATTAGCAAATATTATTGAATAAATCAAATTACCATTTATGTTCAACTTGTGATCTGAATAGAATTACGAAATTTCAGCATGCAAATTATATAGATGGAAAAGCATTTACAAATTCGTTGATATAATTCTAAATGACAGGATAGAAAAGAGAACAGACACTATCTATCCATCTAATCAAAGTAATACATTAATAATGAATATTTTATCAAGCGTTGGGATCTAGTTCTCACGACACAGTGTATGGAAATATTTTCCCGGTACCTTTTCAATATCCATTAGTGCTGAATAGATAATGCAAAATCATGGTAGATATGACTTTCGTAAATTTTATCGATCGAGTGGAAAACATTTCTCCCGCCCATGTATGTTTAGATTAGTGTAGAAGCGTGTATATAAACAAACAAGTCTTCCAGGACATAATTCCAACACAACAAACACACATGCTTCGTCTCTTGCAGCACATTTCAATGTTGACGGACATGAGATACAAATTTGCCTTCCTTAATGGATATTAATTAAATTCCAGTAGTAGCATGTCATACAACCCACATCAGATTTACTGATTACACTTTAGATACAAGCAACCTTCGTAGATAAATATGTATATTGCGAAGGGACTACTAAATATCCACAAAGAAATGCTGCGCTACCTGATAGTGTGGAATGTGACTCGATTCCTTGCTCAGCTTCTTGCTGAAATCGGCAATAGCATGTCCGCGAAATTACTTACTTCAATAAAAACAAAACATGACCAACAACCTCAGGCATACAATATCTAACATTTATCTAATACTTAATTTTAAAATCAATCTGACTATTGCGTAACTTCTTCGGTATCTTAAAGTATTATCGTCTTAATCGTTTGGTTGACGAGTAATAGAAAAAAATTATTGCAGAAACAAGAATCCAATCATCAAGTCAATTTACAATGAGTATGAAAGGAATGAGGCTAACGAGCAATCAATTGCTGCTGCCCCGTAGTAGCCCATCGAAGCACAATTTCTTGTCTGCAAAATTGAAATAACTTTGTAGCTTTTTTGTGCGACGATGATGCTGATGACTGGTTTTTTAAGAGCACAATCTTCAGATACTTCATTTCCCAATGTCATCGCAAACTGTTTAGAAAAAAGAAAGAAACTTTGTGTCATGTCCAAGCTATTACATTATCATAATAAATGATGTGTTGTAACTGTTGACAAAAGAATTATGAATTTTGTTTGCCGCCAGGGTGGACCAGGTAGCTTAAGATATCGTATCTTGCGGATTGAGATGTGAAGAAAGAATTTGGACAAGTCAATTCAAAAAAATTTAATTATACTATGATGAATGGGTTTGAATGGTAAATTGTGATGCAATTTGAAAGTGTTTGCTTTTGTTGACCGAGCTTAAATTATAGTTTTTGGCATCCCTCTTAAGTAAATTCCTCGATCAGGCTTTTTAATTAGACCGGCACACCTCTTGGGAATGAGATTTTAGTTTACATTGTATTTACTCTAGAGGTTACCTACTTTGATCAATTGTTCATGATAGAAAAACTGAATCTCTTGTCCTAGTTATGAAAATATTTCATCAAGCTTTCCCAGTACCATAAACCATGTAAGCTGACTATGAACATTCGCGCCAAGGTACATTTCTTCAACTCAAATCAATTTCTTGGAAATATTAAACACCACATTTATCTTCGTTAGATTTATAAATATTCGTCTCTATTGTCTTTCTGTGGCCAAACGGCTTCTATTATTCTCTACCTTTAGTCAAACTCATGGTCTTACATGCTGAAGTTTGAAGCTTGTAACCAATATCAACTATAGTAAGCTATACTCGTATGCGGCAAATATACAATAATTGACTAACTGTAAATCCCTTTTGTTACAAATGTAGATCATTTGTTACTGTCGACAAAACGAGAAGAAATTAACATTCATACAGCAACTGAAAACGTATGAAAATGATCTTTTGGACCAACAGCGACTTATGTTGAGAAGTAACGACAATAAGTAATTTGCACCAAACGATCCTTGTATGAAGTGGCTTGGCGAGGTGTAAGGGAGTTAATGCAATTTATGACTTCTTGTGTCTATCTGTTGGGTGGTTTGAATTATGACCATGCTTATGCTGGGAATAACGGTAAATTATTACAATCAATGATTGACGTGGATATGCAGTGAGTCATGCGAGATCAATGATGGGAGGCGTTAGTTATGAAAGTGAACCATATTGGTTAGAGATATGCACGAAATTTTGAAAATATTTTCTGGCTTATACTATACCAAAAAATTTGTAGGTATCAGTTTATTTAATTGAGTGTCAAACAAATGGCTACTCATGCGGCCATAGAAATCCAACAGTACTTACGAGTGAATGAAGTAAGACATTACAAGGATAATGGTATCCCTGATAGTCATTTGTGACGCCTACGCCCGGGAATCGAAGTGATTCCGATCCCGAACCCTTGCACCCGGCCAGATGGGTATGACCTCGAAGTGCAAGCGGACTTCATCTTTCGTGCGGATATCGTTGCGCAGAAAATATTTTTTTTCTTTCCAAATATTTAGATCTGTGGATATAAATATTTGAAACATAATATTAATCAAAACCCCGACACATTTCGAGACATATCCATCTGGTAGTGCCCCCTCACCGTTGCCATCAAAACACTATGCCACTGGCGACCAATAAAAATGCACATTGCCGCCATGTGGCGTTCCATTCCGCGTCAGTTGCGACGACTCCCAGTCCACATCTGTTTTGTCGGATGTTGGCAGATTGACAGTCCGACGCAACGAGGGAGAAAAAGCGCGGGAAAGAAGGTTGTGTTTTTCGTTGTCCTCCCACAATCTTAACATTCTAAAAAGGGACGAAAATAGGAACCAACAGAAAAAGAAAGGAGGGCGGTTGGACATATTTGATGCCTCAATTTTTGAAAAACTTGGCTCGCAGTAGTACGATTATGATCGGCCCGGAGTTTGCGTTGACAAAAAAAACAAAGTATACAATTCATTCTGCGAATAGCTCTCCTCCAAGTCCTGCAATTTTCCCTTGGCTCTGCTAAGCATTCGCTTCCGAATCGATGAGGATGTTTTTCGGTCTTAGCATAGGAGTCGGACGATATAGACAATAGATTCAAAGCGAACGATCGACTTTCTGCAAGTGGGAGCCTGCTGGAACAAAAATGCGGATATCGCCTCATATGTGCGGTCAAGTTGAAGTATTATCTACCAGGTCAGACAGTTTTCAACAAATATTACTCGCGCAATATCCTCCTTTATAAGGATGCCAACATTTACTCCACTTTGAAATAATTCAGGTCTTACTGTCTCCATTACCAGATGATACATCTAGGTCTCATTAATTTATTTCGCATCGTATGGAAGCTAGTTTTTCACACAAAAGTTTCTCCATAATTTACCCCCGGTTCAAATAGCAAAACGTTACTTTAGGATTAGAAATGATACAAACAATCATCTGTGTTAAAATAATTGTAAGAAATCTTTCTTTGAAACCGAACTCCTACTGTTGCTAGAAAAAAACCGAACTCCTACTGTTGCTAGAAAAAATGTGTTGAGCAATCTACTTGGTAAGAAGAGATTTCATCTCGCAGTTTAATCATTTCCTTCATGTCAAAATATTGATGATTTACCCAAATCAAAATTTTTATCAATTTCGCAACGTAAGTTTGCATGACTCATAATTGTTTAATTTTGAATAACCGATTGGAAGTTTCGCAATTTGGAACATGAATGACATAATTCTCAGTTTATATTAAAAAAAAAACTGATGTAAGACTTCCTTGAAATGCTCAATCGTTAGAGAGCTAACATGTTGAAATTTTTTTAATCAAGTATCTCCAAGTTAAAAGGTGGAAAAAGTTTGTAATTGTCTTGGTCGGTAAATCGAGTTACACATTAATTTTGAGAGCCAGTCATAAAGTGTGATGTAGTTTGTAGTGTTTGTTATTAACGAAGAATGAAGTGTTTGCCCAGAGTGAAGCATGCGCTTTTGTTCCCCATCATGTGTGCAACTTCAGTTAATGTGCTAGTATGTTGAAAATGTATCAAATGAAGTTCAATTTTTGTAATACCCGAAACTAACCTGATAAGAAAGCTTATACGAAAAATTTCATATTAACTTTTTTTTAAAAAACTACGTAGATTTATAAAGCAAAAAGCCAATAACAAAAGCTACATCTCATATTAAGAACACCATATTCGTATCTTTAAATTATCTTCAAATTCTTTTCTGAATCTCACAATATCAACTGAATCCAACTTAACTGTGTTCTAAATGGGACGAAACTTAAAGCATCTTAATAAACCTCCTTTTTTTTGAAATCCTATCATTTTATTTGTCTTCTATTTTGAAATTCAATAATTTACGCGATCCAACTTATCTTTCTTAGTAATAGTCGTAATAAGTAAATTCAATTGAAAATAATCTAGCCTACTCTCGTTATATTTTGCTAGAACTGTATCGACTTCTTACTTTAGACATTTATTAAGTACATATGTATATTTATTTGTTCGGAATTATTTTGGTATATATTTTTAAATACGATATGGTCTAAATAGAGTTATGATATTCTCGGTATCCAGACACATGTTTGCTAAAATTTATGAATAAAAATTATGGAATACTAATTAATTGAAGACTTTCCTTTTCAGTAGTTTTTTTTTTGTTTCAGCGGGAAAGTGAGTGCAGGGTAGGTATGCCGTCGCGAGGGTAGGGTTTCGACAAATCCGCTGAGGTCGGTTTCGCGTCATTTTATTAGAGTTTTGTCATTTTATTAGAGTAGTTTTCGTCGGGTTAATTTAGAGTAGCATACTTTTCGGTACCGCGTCGGTATAATTCGGGAATGCGAAACGGAAATTAGATTCTTGTACTGTAACTGGATGAATGAAGAAATACGGAGTAACGTAAAGTAGGTTTCTTCTCCGTATGGTTTTGTTTTTGTAATGCGTTTTGAAAACGGGCGTGTTCAGGTGGCTGAAAATATTGTAATTGAGCGTAACCCATTCGGAGACCCGCGACCGAAATCCTCTCCGAACTAGCTGGCCGACAAGCAGCCACCGCGTGAATGGGTTACGGTGCACGGATTGGTTGACCGGTTGGTACCATCCGTTGGCACTACTCAGACTTAACGTCTAGAACCGATGAGAGGTCGGTTCCGCGTTCGAACCTAAAAAGGAGAAAATCATTACACATTCTCTCAGTAAAATACGGAAGGGGTTTTAGTCAAACATACCAACACTTATGCATCTTGGCATTTAAAATCTTAATAATACTTTGTTGCAAGTAGACAGCCAAACAGCAAAACTACTTACATATGTCAAGACGTTGACTATACTTGTCATTATTTAAATCTACACTAGTGTATTAATCGAGCAGTCACCTAAGTAAAACCCGCATAACACTGTTCTGAAACTTCAATTGCAGATTTGAAAAATTTATTTACTCAAATTTAAATTTTTGTAAATTATAAAATTTAGAAAAAAAGTTTATATTATTTTTTTATATATTAAACTTAAATTTTCCTTTACATTGAAATTCTTTATGATATTTATCTTTTTATTATGATTTAAACTTTACTGTATATTATTATTTTTTCATTAACTTTATTACACAAATCTGCAAATTGAAATTTCTGACATGAGAACACTAATGTAATATAGTACATCCCATCCAAGTATTGCATTGCCGAATGCAATCTAGCGTGGCTGAACTAGAGGCTCGTCAATCCAGCGTTGTGGCATACAGAACATGCTGGGATTGAAACGGATCAGGGAGTCTGCTTGAGATCACCACACAGCGCGGACGCCGCGATAAAAGAAAACAAGACCCTTGCCGGATGAGCGGAAGCGAAAGTTTGCATTTGGATCGTAGAGTGTAACTATAGGGACAAAAAAGATTAAATTTTGTGAATTATTACAGAAAGAATCAATTTAACTTGAAAGAAAGATTAAACTTGTGAATGTTGACTGAGGGAATGAATGCAACGCAAAAGAAAAGTTTTCTTTTTGTAAAATTTTGATTGGAGAAGTAGAATCCTTGAGCGAAAGAATTGTAGATAGTTGTTGCTAAAAGCAGTCGGGAAGAAAAATAACTTATTGAAGTTAGGAAGATTTATGAAGTTATTTGACATTAAAGTCCATTCGAAGTGGTGAAGCTTTGTTGCTAGAGTAGAAAGCAGTGAAATAGTAAAGCCACGATGGTTTAAATTTACCTGTTAAAATCTAAACACTGACATTGTGGAAAAAGTGTAAGGAGGAAAAGTGTATGAAATAATTGCGCAGTGAATCATTTAAAAATCATATTAATCGAGTGTTTGGTACAAAAGTGATTTGGCGCGAGGGAATGAGCTTGCGACAAACGGAGAAGATTCGCCGTTAAAAGCACAATTTGCCGCTAAAGATTCAATTGAACTTTTACCAGCCGCGGAACTGATTTATCCGTATGCGGATGGAATAGATTTAAATTTCGGATGCCCAAAACGCTGACCAATCACTGCAGGCTATAGTTTTGCAGTTTAAAACAGCCTGAACTCTACGATGTGATTCGGACGATGTTTGTTACAAACCAACAGTGGATTTGTGTCGAACTGTAGAGAATTGTGGTGCCTCTTTTATATCCGTGCATGATCGAGCTCCGTGTGAGAAAACTTGTGAGCCTGTCGAAATAGAAGCCTTCAAGCATATTAATCAATCTGTACAAATTCCGGTAACTGCTAATGGTGATGTGCGCACGGTAGATGATGCAGAAAATATTTTTTCATAATGGCTGCACGAGCTCGCGCAAATAGCCGGTGATCAACTAACATTTCAATGCTTTCATCATCACATAACTTTTATCACCAAAAAATTGATGTGGCGCAAACAGCGCGTACTATAGGGTTATGCATTTCGTGGTAGGAAAGTATAACCCTGCCATTTGACATCTTTCAGAATTAAATGTCATCCAAAGCATGTTTTTTTTAGTTGAAGGTTTGCCATTTAGAAATATGGATCGTTTAACAGTCGAATAACGCGTTAAAATTATTAAATTTTGGTATAAAAATGGTGATTCTGCTGTATTAACATTTAGAGCTTTACGAGCCGATTATGGTCGACATAGCCGACCTACAAAGCAAACGATTTCGAACACAGTGAAAACATTTGAAGAGCCTGGATCGGTTATTGATATTGCAAAACCTGTGCATCATCGCAACATTCGTTCTGCTGAAAATATCTCTGTCGTTGTTCAAATTGTGGAGAGTGATCCGAATTTGTTGTTGATTCCTCGACTTGCTCAACATTTGGGCTTGTCTTCCGGCTTATTGTGGCGGATTTTGCATTTGGATTTGCATCTCCATCCGTACGAAATCCAACTCACTCAAGAACTTAAGCCTCCAGACCATACATAATGCAGAATGTATGCGAATTGGGTGATTGAACAACAAGCCATTGATAACGATTTTTCGAACAAAATTTTCTTTAGTGATGAGGCTCATTTTTCGCTCAGTGGTTACGTAAATAAACAGAACCGCCGCATATGGGGCTCTCAAAATCCTCAGGTGATCGCAGAAAGGCCTTTGCATCCGGAAAAAGTGACCGTTTGGTGTGCATTATGGTCTGGTGGTGTTATAGGCCCGTATTTTTTGAGAACTATCAAGGAAGAGCCATTACAGTCGATTCTGACTGCTTGGATCGTAGAGTGTAACTATAACAGATTATTTTTGGAGAGAAATTGAAGATTATGATCTGGAGAACATGTGGTTCCAACAGGACGGAGCCACAAGCCACACAACAAAGGCTAATCGAGCACTTTTGCAAGAGAAATTTCCAGGACGCGTAATTTCGAGATTGAGTGATGTCAATTGGCCGGCAAGATCCAGTGACCTAACACCTTTGGATTTCTTTTTATGGAGCTATGCGAAAGATCTTGTTTATGTGAACAATCCTCGAAATCTTGAGCAATCGAAAACCAATATTCGTGAAGCTATGGCCGCGATATCGCCGGAAATGTACCGAAAAGTCATTGAAAATTACCTCAAAAGTATTGGGGCCTGTAAGAGGTCCCGTGGAGGACGTTTGAATAATGTTGTGCTTCACGTATAATGGCAAGGTTCAATCTGTTTATTGAATAAAAAATAATCTGAATATTTTATGCGTTTTCTTTAGCTTTACTTTCCCAAGCGTAAAATGGATAACCCTATAGTTAATAATCTGACTCGAACAGAAGACGTAATAAAAAACAAAAGAAAATGGTGTTAAATGTTGGCCGAGTTAATTTGTTGATATTTTTATTTGATAAAAACAAAGAATTATAATAATTCAGTTGGCAGCTATAAATAAGATTTCAAGGCGTGACCACATCACCAGCGGGCGCCCGGTGAGGATGATGGTGAGTACCCAATTGGTTTTTATATTTTCTATATTATTAATTATATTATCAACTACAATTTAAAATGCATTCATTTTACTATAACTTGATTGATATTTATATTTATTCCTCCACGAATCATCACATTCATTCATAGTCAAAAGGAAATTAATTTTAATATACTTTACGCAAAAATTAAAACACCATTACAAACGGTTTTTTGGTACATTTTGTCTGCCCCTGGACCCCCTAATTCATAAAATGATTTTTTTAATTCAGATTTTAAAAGTTCTAATTAAGACCTTTTATTTGATATCCCACTCGACTACTTTTGATTTAAAAAAATTGTTAAGGGCTAATTCGTTATAAGGGGGGACCCCCTTAAAAATTTTTTAAATTTTTGGTAAGATCTTAACTTTGAGAGATTATCACTTCTGACCTTTTCACAAAGTTTGAGCATTCTAGATTCTATAGTTTCTGAGGAAATCAGCTGTATCCTCTGCGGACACGTATATACACCCATTTCACTACACTTCGCCCAAATGGTACTTTTACATCCTTGTTTTTAAAACTTATCAATTCACAATAACCCATTAACCACAAATAATATTACCTTAGCACTCTACAGAAATTCGACATCGAAAGGCTCCGAACGGCGTCTCTGGCCAAAAATTTCACGGAGATACCTCGGCAACCAGCTGGCTACCAGACATCAAGCCCGGCGCAAAAGAAATGATTCGTTCGATGGTGAGCGCCAAAATGCTTTATACAAAAACAATCAGTTATACAAAGAATACGTAGTTAGGAAAGCTAGGACGAAGAGAGAACATTATGAAAATTTCAGAAGAGTAGCGAATATGATCATAAGAATTAAGAAAAGAATGGTATTGAGAAGCATCGATGTAAGTCTAGCGAACAACAACACAACCAAAGCATACAAAGTCGTGGAAGGTCTGAAACATGTTATCAGCCAAAGAGCACGTTCTGCCGTGATGACATTAGGAATATCATCGCTGATGAAAACAGAATCAAGGAAAGATGGGCATCATATTTCAAGAACATCCTTAAACCTCCGCGCAGCTCCAGAACATCAGAGAACTTCCATCGGCCCCAACAACTCTGGATGAAATTTGTTCCACCATCAAAGCCCAAAAGGATAATAAAGCGATTTAGCCCATCGCAGCTTCCACAGTCTTTCAATCGTTTAGACCACTAGCTCGTCAAAAATTTCATACAGCTCCTGGTTGCATCAACTTCGCCATTGGGCCCCGTCTAGCTTCGCTCCGATTATTTGCCTTAGGACCCGTCGCTCAAAGGCGTTCAATATATTTGAGAATGCTTGAGCCAGCGTCAATTTTCACATCCATAGTATAACATAGGTCTTAGCACAGATTTGGATACTTGGAACTTTGTTTTCCTGTGTATGCAGCTGGTCTTCAAGATCGTCAAAACTGAAAAAAATATTTCATTTCTCGTTCTCGTTACTTTGGTGCCTGAATACACAAATTCGCTCACGTTTTCAATACTGTATACTTATTTACTTAAATTTTAGTGAATTTTGGTTTTTCTTTTGTTTAAATAAAAAAAAATTCAATATGTATTAAAACAATAATACCTTTTCATTTCTAAAATGGTTTTCTTTTTCCTTCTCTTCCTTTCTGTGTGAGTTCTGTAATAAACATAAGCAGTCGAGCAGCCCCGTGGTGATCAGGAGTGGCTGCTGCTGAAGAGATAAGGTGGTCACCCCGTGGAAACTGCTTAGTTTGTTGTTTTACCAGTGTAAAGTAAACTACATCCGTCAAATTTCCATCCTTTAGGCAGAGATGAGTGGTTGACTTCAGCCACTTTATCATCTTTAGGTTTGACATTCCCCTTGTAATGCAACGACTTTCTTCGGAGAAAGTAACGGTTGCTTTTTGTGTGATGTTTGCGTTTGTCTCAAGCCTTCGTGTCCGCTAACTTTAACGAGAAAAAAAAATTTGAATCACTGCAGAGTAGCTTGATTGACACATAATAGAACATTTCTAAAGAGAATAAAAACTGATCGGTATGTCTCGTAGAGTAGAGTACGCGTGATAAATATTTTGTAGTGTAGCTTCATGGCTCGACAAGAACCCACCTCATATGATCCCGCAAATGCTAGTCGTCAAGCAGACGTACGCGGTCGTTAAGCGAAGCTAGTTAGCTGAGCTCGGTGTTTTTTATAGCTCGCTAACACTTTTGCCAGAAAATCGGCACCCGTACCCTACACGGACATTTCGAAAATCATGACAGTTCTTCTGTGTGAGGTGGCTCAGGATGGGCAACGAATACCCTGGAACGACCCACGACGTGACTGAGCGCTAGCCGACTTCAGTATGCCACCCCGAATTAAAGAATCCTGTGCCATATTCTCTCTCATGTCCGCAAATGTGGTGACTTTTGTGGTCGCAACAGTCGCAAAGTTATGATTGCCACAAGATCAGTATAGATAATATTGAAGTGCATGATCTTTTATTAAAAATTATGACGGAGAAAAACTTTGGCAGTCACTTCTCACCCCACAGCTAAGCAGAAAACGAGTAGCTGTTCTTAAAAGTCTGAATCATTCCCGTCCAGAGAAACTAAGAAAAAATGAAGTCACTTCCATCAAAATAAGCAACCTCACGATGGTATGGTCTAGACAAAACAACTTCAAACTCAATCTGTTTCGTGTCATTTTATCCTCCGGTAAGGACATTAATAAATTTATCAGGGTGCGATATTCGCTAAACCACAAAGTATCGTGGGCAATCGCAAAAAAAGGAGACATAACACAATGGTACAGGCGTCAGCGATTTGGTCACGTAGCCTTAAATTGCGATCATGCACCAAGGTGCGTAGTCCACGGCAATAACTACGAGGAGGAGATTTGTCCCCGTAAAAACCGGCAAACCCGATTGAGGAGCTCGTCCCTAAGGATCAATTCATCCCTGCGGTATCCTGTATACTTTTTCATTCCAGAGATCACCCTGCAAAGTTTACAAGTTGTCTGGAATAGGTAAAACTCAGGGCCAAGATAAGAGAAAATAAGTTGTACTTATAAGCACCTATCTCCATAGCTTATTTAAGATTTTCCAGACGACAGATGTCCAATCGCGAGGGGGAGGACATACATTTTTCGTGTATTTCCCCTCCCTATGCGCTTCACGAAGCAAAAAAAATTTCAATTTAAAAAGCTTTCATCAAAACCTTGATATTAGCTACATTTAATGAATTTTTCTTTTCAGGGACCCACTTCCCTGTATGGAGACACCCCCTTTAATACGTTAGAAATTTTTTTTGTAGTTGAGCTTTGAAGAGGGCACTACTTTAAGCAAACATACAAAATTTAATGTTTGCAGCTTAAATCGTTTACTTAGGTTACGATCTTAGCAAGGTTTTGTAAAAAAAAAATTAGCAAGAAGCAATGGAGTGTAATTCCCTCCACCTGTCCTATATTTCTTTCAACTCACTGACTTCCCAACAATTACAATTGCAATGTCGTTGACTGTATGATAAACTGTTGGTCTAGGTCAGCAAGCCAGCCAGTTGTGGCAATGACAATGCAACAGCCGGAAAATTGAACACTTCAAGGGAGTTGAACTGGGTGAGAGCATGGGGTCAGACATCTCGATTCATACAGAGTGTGACGTAGTTAGTAGGAGTTCTAATCAAGATTTTGGCTGCGTCGAACAAAGGCCTTAGCACCAAAGATTGACAGATGCTGGGTTTAAGGTCAGTTTCTAAGCGCTGGAAATGAGAAAAGTCAGCTACAACAAAAAAGAAACATATACCTCCAGCAGCGGTCACTGTGCTGGAACTATTGGAGGAAGCAAAGAGCAGCGATAAGACGATACCATAAATCAGATCATCTTACTGGATGAGCTTTTACTAAGATAGTCAAGAATATCCTGCACAAAGAGAAACAGGACTTAAAACAGCGGAGGGTTTACACACTTATGTACTTTCTATGTACCTTCGTCATGCTAAGACAGCCAAGGAAATTTTAGGTACAATACTTATAAAACAGAAACTATGACACGCTGATCCAAGAGCCATTTAACCATCTAATCTAAGGCTTGAACTTTGAACTTCACTGCACTGTGAACTCCGAACTCAAATTTAGTGCTACACTGCATTCAAACAGGGCCTATTTGCAGGATAGTTGGCTTAAACTTGGCCTGAACAATGCCCATTTCAAGATACAGAGGGCGTAAATAGGGCCCATAAAAAGCCTAATTTATGGTCTAATTTGCCAAAAACCGGTTCAAACAGGGCCCAAAAAGTCCAAATTCACAACAAAGTTAGGTAAAACAAAACGAAGAATTGGATTAACATGGCTTAAAAGAGGCTCAAATACGGCCTTAAAGCGACATAAATAAGACATACGCACCTAGTGCTTGTACGTAGAATAAGAAGTTTTAGTAATTCAAAAACTTCGAATGTTTTTTTTTTGGGAGTAAAGCCCCAAATTAAATCTCTTTAATTCATTTCAAAAGTACATAATAGTATGAAGCTATTAAATAGAGAAATCAGTGTATACCAACGCAAAGCCTTCGTAATTGCCGTTATACTTTTCACATTAACGAGCAGCAGATCAACATTAATCACACTGAGATGCGTTATTTCATTTGTGCTTGCAATTTTCGAAATTTTTTAAAAAAGAGTACTTGCTCGAACTCAAACTACTAATTAAAAGGAATGACTACCTGTTAACAACAAAATTCAATAATTACGTTCTGGTTGTAGTTTTAGGGCCTGTTTGGATTGCTTTTCAGCACAAAACCATTTTTTTTATTTTTCAGGCCCTTTATAGGAGCCATTTAGGCCATAATTACTTTTTCTCAAATTTTTGAGACTGTTTTTATCCACGAAATCCCGTTTATTTTTGAAACGTTCTTAGGGCCTAATTTAGGTTTTTAATTCTGATCAAATTTTTGTGCCAAAATTAAACCCTAAATGCCTACGAAAGAAAGTTAATGTCTGTTTGGACGTAATTCAGGCCCTAATTGTTTTCACTCTGGGATAAATAGAACTTTTAAAAACCTTCGTTGTTTTCACTCTGGGATAAATATAACTTTTGAAAACCTTCGCCAAAAGACTCCCTCTTCTATTTACATGTTGTTTCCAGCGATACAATACAATCCTGATAAGGGTTTTTCCAATATGAGTGCCGAATCGGGCCTGAAAATAATCCATTTCGCACGAATTTTATTTTTGGTAGCAAGAAGGATACGTAGGCAGAAAGGCTTGAGGTGTAGAAACTAAAAAATACCAGTTTTCAAATTCGTAGTGTTTTCAATGATGTTGTTTATGCAGGGCGTGGGTGCCGATGATTTGGCACAAGTATCAGCTACCTATAAGGAAGACCGAGCTCAGCTGCCTAGCTTCGCTTGACGAAAGCGTACGCGTGCTTATCGACTAGCTTTTTGCGGGATTATATGAGGTTGAATCTTATCGCGCCACGAAGCTACACTAAAAAATATGTATCATGCGTACTCTGCTTTACAAGACATTCCAATCAGTTTTTAATTATCTTTAGAAATGTTCTATTATGTGTCAATTAAGATACTCTATAGTAGCTTAAAACTCTTTTGCCTCTTTAAAGTTAGCGGACACAGACCCTTGAGAGAGCGCTACATTACATTGCGAGCCAAGTACTAGCCTATGCAGATGACATCAACATTTTGTCACGGTCATTAACAACTGCCAAAGAGCTCTACCTGAAACTCGACAGCGAAGCAAAACTAGTAAAAATCAAACAAAGCTCAGACGCAGTCGAGCAAAAATAACTCAAATTCACAAAATATCAAAAAAGACAAAAACAGTATCGAAAATGGGGGGAAATTTGTGTATCTAGGCGCCAAATTAACGAAGACGGGTAATGGAAGAGACGAATACAGCTCGCAAATAAAATATTTTATTCAGTATTGACGATCTTGAAGACCAGCTGCATACAGAGGAAAACAAAGCTCCAAGTATACGAGTACAAATCTGTGATAAGACCTGTGTTATGCTATGGGTGTGAAACATGGACTTTAACCCAAGCATCCGCAAATATATTGAACGCCTTTGAGCGACGGGTCCTGAGGCGAATAATCGGAGCAAAGCTAGACGGGGACCAATGGCGGATTTGATACAACCATTAGCTGTATGAAATTTTTGACGAGCCTGAGGTCTCAACGATTGTAAGACTGCAGAAGCTGCAATGGGCTGGTCACATGAATCGTGTGCATGAATACCTTTTTGGGTATCCGCTGGGAAAACTGAAAGCCGGAGACCAGTGGGGAAACCGAGGAAACGCTGGTCTGACTCGGTCGACGAAGACAGTTCATCGCTGCTCGGATTTCGAAAGTCGCAGTCAATAGACCGAGACAGTTGGAGGCGCTATTTGTAGGAAGCGAATGCCCGAGAGGGGCTGTAGTGCTACGAAGAAGAAGAAGAAAGCAAAATTTTTACTTTTGTTGAAAATTTAATTTATAGGCCGCGACCCAATACGCGCAACAGTATGTTCCGCAAAATGTTCTAAAATATAAAAAGTAGGTAGCCGCTTGCGTTATGACACTCTTACCACAAAATTCTTATGTTATAAACTGACGTGGCATGTTTGATTCAATTATTTGGGAGTTATAAAATTCAACCAAATTCATTTAAATTGCATAAATAGTCAAAGCTCTACGAGGAATTATAAGGATTCCATCAAAGTAAGCTAACTGGAATGTATCATCCAAATAATCAAGAATATACTTGATGTTCCTATTACCTGATTAATCACTTTAATGCCTCATGCCCCATGAAAATTTCCACAATTCCTTACCTAAATTCTCAGAATATCAACATACTCATACATTGAAAACAAACTTATTACATAGAAAATGTCCTAGAAAATACAATTCTTTAATCCTGCCATGAAACCTAACAGGGATATTTACTTAGAAAGTTGTTAACCGTAGTTAAATTTCCTACAAAATATTTTGTATCTTAACAGTAGCTATGCATACGTATAGCCTAGCCTGATTATGTATCTAATGCGTGTTCTTATATAATATAATGAATCAAGCAAATAGCACACCTTCGTATTTCATATCCTTTATGCTTGTGTGTTTTGTCAGTTAAAAGCTTTTGTTACACGTTAATTGATATAATGATATTATCTCATCACAAACTTTGTTCTTACGTAAGCTAAATATTGATTTTCTATTTTCGATAACGATATTATTGAATAGATTATAATTGTTTATAGTAACACCATTTTCGACACAATAGTTAGACATATGTGGGTTGTGTGACAGTGTAAGTTGGTATATAATATAATGATATTAAATTACAGGATATTATACAGAAATTCTTACATTTGGTAAAATAATTTGGTAATAGTTTGAGCTTTTAGTTAAAATTTTAAACGAAATTTTAATTCAGTTTTAATGCGAAAATTAGCAAATAGCTGAAGTGGTTTTCATTCGTTCCTTCGTCGATGATTTCTCGAGGAAATCCAAATTGACCTTTGAAAGATTTGAAGACGCTAAATCTAGACGCGTTCTGACGAATCGTACCCTTTTGGTCAAAAGATTCGGCCACTCAACTGTCTACTTCGTTGGTGGCTACTAGTCGTCCAGCTAGCCAAAATGACGAGAACCGGTAATGAAAGAGACAAAATACGCCGAAGAATACAGCTCGTGAATAAAATATTTTATTCAGTTTTGGCGATCTTGAAGACCAGCTGGATACATAGGAACACAAAGCTCAAAGTGTACAAATCTGTGATAAGACCTGTGTTATGCTATGGGTGTGAAGCATCGACCCTAACCCGAGCATCCGCAAATTTATTGAACGCCTTTGAGCGACGGGTCCTGAGGCGAATAATCGGAGCAAAGCTAGACGGGGACTAATAGAGAATTCGATGCAACCATGAGCTGTATGAAACGACCCTGAGGTCTCAAGGATTGTAAGACTGCGGAAGCTGCAATAGGCTAGCCACATGAATCGTATGGACGACGAACGGATACCCAAACAGGTATCGTTGGGAGAACTGAAGGCCAGAGACCAGTCGGGAAACCGAGGAGACGCTGCTCTGACTCGGTCGACGAAGACAGTTCATCGTGGCTCAGATTTCGAAAAAGGCGATAGAAATTGGAGCTGGAAGACCTCCTACCTCGAATACGCCATTACAGGCGCAGTTGGCTCAAGGCAGGAGGAGAACAAAAAATCAAGCTCTCTGAAGGCGCGGTAATCTTCCCAACACCTAATAACAGCAAAAGGTTGGCTTGCAGCTCAATTAAAGGGGATAGGGAAAAGCAAACAAGGGATGAGAAGGAGCCAAAGAAAGTTCAAGTTCATTGAAGGAAGGCTTCTAGCCGCGCTATCCGAGACAACTCAAAAAGTAAGAGTAAACATTCGGAGAATATAGAATTCTCGGACGCGGCACCGGAGAAGAAGGATAGGAAGCAGCACAAAGCTATTGAGCAAGTAAAACTGCAGAACATCCGCATACGATGTACCGTTGGTGGATTTGACCAACGGTACATCGTATGCCAAAGCACTTATGCAATGAGCCGTATACTACAGATTAATCTACGTTGGAGAAAACTCACTAAAAATCTACTCGAGCAGTTTATGAGTGACAGTCATGCTGACTTCTTACTGGTCAGCGAGGAACACTTCAACCGAAGCTCCCCAACTTGGTATTCTGACGAATGTGGTACTGCCGCCATCTGGGCTCGGAACTGTGCTGATTTCTTAGACGAGAAATATGGGCAGGAAGATGGTTTCGTGCGGGTTCGGTATTCAAGGACTATATTTTTTATTATGTACCTAATGCCGAACGAATCTATATCATCTTTCCAAGACATGCGTAATGCTTTTGAGGACGCTGTCTCGAACGCAGATAGCAACGTACTCGTTGGAGGAGACTTTAATGCTAAAGCAATCGAATGGGGCATGCCTTAAACTGACCCGCAGGGAAAACTAGTTCTAGAGATGGCAAACCAGGATAGTGCTCGTCGTCCTGAATACCGGCGATATGCGAGCTGCTGTAAAGGAACTGACGGAAGGTACCGAGGTTACACAATGGGCGAGTATTAGAGGACTACTCAGCCAGTGATTATCAATACATTCTGGTTCGGGTCAGTGATGCTGTCTGTCAACTTTCCACCATTGGGAGGATGGACGTCAAGAGGTAAATCGAGGGGCTTATAGCAGTGCGCTATTGTTTTAAGATTCGCAGGGGACTGACCAAAGACATAATGAATTCAACTATGAAAATCATCATGTCTGCTTACAGTGCTTCAATGCTTCATCGGAGATCGCAGCGCAACAAGCTTACAGTGTAGTGGTGATCGGCTGGTATCGCTGAAAAGTGAAGAGAGTGCCACAAGCTTCGGTGTAAGGCTCAATGTGCACCGAACCGCGAGGAGGCATGCAACCGGTTAGCAGCATATAAGTTGGCCAGGAAATCCCTTCGCAAAATGATTAACAGCAGTAAAGCTCGATGTTGAAAAGATCTGGTGGATAATGTACGAGGCGTGACAATTAAGTAATGAGACTGATTTTATTGCCGCGCTTGTGGTAAACCTGCGACCTTAAAATTCCCTTCCCCTTCTAGCTTGTTTAGTTCGCCTGGAGTATCGTGTTGAGTAGGTGCTCGTCACGAAAATGGAGAAACGAAATCAAGAGCAACGCGTCGCGATAAAATTTTACAGCAGATTGGGCTTTGGAAACGTACACTAAAATTGTAAAAGCGCATGGTGATAGCGCTCTTAGTCGTGTCCAGGTGATTCGATGGCATAAAGAGTTTAAGGAAGGGGTTGAAAGCATGGAAGACGAGGCGCCGAGCGGGAGGCCAGTCGAGGTGCGGACTAACGCGAATGCGCAGCGTGTGCATGCCAAAATCCGTGAAGATCGGCGTTTAACAGTTTGAATGTTGTCTTCGGAGCTGGGTATGAACCGTGAAACAGTCAGACAAATTTTAACCGAGGATTTTGGGATGAAAAAGTTGTGCGCGAAGATGGTTCCAAAGCGTGTCCCAGTATTTGGACTCTAAAGGAATCGCCGCGTTGCAACAGCCGCCTTTTTCGCCCGATATGTTAACCCTTGACATTTTTTTGTTTCCTAGAACAAAATTCGTGGTCAAAGGAACACATTTTGAGTCAATTACGGACATCCAGGCGGCCGTGACGAGGGTATTCGCGGACATCCCAGTCGAAGCGTTTCGGAAATGTTATGAAGCATGGAAAACGCGCTGGAATTGTTGCATAGCTGCCCAAGGGGACTACTTTGAAGGGGATGGAAGAGTTGTAGAATAATTTTTGAATATACGGTTTTCATGGAATCAGTCTCATTACTTAATTGGCACACCTCGTATACAGGAATCCGTGGAACCTTGGCTACAACCTAGTTACGTGGAAGCTTGGTGCCCTACGCAAGCCCTACATATATGAAGAAGGAAAGGTGGACGAGATTGTCTGAGCACTTTTCCCCGACCATCGCGTCAATGTTGACGTTGTCGACGACAAAATAGCAGTCGAATGCCCAGTATTCACGCGGTTGGAACTAGAAGAAGCTGTAATATCGTTGCAACGAAGAGAGGCACCAGGTCCGGTCGGCGCCCCAGCTGATGTGTTACAGGTCGTCTTTCAGCATTGCAAGGTAGTTATGCATACTAGACACAGCTGGGAAAGAGCTAGAGAAATTTATCGGAAGGAAATCTACGCTATTTGTGCTGCTGGGGACTTACCTTCTTGGCAGTACGACTTCAGAGCAGGATGCTCCACAATTGATGCGATTTTAGAAGTGGTAAGCGCGGTACAAAAGATGGAGACACATAGCCATACCAAGCGACGGGTAGTTCTGTTGGTAACACTTAATATCCGGAATGCCTTCAACTCCGCTAGATGCATGGATATTCTGAATGCGCTGATACCCCCTTTTCAAGTTTTAGAATATCTTATGCGGCTTTTGAGGGACTAGCTGAAGGATCGAAGCTTGCTTTACGACACGACACAGGGCCAACGAAGGATGGAGGTTACATCATGTGTTGTTCAAGGATCTATGTTTGGTCCAGACTTTCGGAACATATCATATGACGGGATACTGAGATTAGAGCTGCCGGATGATTTTCGACTAATCGGCTGTGCAGATGATGTTGCGGCACTAGTTACGGGACAAACCGTCGAACAAGTGCAACTTATATTAGGTACGCTAATGCGCCGGGTGAGAGACAGAAAGACTGCTCACGGGTTTGGGCTAGCGCTGGAGAAAACCGAAGTGGTCATCCTGGCAAAGGAGAGAATCCTCAGAGTAAAGACGAACAGTATTGGGAAGTACTGGTTGAATTGAAACCACTTATATATAGAGTAAAGATGATCATTTTGGAAAAGTACTGGTTGAATCGAAACCATCACTAAAATATCTGATGAAGATGAGTTTCTCTGAGCAAATCAGGGCAACGTCTGATAGAGCTGCTTCAGGTGTTTCGGATCTTAATCGATTTGTGGCCAACGTAGGGGGATCAAGAAAGCAACTTTTGATGAGGTCTGTAGATTCCGCGCTACCTTACGGAGCAGAAATACCGAGTAGACGCTCTCAGCAAAGAGCTGCACGGAAAAAGCTTGGCACAGATACAGAAAAAAGTGCTAGTCATCGCAAGCGTGATAACCTATCACCCTCTTATGCCCGTGTACTATCTATCTGCGTAAAAATGGAGACACGAGGGAGAAGGTTGCCTGCGGGGAGAGGCAACACTCATTCAATGATTAGCACACAGTCCTGGGTGAATAACATGCAGAGAAGATGGAGTGCGAGTCTCAACCCTGATCTGGGCCAGTGGCGCAATAACGGAGGGTGAGACTACCTGCCCCAGGTATTGAGTGGGAATAGGTGTTTTTGGTCTTACTTGCGCAAGATTGGTAAGTCGCGATACCCCGACTGTAGGTTTTGTGCAGGAGAGGAAGACGACACTTGCCATACATTTTCTACATGCAAATGAGAAAGGCTGCACAGAGACCCCTACAAGGAAACAGGAGAGCTCGCCCCGTATAGTCCAATCGGGGAGATGCTCAGATCGGTTGACAAGTAGAGTCATTTGACACATAATTTTCGGTCAGTCCTTAAAAGAAAAAAGTGACTCACAGCAGCCGGGGACGTTGGGGTTGGGGGATTACTTTTTTAGCAATCCCTTTTTCTCTTTCCCCTTCCGCTAGAGGTGAGCCGCCAAATCGAAGGCATCTCACGGCGTAGCAAAACGAGGCTTAACCCGAAGTTATGTGTCAAACGGTTCCACGCTAGGTTTTCAGGTTGACAGGGGAGATGCTCATCAATAGTCCTGACATCTTGCACGTCTGGGAGCCCCACACATAGAGCGTAAATAGTCTTCACCTGCAAACCTCCCAAAAAACGACGAGATGGCACCGAAGGAGCTGGACGCTCACATTCGAGAATATTATACAATATTGCCGACTGACTACCTGAAAAACGTCTCTCATGCGGCGACTCCACCCAAGCAGATTGAAGCTCAACATTCAGCTTATACGCAACTAACGGAACTAGCATCAGAAATGGATACTATATCTGGCTCGAGTCCACCAAACTTGAGAAAAAACCGAGCAACGTCAAATCTCAGCCAGAGTGACAAGTTCGAAAGTCGATGAAGACGTCGATAGTACAGAGTGGGTAGTTGTGCTGCTACATGTTATTGCCCGACTGTTGAGAATATTTGGTAAGAAAATAGGAACAGAAAGTTCATTCCCAGGAATTAACGGAGGTCCGTTGCAAACAAATTTTTTTAAAAGGCGGCGAACAAAGGAATAATTCTCTTTTATTCTCTGCGAGTCTCAGGTGGCAGAAACGATTGATGTTTGTAAAGTGTCGACGCGTGCGAATAGTGCAGCGGGATGATTAGCAACAGAATAATTGTCAGTAAGAAAATCGCCACCAAAATGATTGGCAGATTTTGGTAGTGAGTTCCGCTACAAGCGCATTGGGCATAAAAATTAGCTATCGAGGGGGTATTTCAAACTGCTGGGCGGGAGTGAATATCGAGTAGCTGCAGAATATTATCTTTTTCGTACCGACGGAGCTATTTCTCCGGGAGCCCTTTTATTACTCATCCATAGGTAGTAACTGTAAGTTGATTGATTCTGTTTTAATACTTGTTCGATATCATTTTTATTAATAATTTAATAATTTACTATAATAAATTATAAATATCGAATAATTTTACTCTGGTAGTATTTGGTGGTCAAGAAATTGAGGAGCCCACGAAGTGTTGAAGTAATGGGCTGAACGGCATTTTAGTTATTGAAAAGTGTTGCATAAGAATGCATTATATAAGTGTTGTGAAAGAATAATTTAGAAGCGTTTTAGTTAGTGCAAGAGGGTTTCACTAGTCGGGAGGTGGAAATCGTCCTGAAACCATGCATCGGTAGAGCGCCATACTCGCTGAACGGTCAAGCGCAGTTCCAGGGCGAAGTGAGTTGGCGCACAGGCCTGTCTTTGTCGAATGAAGCCGGGACCACAGGACCCTGGATGAAGTGCCCCAACTATGAGGGGGTAACATTTGGCGCCCAACGTGCTATGTACTTTGGTGACTGTATACGGTGAGAACTTTTCATGCTTTATACTATAAAGCATTCGCATTATTTAACTGCCGCTTTACATCACAATGATTTTCTTCTGCCAAAATGTGTGTATTTCTGGTGCTAGTAGAAGCAGATAACGGAATCCGTCGTATCGTCCCAACAACATCCATTTTGTTCTCAAACAAGGCATTACCCGCCTCGAGAAAGCATTTTTCAACTATGTCAGCATCAGTAAATGGTTTCATATGTTTAGCAAGAGTCCAAGAAATACGTAAAGAAGCCTCACCACATGTTTCCTGCTCAGTCATCGCGCGACTTATGATCCGGATCGAAGACGAGTAACTTGATAGTAAACTTGCAATTTTAGACTTACGAAGATCACTACCAAGTGGAAAGTTTTCGGCAAATGATTTGTGGTTGGTATCATAATGTCGTTTTATATTTGAGCTTTTAATTAACGCCACTGTTTGGTTACAAATCAAGCACATTGGTACCGCTCCAGCACGATTTGGCAGCGTGAAACAATATAAATCGGTCCAATCTGGCAAAAACTGTCTATTTTCACCATCAACTTTTCTTTTTTTCGGTTCCATAGTAATAAAACTCGCTAATGTAAACAGGTAGGTACTTAAACTCGTAAAGTAATCAAGCAAATGTAATATTTCAATCACGTGTGTCAACGCGGCGCTCGTCACTCAACATTAAAACAAAACACTGGCGGCCGGCGGCAACGCGATCGCATGATTACCCCCGCCCCGCGCGCTTTACCGCCGCGCTTTTCGAATTGACGTCGACAAAGATATTGCGGATTACGTACTCTGTAGTGCAAGTTTCTGTGTTCTCGCGGTCCGCAGAAAATGGGTCGGCGGTCCGCCATTTGGCGACCCCTGGTTTATAGGTTCAGTTTTAGTATTTCAGGTGTTTCAGGAATGATTTTGCAAAGAGTCCCTCTTTTAGCAAGCAAGAGTGGGTCCTAATAATTCAAAAGGATCAACTTCCTTAGAAAATTATCTTCATTTGTTTTTAATAGCGCACGAAAGTTTACGAAGGAATAGTTTCTCAAGCGACGATAAAAACGGTAACAACCTCGGATTTTTCTAATTCAACGCCGTTTTTAAGTCTTGGCGGGGTAAATTTTAAGACCAGGAGTGCCAATGGCGGTGGAGAGATAGTCAGAAATTTTGCTCCACCGACCTCTTGCACCTTGTTTGTGACTCGGAAGAAGTGGCTTTTAAGTCTGCATGTATACCTAGAAGCGATATATCTTCCCCAGGTTTTATTTCTTGCAGTACCAAGGCAACGAAGCTGAACCCTGCAGAGAGCAAAAAGCCCGAATGTTCTGTAAGTTATCCACGAGAAACGGTCATGAAGCTGGAGCTATACATTCGGGAGGAAACAGTCATTTACCTGTTATGCAATTGTCTGGTCTCTGGAAGACGTAGAATGTAGTCTCTTGGCTCCTAATGTTTCAGGGTGGTCGGGTCTTTTTATTTGCACTATCACAACAGGCCCCTATGTGCCTGATAGAGCCTTTCTCAGAATGTATTGGCGCAGGCTTTCGCTAAATCTATCTACATATCTTTCGAACGCAACCTTCATTAATTTAATCAATTCATGCGCCGATCAGTTGAGCCGTAATGATGCCGCGAAAGTCGTTCAATTTCCTTCTTATTGGTAAAGGTTCTTTACCGTTTTACAATCTATTTTACTAGCTCAGAATAGAAGCTTTATTTAGGCAAGTAGCGCGTATGAGTTTAAACTTTCTGTAACACAGTCAATTTCAAACCTTAGCTTATTTTTCCATGCATTTATAAATTCAAAAAGCCCCTAACGTGCATTTAGTATTTAACATGTCAAGGTAGGATCATAATAGTCTTTACCTAGTCACAATTTATCAAAGAATACCTTCCCATCCTCCAGTGATATTTTTACACATTAGGGGCCACTCCTTTCTTTTCTATTCTTCCCCGAATTCTCCACAGGGTAACGACAAAAAAAACATGTCAACTCTCAAGTTGATTATGCACAATACTCTATGACAAAGAACAGTTTAGGAAAGAATTTTCCAGCTTTTCGAACTTTTTCTGATATTTCATAACCGAAAACAAAATCCTCTTTCCTGGCGGCGACTCTTCAGTGTTCAACATGCAGCAGCACCACCGCAAGAGGAGTAATACTAGAACAGCAACAACAGGAGTCAGCACAAACAGCAAAAATGAATGAATGAGTAAGTGAGTGACTTGTGATTCTCCTGAATAAAATTATTGTAGCGTAACATTTTAACAACGTGTCCTGTGTGTGCTTAGCTGCGCTTTCCTAGGGGGCTTTCTTTTATATTAGTAGGGACTTTGGCTTTGATGGCATTTTTATGGGGACGAATGGTGTGGTTGGCATTCGTTCCTGCTAGTCAACTGGTGGTAAGTCAAAAGGGAAAACCATCCGAGTATGAATAAAAAGGAAGCCTAAGCATTGTTCCTAACTACTCTCGCTGCTCCCCCCTCGTTGCGCAGCGGAAGACCTTTCTCGTCCTAGCATGCACACATTTTGTGTTAAAACACTTTAACATCACAAGCTCTTGATACTTTTCTGTGGAGAGTGCTGAATGGAGCTAATGTCAAACGTACATACACAGTTGAACTTTGTGGCAAGGATACTCATACTTTCACTGAGAGACGCTTGAACGCAATATTTTGATCAGGCAAGCAACAACGATGCTGGGAGCGTTCTAACATTGATTATTTTCCAGCTTTCCGCATCATGTTCCATAGCGCAAATGCCAATGTATACGCTCGGGATTCTTCGAAAAGTTGTGTTTACCTTGCCTGAATTTTTAACAATATTTATACACTCATACACAAGTTTCCTTCAAGCTTTCACTCGTGTCCCGGTTCTTTATGAAGTTCAAGATCCTGAAACAGGAAGAAGCATCTGCCTGGGAATGAATAAGGAATGTAACGTGGTAAAAGATAAAGTGAATAACTTTTCTTCTGGTATTTTATCCGGGCGTTTTAATCAGAACTTAAATATTTGAAATGTAAATGAATACTTAAGGCGGATAAAGCCGTTGATGGCGTTCCAGGAAAGGAAACGAAAAGAGCCAACAAATAGGAGGAGAGTGGTTGCGTTTCTGTGAAAGTAGCTAAAAGTGAAATTTACTCTAAGCTTTTCGAACTTTACCGAAGGTCGGAAATTCTGCTATTTTAGCAATCTAATAAGATTTTAATATTTTTCCTAGCTTGAAGCAATGCAGTAATTGATACTCGTTCGGGTGGAAATAAGTGATTACGGAGATTTATGTCTATGTCGTGGAAGAGTTTGGTAGAAAAAACAATTTCAGAAGATGCTCTAAGCTTCGAGGAAGCTGAACGTTTCCTTTTCGTGGGAAATTCGATATTAAATTTTAAAGGAAATGTGTGTATTTAGCAAGACAGCTTTGTCCTGATTGTCAGGCCTCCTGGTAGTAGCGCTCGTTTTTAATTAATTTTTAATATTCAAAAAAAAATTAAATCAATAAAAAATTTAAGCAAAAGTTGCTTAATAATTAACTTTCTTTTGATACATCGATTTTTGCTACTGCTACTGAGCTAAAACGAACCCTATCCCATCAGACTCGTCTTCAGTTTCAAATCCCCTAAATCAAACCCGCTCGCATTTTCAATGCTCGATAAAATTTGGATCAAGATTTGAAATGCACCCGCTCAAGAGTCAATCTTATTCCGCAAGAATGCACATCTGGATAGCGTGGAGGAGGCTGAGTGCACATGCAAGCTGTACCCGGTAGCTAAGTAAATTGTGGGGATTTCAAATTTATGCATCGCCAACTCGAATAATAGTTGCAAGACCCACATCACCCTCCAATGATGCCTAGAAGCGTCTTGTACCCATCCTCAAAGACTTCCTTATGCTTCTACCTGTATTCACTTCTTCAGTGTCATGCAATGCCGACCTGATTTACTTTTCTCGTTCATCCTCGCAACGCAGGCAACTGTACGTACACCAGCACCACAAACTAAGCAGCATTCAAGGATGAAAAACGAAATTTCATTTTTGGATCAGATTAACCCACTTCACGTCAAGATTCTTTCTTAAGAGGGATTATCTTAGCATGACGAAGAAAAGCATCATCTTATTTTCTATGACAGCGAGACACGGGGGGAGGAGAGGTAAATATGGAATGGGTAACTCGATGCCACTGACTGGTTGATGATTATTTTGTATGCTCGATCAGATAATGTTGTTTTTGACCATTTCATAGCATTTCTGGATGACTATGAGGTTTGAACTTACAGCAGGAATAAAAGAAGAAAGTAAGACATGAAAATATTTATGATTGAGCGATCGTACTGGAAATTGACAAAATGTACGGTAGAAGGATTTCAGGTGGGTTCGGACTTATTTTTAAGTGGATTCGGTAGACAAAAAATCGTTGAGTGCATTTGAAAGAAAAACATTCTAACGGCTTAGTTAAGATTCAGATTGTTCTTTTATTTTTCTACCTTTTTTGCGGTTATTTTGGTAGAAATTCATTGTCTTGATTGAAGAATAGTTTTTGCGCTTGCTTAGCGAATGAGTGAGACATTTTAGTTTGTTTTATGATATTAAGATTTTGAAGAATTATGGTTCAAGCAAGTTAATTTTTTTACTTATTTTACTTCTTGTCAAAATGGCTGCTAAGAATCTATGAATAATTCATCAAATTTTCGGATAAGTCTTGGATTGCAATGCACCAAAACCGTGATTGTTAACTCCATCAGCAAAGTTTTGAAAACGTAACTGATTTTCAAGCAGGCCTAGTTTATATAGAATTTCGCTCCTGTTTCAATTTTATCAATTCAAATAATTTCATTCAGATTTTCAATATTCCTCACAATCTTAGAGAGCTGAGTTGCTCTTTTGCGTGGGGGTTATTATTCTTCACCGCTTGGCTGCTCTTTCATTTAAGGGTCATTATCGGGGGAAACTCTATGCCCGTCCCGGGTCACCTACCTAAGTAAACATATACATGTAGAAGCGAAATTACTAAGAATTATTGATGTAAAACGTTGATATTTTGACTTCAAAATTATGTTCCTTTAACCTAATGCTACAACTGTCATTTGTCACTCTGTTCACTTCTGTCAATCTGTCTGTCAATAAACATTGTGTTAAAACGTTGGCTAATTAAAATCATATTATTGTCTATAAAACAATAACCTGGTTGCAGAGCGTAGTCCGATTTGAGTGGACCAACGTTTTTTCAAGAAGATTGAGTAAAATAAATAGTATTTTTCGAAGAGATTTTCTCGAAACTTGAAGGTGATACAGGGCAACCTCGATTTAACGAATCGGAGGGGAACAAGAAAATATTCGTTGTATCAAGTAATTCGTTGAACTGAGGTTTGTAATGTTGAGGTTAGGTTTGTCTAACATTCGTTATAACGAGGTAAAAGAATAGTTTTATTCACCTCAACATTACGTACTTATCTTGTTATAGCAAACAACTTCTACTAATAAAAGATAACACATTTTGATCAAATTACTACATATATGTATTTTCTATGTATTTAAGAACAATTAGGTAGGTAATAAATTTTTTTCTTACATTAATAATCAAAATTGAATGCAGTAAAATCCGTAAAAGTAGGTACATATCTTGGGGGATACATACATTATGTAGGTAATTTAATGTTAATTCCAAAGATTCGCACAACAAAACTCACGAATTAAAGGTAAAGAATTATCAATGTGGTTATAGTAGCTTAATCTCAATTTTGTTAATCTTGATTAGAAAATAAGTCATAAATAGTTGTCTGTTTACCACCGGTAAGAGTTATCACATCCAAAGCGCAATCTAATTTCGTGATGAATTGCACTACATCGTCACCCAAACCTCCCTTTTTGAGAAACACAGATTTTATAATATTTAAAGCTTATAACCATCTTTTAATTTGAAGTTCTGCTCATCAATTTCACCCCCTTCTTCCTCGTCTTCATCCGCTTCTGCATTAGTAACTGGCAGCACAGATGTGACGATGTCAGCATCAGTTAGTTCTCCACAGATGGCTAAATCATCATCAAAGGTAACGAAGTGCTCGAACTCAGTCTCTTGAAGATATAATTCTTCTTGAACTCTTTTCCAGGTCCTAGCAAGTTCTGCGACTGGTGAATCATCCTCCTCATCTTCGCATGTTACTTTAAACCCACTTTTCTTGAAGCAGTTTGCAATGGTCTTTTCAGTGACTAGATTCCAAGCGATCATCTACATGGCTTGTAAAACGACAATTGTAGTTGCTGTTTGACGTTCAACATCAGCAAAAAATCGTCTGACAACTTCCTTCCTATAATGCATTTTGAAGCTTTGGATGATGCCTTGATCCAGTGGTTGTAGTTTTGAAGTGGTATTTGGAGGTAAGTACTTTATTTTTACATTTCTGAGGTTAGGAATTTCTCCGTGTGCAGTACAATTATCGATGAACATTAGAATTTTCTTGTTTTTTTCTTCATCTCTTTATGCAGACTTTTAAGCCAATTGCAAAAAGCATCACTGGTCATCCAAGCCTTATGGTTGGACGTGTAATCTGTTGGCAGATTATTGACATTTGTAAAACATCGCCGCTTTTGATATTTTCCGATGATGAGTGGCTAAGTTTGTTAGTCCCAGTACAATTTGTTCCCAGCAGTACTGTTAAGCGAAGTTTGCTGTTTTTCCACCATTACATTCATCTTCTTTGAATGATAAGGTTTTGTCAGGTAAACATTTATAGAATAGTCCAGTTTCATCGGCGTTAAAGATGTCTTCGGGATCGTATCCAGTGGTCAGCTCTGCCAGTGTGTCTTTCCAATCATCACATACTTTTTCATTAACACTACCACTTTCACCGCATATTTTTCGAAAAACAATCTCGTTTCGTTTTTTGAAATTTTGAAGCCACCCGTTGCTAGCACGGAACTCTTCATGTCCCAATTCTACTGCAAACCGCTGAGCCTTTTCCTGAAGAATAGGGCCTTCGATTGGGATTTTTTTTTTTGTCGCGGCACTGGTTTAACCACTTTAACACACATTCTTCTCCGTCTTTGAATTCGCATGATTTTAATCTTTTACTGTTTACATTCAAACGACTTTCTTCTGAAAACTTATCTTTAAATTTTAAAATTGTAGCCAATGTACTTGCGGGAATCAATTTATTAGCTATGTCTAAATTTTTCGTCATAGGGTTTTTGTCAACATAATTAATGATGTTTCGCTTTTCTGCGACCGATAAGGAACACTTTTTACGTTTCTGAGCCATTTTAACTCAAATCTTTAACAACAGTGACGAGCAGAAGTGTTTACATTACTTTCCATCAAACTAAAATGATTGTTGTACGAACAAAAGCGTGTCGAAACATGTCGCGACATGAATCACATACTATAAGATTAAGAGTTATATATTGGTGGGAACTTTATATAAAGGTTTTGGGTTGATAAAATTCGTTAATTAGAGGTATGAATACTTTTTCTTGATAGTTGAAAATTCGTTATAAAGAGGTTGTTCACAAAAAATGTTCGCATTGTAAAGGTATATTTTATATTGACTCTTATGGACAATTCAAGGGGATTACGAACGATTTGTTAAATCAAGGAAGTCGTTATATTGAGGTACGTTATATTAAGGTTGCTCTGTAGTTGCTGGAATTTCGGTGACTGACAATCATAGAATTTCAAGGTATTGAGAAGTTAAAAGGTTCGGAAAACTGGAATATTTGGAAGTTCATGGTGCGGAATTTATTGCGAGCAACTGAAGGAGCATACGAAGTGAGTATTGGAGAGTAGGTTCAACCGGCGCTAGCGGCTAATGCTAATGCGGCAATTATGCTCAAAATGCGCCAATGAAAATTTGGGATAAGGCAGATCGTGTCGCTTACCAAATCATCATCAAGACAATTGATTCGAGTGTTATGACTTTGATCGTCGCTTGCGAGACTGCTCATCAGATGTGGAACAAATTGTAAGGTATTTATGAACAACAAACAAGGCAAGCCGTTCATTCAGTTCAGACTGAGCTTTTCAGTTTTGACTTGAATTTAGCGGATGATATGATGAGTCATAACTCCGCCATAGACGGTCCTAAGCCCGTTTGAGAAAGGAGGAGGGCACCCCTTGTTTCCCCAACCCATAACTTCCATGATTCCCCATTCCAAACCCCCCCAACTAAATGGTAGTAAATGCTCTCGGGGTGCACATTGGGTTTACTGGTTCCCCAATAATGTAACATTAAATGTCGAGAAATGCTCATAACTGCAAATACATCTACAGCTATGCTACTAAATCTTGCTTACACCTCCTTTGTGAAGATGTAAGAGGATGAAGGCGGATCTTCCGCGCCTGAAAACGGAATCGACGTTATAGCCATGCCGCCGGAATGGAGGTTGGGCGACGGGCTAACTCCCCGTCCCTGGAAAATCTTAGATTGTTTCGAAACCTGCAGATAGGCCTCGGAATGGATTGGACTCACGGCAACGACCTCGCAAATGAGCTGCTGCGCTGTTAAGGGCCTTTTACAACAGGCCAGTCAATATCAATTAAAAATACTGGCAGTCCAGGAAACGAATTGGACTGGAAACGAAATTCAAGAGATCGCACACAATCTTTAAAAGTGGGAAGCCTACTGGAAAACGAGAATTTGGAGTGGCCATCATTGTGGATAGGGAGTTCAAATTGCACGTTATTGATTTTAAGGCAGTCAATGAACGGTTGTGTGCGATCCGTATAAAAGCGAAATTCTTCCAAACTGGCTGATTAATGTTCACGCCCCGACCGAAGAATAGGACGAAGAAACGAAGGAAATGTTTTACAATCACCTGGAAAGACTGGTCGACTCATTGCCCACAAACGACACAAAAATTATTCTGGGTGATTTTAACGCTAAGGTTGGTAATGAGCTATCTCATCGGGGAACGACTGGAGGATATAGCCTCCACGATGAAACAAATGACAACGGCCAGCGCCTGATTGACTTTGCCTATAGCAGGAATTTAGTCATACGTTCGACTTGCTTCCCACATCGACGCATTCATAAAATGACCTGGGTATCACCGGATGGCAACACACAAAACCAGATCGATCATGTTCTGATCCAACAACGTTGGGCCTCGAGCATACTTGACGTCCGTACATACCGAGGAGCCAATTGTAACTCAGATCATTACTTGATCAAATTAAACTATCGATGTCGTATGTCAAAGGCATATTCAGCGAAGACCAGCCCGCTACAAAAATTTGACATCGAAAGGCTCCAAACGGCGTCTGTGGCCGAAAATTTTACGGAGACCCTCGACAACCAGCTGGCTCCCATCTTATCAGACGCATCGTTAAAGACAAGCAACGAGCTCTGGATGGAAGTCAAAGCGGCTTTCAGAACCGTGGCAGAACAGACGATCGGACATCAAGCCCGGCGCAAGAGGAATGATTGGTTCGCTGACGAGTACCAGAATGCGTTAGATAAGAAGAATCAGGCGTACAAAGAATACGTAGGTAGGAAAACCAGGACGGAGAGAGAACACTATAAAAATCTCAGAAGAGTAGCGAATAAGATGATTAGCCCTTTACGGCGCAAGAACGTATTCTTGTTTTTTGTAATTGAAAATATGTTAAGATGAGCTATATAATAACGGCAAAAATAGTAAAAAAAATTATATGTAAGAAAAGGTATTTGCTTTTGAAAAAAACGTTGAAATGCAGATTTGCATCATGGTGTAAAAACATTTTAATATTCACGAGCTGTGGAAAGGACGGAAACAGCTATTATTTTTGCTAAAACATAAGGCTACGCCACACTTTTCACATTCCGTTCGGGCTGCTCCAGTACATCCTGGAAATTTGCACCGAAGCCTTTTGTCGGGACAAGCAGGCCAGTGCCCTAACTGATCCAATCTGATATCTTTTAGCGGGATATGCTGACAAGGCCCTTTTTTTCTTTTTGTCCTGGATATGTTCTTTTACATCGCTAGTGCGCTTCAGCCGGTTCGTACTTTTATATTTGGCTAAAGTTCCAGCAGCTTCTAGTCGGAAAACAACAGGATTTAGCACCTTGACATTATTTTCCGTGTCAGCATGAATTCTTCTATACAATAGCCAAGAATTAGTCATGGCCATGTCCAGGAAACGGTATAAGAGCCTAATAAACCAACGTTCGCCCTGAAGTCTAATTTTATAATGATCCATTACGGAGTCCATGAGGTCTACACCACCCATATGCCGATTATATTCTGACACAATATAGGACCGTTCAACATTGATTTATTACTTTTGCGACCTGTCGAATCTACTTACGCTAGCAAAGTTGGATGCTAGCTTCACAATTTTATTATTTCGCCAGGCCACCACCAATATGTCAATACCATTATAACTTGCAGCCTGTTTAACTGATGTGCCTCTAGGCTGTTTTTTCAGCTGTTTTTCTTTTGGGAATTTACAGTTCGGGATACGGTTTCTCCGAACGGTGACCAAAGATAATATACCACGGTGTAACAAGAATTCAATCAAGGGTAGCGATGTACAGTAATTGTCAATAAACAGTCTATAGTTATGGTTGGAAGGAATCTCTCTGGCAAGTCGGACCATTGCATTAGATGAAGCACCTAATTGAGGCTCGTCATCTGCGCATTTATTCTCTTAGCCACTGTAAATTTCAAATTTGCAGCCATATACACTTGCACCACAAATCATGAACAATTTGAAGCCCCACTTGTGGCGTTTGTCTGGCAAATATTGCTTTAGAGCACTTCGTGCTTTGGTTGAACATATTTGTTCATCAACAGACAAATGCTGTTCTAGAGGCACTTTTCTAAAATGATGATTCAACTTTTCAGTTATTGGTCTGATTTTATAAAGTCGATCAGAATTTGGCTGATTATAGGGTAACATTTTAGAGTTACCATTCAAGTGCAGTACTTACCTCAGAAGCTTGAACCATTTTAGCATAGTCTAGCGCAAACGTGGAGTAACTAATTCAATAGAATGCTTAGCTGCGGATATGCAGTGCTGCGTCGGAAAGTATTTTATTCGTTGCTTTGAACGATTTTGCTAGTTCGAACGGTATGATGCAGATCTGCTACTCAGCGCCGCAAAGGGTTAGGATTAAGAAAAGAAAATACTATGACGACCACTTGAGAAGTATAGATGTAAGTTCAGCGAGCAAGAACACAAGACAGGCATACAAAGTAGTGAAAAGCCTGAAACGTGGTTATCAGCCCAAAACCACACTCTGTCGTGATGAAAGCGGTAATATCATTGCTGATGAAATCAAGATTAAGGAAAGATGGGCATCATATTTCAAGAACCTCCTTAATCCTCCGCACAGCTCCAGAACATCGGAGCCTATAGATGTCTGCGGAGAGCTTCCATTGGCCCCACCAACTCTGGATGAAGTTTGTTCCATGATCAAAGCCCAAAAGAATAATAAAGCGCCGGGCATTGATGAGATTCCACTGGAGCTCATCAAATATGGTGGCAGTAGTGTTCAACAAGCTATTCAGAAAGTCATCCAGTATATTTGGCAACAAGAACATATGCCGAAAGAGTGGAGCCAATCAATTATATTCCCTATCCACAAAAAAGGTTACAAGCTACAGTGCGCAAATTATAGACGCATATCACTACTTTGTACGGCGTACAAAATACTTTCTAAAATCTTAGAAAATAAAATCGGATCATACGCCAACAGTATTATTGGGGAGTATCAAGGTGGTTTTAGGGCAGGTAGATCAACAACAGACCAATTGTTCACGGTCAAGCAGGTACTTGAAAAATGCTGGGAGTTCAACATAGACGTACACCAAATTTTCGTTGACTTCGAGCAAGCATACGACAGTATTGATCGTAACGTCCTGTACCAAATAATGCTTGCTTTTGGCATCCCAGCCAAATTAGTCTATCTTACCAAAATAACAATGACGTCGACGACCTCTCAAATGCGCATCAATAACCAACTCACCGATACCTTTGACACAAATATCGGACTAAAGCTGGGAGATGGGCTGGCCCCATTGCTATTCGATTTGGCTCTGGAGTACGTCATACGGAAGCTATCTGTCGATACGCGAGGTACATTACTATACAAGTCGAGCCAGGTAGTGGCCTATGCGGACGACATCAACATTCTGTCACGGTCACTAACAACTGCCAAAGAACTCTTCCTGAAACTCGTCAGCGAAGCAAAACTAATAGGGCTACAAATCAACGAAAATAAAACAAAGCTCTTGACGCAGTCGAGGAAAAATACCCCAAATACACAAAATATCACACATGGCGAATACAGTATCGAAAATGTTAGCGAATTTGTGTATTTAGGCGCCAAAATAATGAAAACGGTCAATGAAAGAGACGAAATAGGCCGAAGATTACAGCTTGCAAATAAAATATTTTATTCAGTATTGACGATCTTGAAGACCAGCTGTATACATAGAAAAACAAAGCTCCAAGTATACAAATCTGTGATAAGACCTGTGTTATACTATGGGTGTGAAACATGAACCCTAACCCAAGCATCCGCAAATATACTGAACGCCTTTGAGCGACGGGTCCTGAGGCGAATAATCGGAGCGAAGCTAGACGGGGACCAATGGCGAATTCGATACAACCATGAGCTGTATGAATTTTTTGACGAACTGGAGGTCTCAAGGATTGTAAGACTGCGGATGCTGCAATGGGCTGGCCACATGAATCGTATGGACGAGCAACGGATACCCAAGAAGGTGTTCGTTGGGAGAACTGAAGGCTGGCGGCCAGTGGGGAAACCGAGGAAACGCTGGTCTGACTCGGTCGACGGAGACAGTTCATCGCTGCTCAGATTTCGGAATTGGATGACGCGGTCAACGGACCGAGACAGTTGGAGGCACTGTTTGCAGGAAGCGATGGCCCGAAAGGGGCTGCAGTGCTAAGAAGAAGAAGAAAAAGAAGATGATAAGTCATATTGCTAAATCTGAAGGTTTGATTCTACGCATGCAGCAGTTGAAAGTTAAGCCTGGCGAGTCAGCTTTGATGGTCAAGTTGCTGAAAACGTTGCCTGACAGTTTTGAAAGTTTCAGGCAACTTGGTGGGCCAGGTCGGATGATCAGCAGACCCTCGATAACCTGATCAACGTGTTGACATCTGATGAGCACAGGCGGAAACTTCGACAAGAAAAGGAGAACAATCTGACGGCACTGATGGCAACCAAGTTGAAAATCCAGTTCAAAGGTGCAAGTGGAAGTCAACAAGGTGCAGCTGGTAAGCAGGCCAAAGATGATGTCAAGTCTAACCAGAAGGGGAAGAAGTCGGCTTTCAAGTGTTACAGTTGTCACACGTTGAACGAAGCTTGGATCATCGGTTCTGGTGCGACGGACGATATGACCTTCAAGAAAGTTCTTTGAGGCTTTCTCTATTCCAGCAGAGATTCGTATCGGAAACAATTCTGTGATGAGTGCTTTTAGAAGAGGAAATATTGACTTGGAGGCACTTGTGAATGGCCGTTGAACTTCTTGTCACATGGAAAACGTGCTGTATGTTCCGGAAGCTAGGAGAAATTTATTCTGGGTTACGCGTGCACTTGACAAAGGTATGACATTCAACTCATCCAAGGATAGTTGTGAATTCCTGCTTGATGGTGTTGTCAAGGCTCAAGGTGTGCAATTTGGTTAGCTGTTCAAGACGATGCTCAAGGTCAAGGAACCGGACACTTGCTGTGTGAGTGAGGCTAATCTGGCGGTCAAGGACTCTCTTCAAGTCTGGCATGGGCGTTTAGGTCATCAGAATAAAAGACATGTTGTGAAGATATTCAAGAATCACGGAATTGAAGTACAACAGGACGACGAACTCTGTGGATCGTGTGTAGAAGGTAAACAACATCGAGAACCGTTCAAGGCACGTCAACAGCGTTCATCTATGCCAGGAAAAATGATCCATGCTGATGTCGGTGTTTCACTTGGACAGGAGTCTATTGTTCGTGCCAGGTACTTTGTCTGCTTCACGTGTGACTATTCAAGATTTCGTATGGTGTACTTCTTGAAGGAAAAATCTGAGGTGTTTAACAAGACCAAGGAAATGTTGCTGCTGGTGAAGACTCAACGAGGTCGACTGGTATAGATGTTCCAGTGCGACGGAGGAAAGGAATTTGACAACAAGAAGATGCAAGAACTCATGGATTCCGAAGGTACGAAGATGGTGATAACGAATCCTTATACGCCTCAGCAGAACGGTTGTGCTGAACGATCAAACTTGACAATTGGTGAGCTAGCACTAACCATGCTTGTTAGCAAGGATCTGCTGAAGTTTCTGTAGGCTGAAGCTGTCAACGCTGCGGTTTACATTCTCAACCGAACTAGCCCAAGCTCTGTAGAAGGCAAATCTCCGTACAAGTTGTTCGTTGAGAAGAGTGTTCATTTGAACAGGTTTTGTATTTTTGGAACCACATGCTGGGTGATGATGCCTAAAGAACGTCGAAAGAAGTGGGATGCTAAAGGCGTCGAAGCAGTTTTTGTTGGGTACTTGGAAGACATCGATGGTTTTTGTGTGTGGAAGAAGGATACAAAGCAGGTGATCCGAAGTCGTGAAGTAGTTTTTGGTCCAGAGCATTCCTATAAAGTTCTAGCTTTGTTTCCTGTTGAAGAAACTCAAGATCCTGTCGAGCCCCGCGATTTTCCCAGAGCCCTGAGCTCACCTGAAGCTCCGCACGTGCCTTAGGTCCCAGATCCTGCGTTGCCAGTCGTTCCTGCTGAACTGCAAATTGAAGAAACTCCTAAGGCTGAAAAAGATACCACTCAACGACGTCTTCGAGACAAAAGTAAACTTCAGAAACCTGTAAAATTGAGTGAAATGTTTCTTGCTGAGTTAGAAGAACCTCGAGACTACAAATAAGCCATGAAGTCGGGTAATCGTGAACACTGGAAGGCTGCGATGAAAGAAGAAATGTCTTCGCTGAAGGTAAATTCAATCTGGGATTTAACAGTGTTACCCCCAGGAAGGAAGACAATTGCTAATCGCTGGATCTATCGTATCAAACGAGATGCAGAAGGGAAGGCTACAAAGCTAGGCTTGTTGCGAAGGGTTATAGTCAACAATAAGGTATTGATTATCATGAAACTTTCAGTCCCGTAGCTCGATTTGATACTATCAGGGTGATTCTAAGTGTTGCTGCCAAGGAAAGTCTGGAGTTGGCTCAAGTTGATGTGAAGACGGCGTTTTGAATGAAGGAATATACATGGATCAACCTGAAAGTTTTGAAGATGGTTCGGGTTGTGTGTGCAAGCTGATTAGAAGTCTCTACGGACTGAAGCAATCTCCGAAGTGCTGGAACAACCGGTTCAAGGAGATTCTTATCAAGTTTGGTCTCGTCCAGAGTGAAGCTGATCCATGTCTTTCCTTTTGTATGTCTGGTCAAGATAAACTGATCATTGTCTTTTATGTTGATGATGGCCTGGTTGCTGCAATACAGAAGAATGTGACTCAAGAGTTCCTGAGGAAGCTGGACTTGGAGTTCAATATCACACGTGAACCGCTTGGCTGTTTCCTGAACATGCTCATTGAACGTGAAGAATCAATCAATCTGTTTGAGTCAGAAGGTGCACGCGGAAAATCTTCTTCAGAAGTTCAACGTGGCAGAAGCCAATGCTGTTTCAACGCCCATTGACAAGTACGTGCAGTTGGAAGAGAAAACTGGTTTGAGAACATCTGCTCCTTACCGTGAAGTTGTAGAATGTTTGATGTACTTAGCTGTTGCTACTCGTCCTGACATCGCGTTGGCAGTCAATTATGCGTCGCAGCTCTTGGAAGATCCGGAAGATGTCCACTGATTGCTGGTAAAGAGAATCTTGAGATACGTCAAAGGGTCTACGCCAGTTGGTATCAGGTACGAGGCTGATTCCAAAGGAAGTGTCTTGAAGGCCTTCAGTGATGCAGACTTTGCTGGTCAATTGGATACTCATCGGTCTGTTAGTGGAATCGTTTTCAAGCACAGTGGAGGACCGATATCCTGGGCTAGCAGACGTCTCCATTCACAACTGAGGCTGAGTATGTCGCTGCGAGTGAAGCTGCCAGGGAATCTGTGTGGTTGTCTCGACTGTTCGCAGAAGTCTCTCCCTTAGACAACATTCCAATTCTTTTTCCAAATCAAAGCGCGATCAAGTTAGCGAAGAATCACGAGTTCCACAAGAGTACCAAACACATTGAAGTGAGGTACCATTTCATTCGAAAGGAATTGCAGGATGGAAGGTTGAATATTCAACATGTTTCAAGTGATCAACAACTCGCTGATATCCTGACGAAGCCGCTGCCACGTCTGAGATTTGCTGATCTACGTTCTGCCCTTGGAATGAGCTGATCTGATTTTGAATTTAGTTTGTTATTGAAAAATTGAAATATCGTGTTTTAGAGGAAGTATTGATGCAAAACGTTGATATGTTGAATTCAAAATTATGTTCCTTTAACCTAATGCTACAACTGTCATTTGTCACTCTGTTCACTTCTGTCAATCTGTCTATCAATAAATATTGTGTTAAAACGTTGGCTAATTAAAATCATATTATTGTCTATAAAACAATAACAAATCTTCCTTCCTTCTTTTATCCCGATCTCCTTCGATTGGGCTGGACGCCATTCTTTTATTGATATTTAATGGTGGAGCTATCTGCATGTGGCGTTTAGATTTCAAAATACGGTGTAATGAAGTTTGTGGAATACCTAATTCCAAAGAACTACGAGGAATGGACAAACCTGGGTTTTTTTCAACACTTTCGGCTACAGCAGCAATATTCTCGGCTGTTCTTGAGTGACGTGCACGGGTTTTATTTTCACATCACTAAGTTGTCCCAACAGCTCGAATTTTTCCACCAATTTCTGTATTGACAAGGTGCTTCACGACAATCCAAAAATGTTTGAAATTTACGAACCGTCTCTACCAAATTTTCACCATTTTTATAGTGAATTTTAATAATTTCAATGCGTTGGTGAAGCGTGTATCGTCCCATTTTTATCAATGGCGTAATTTCTAATTGTCAAATGTCAAAAAATGACAGCTTCAAAAGTGACACCTACCGGAATAGAGGGCTATTCAAAATAACACCTCTTATTGGAAAACCCTTTACTTGGGGAAACATCCGTAAAATAAGACTGGCTTAGGTACATGTACTTTCAATGAATCGAAATAGAGTGTTTGGTAAGCAAAAACGGGACCAAAACAAACGAGTTTAACATCCCAATTGTATACTAGTTGAATTTCTGAATACGCAACAGATTTGTATTATAAATTCTGAAAAATTGGTATAAACGTTCCATTTATAACAAAATATGCGAACATCATTTTCTCTCTATTCTATTGTACATGATTTTAAGCAAGACATTAATTTCATTTTCTCTCTTTTCTTGTTACCTTCAAGGTATACATTTTGAATCAGTCACTGCAATATCCTCCCCATGAATCCCTTGGACCTGTTGTTTATTTTCGCATGTTAGTCCCTCCATATGCATATATAAACGTTACAAAACATCCCTACAATCGGAGACCGTGAGCCAGTGTTCAGTGACGGTGATACATTTCACAGACTCGTTTGTAGCACATATCTTCATAAGTTCCATCATTAATTATTCACACCCGAGACACACTAATAAACACCTTCCTCGCCCTAATGACTAGGTAATTAACTCCCATGTGGAAGAAATAACCACCACCGAGCGCGCCGCCACATGGAAACTTTATGATATATTAAGATTGTTGGTTGCCAGGGTACGAGGATATCCTTCGTATCTTTTAGGCTTTGGATTGCCTTATGCCTATATGAATGGGGTGGATATTTGGTGGAATTTGAAGGTAATTTGAAAATTCCAGCGGCTGAGTGGGATGAGATATGTCATGAACAATGTTGATGGCTATATCCTTGAGCAAAGTGGCGTTGTTTGTAATATAAGGAGTTAAGAGGTAACATAGCCATCATTTACTATGACATCTTTCTTGAACGACTTTATAATCACTGCAAGCATAATAACTTCACCAATTGCAGTTCTAATTTCCAAATAACTTCTTTTACCGACAGTTCTATACATCAATCAACACAAATCATTTCTAGAAAGCAATGAAGCGAATTTTTTCATCCTTTCCACTTCAATCCAATTTTAGTAAAAAATAAAATGAACCAAACATTCTATGAAATATTGACTTGAAAATGTTTCAGATTTCAAAACGACAAAGGAGAATGTCCCCAGACATTGAGGGTGGTGAAATCGATTCGTTTGATGTTTAAAAATATGATTTTCTTCAATGGACGGTTTAAAATTTTCTTGTTATACGCCTCTCTAACTTAACGAGTGGAGACTTCTTGAGAATTATACTCAAATCTTCTTTTGAACTTCTTTCACAAAAATTCGTGGAGGCTAAAGTTTACCCAAAGTAACATATGAAAACTCGATTATAAGGGATGAAAAGCGAAAGTGGTCCTTGGCATAAACTTATAGAGTTTATACATACACAAAACTTACACCATAATAATCACCCTAAAAGTTTACATTGTTGTAACCAACGGCAAATCAAGTGAATTTGATTAAATTTTATTGTTGTTTCAAATTGTTCGTGTCCCTCTTTTGATTGTTGACTACTGCTTTTCGACAACAATTACCATTTGCTTGGTTATGAGCATTAAATGTTATGAAATATATAATTCAATAATAATGCCTCGTGTGTTTGCACACTGAAACGGTGGCAAAGAGTCAACAATAGAGAAAGAGTCAACATGGGAAAGGTTGGGAATGAACTATTAAATTAATGGACTGTTATGAATGGTTGTCATAAACTTACATATTAGAATGAATTTTCATGCTTGGATGTCGCTACTGCAAAGATAGAGATGAATTTTATTGAAGTTTTTTTTTGATGGCCTGCTTTTGTTTTGGTTTCAAGTCGTAATAATAATCGTAAAAAGTCAAGATCTAAGTCAGCATTACTGTGGAATGATACAATTGCATACTCATGTTTTCTAGAATTGAAACGAGTCAAAACCAAGAATAAAAAAATAAAGCACTTTATTTTGATAAAATCCCAACTATATTTACTTTTATTTGATCTATAAGCTGATTTTTAAGCCATCTGGTTTTTGAATCTCCACAAAAAAAAACACAGATGCATTGCAAGTGTATGAATTTGGTTTTTTAGTCAATAACTCGATCTAAATATGATCGAATAATATGCTTCAAGTGATGCGATGGTGTTTTTCACCTTTTCACTGATTAAAGCAAGCGACAATAGATAGCCCGATAACACCAAATTTACCAACGCAGGAGCCAAAAAATTTAGGCGAGGAAAAAACGACCCAAGCAAAAAATTAGTGAAGCGATGCGTTTAAGTTCAGGTTTACTACAATGAAAAAATTAATAAAACAAAGAGAGAACAATTCATGTATTTGTGTATGTGAATGAAAAGATGAGAGCGGAGCGAAAAAGTTGAATATATATTTTAACATCTCCCCTCAACTCGAACTCCATCGAGTGTCATGTCAGCAACTCCGAATTCCAAAATGCCTTTTTGATGCTTCGATGACGCTAAAGATGTTGTAAGGATGTCAGCTATCATCTCGTTGGTTGGGGTGTAACGGACTTGGATTGGATGTTCTTGTAGAGCCTGCCGAATGAACTGATGTCCGATATCTATGTGTATGGATCGAGCGTGAAATCTTGGGTTGAGACCGAGTTTTCCTGAACCTTGATTGTCGTTATACATGATTATATCGGAGAGTCTGCTGAATCAAAGTTCTTTTAAGAACCCGATGAGATGAACTGCTTCCTTTGCTGCAACTCTGAGTCCCATATGCTCAGCTTCTGTGGATGATAGCGCAACCGTCCGTTGCTCACGCGATTCCCAAGAAATAGACAATCTAGCAAGAATGAATACTGAGCCCGTGTATGAGCGCCTGTCCTTTGTGCATCCTCCCCAGTCCGAGTCCACGTAATTAATGAGTTTTTGGTCAGTCCTTTTGAAACCTAGCCCGTGATTAGTTGTTCCAGCGAGATATCTTAGAATACGTTTACCAGCGTTCCAATGGACAGTTCGTATATTGGCTCGAATTGCTTACTGCATGTGAAATATCTGGACGAGTTCCCACGGCTATTTATATGAGCGCACCGATAAGTTCGCGAAAAGGGACATTTTAGTCGTTGGAAATATCTGCTAAGTTAGTTCCGGTTTCGGGCGAAGTACGTGCGGGTTTGCAATTAGTCATCCCAAAACGATCGAGAATATTTCGAATATATCCAGATTAAATAGATAAATATGTTGAGTCCTTTTGGCGATTTATTTTGATTCCGAAACAATATTTTGCCTCTCCAAGGTTCTTGATCTTGAATTTGCCTTGCAGTTTGTCTATAATTTTGTGAACTTTCGGGTCATTTTTGGAGGCGATCAAAATGTCATCGACATAAACGAGAATGAACATTTCCTTTTGTTTGTCGACGTATATACATGTATCTGCATTTATGGATGCGAAGCCGAGGTTTTGGAAAGTTTCGTTGAGTTTTGCGTGCCATTTTCTGCCAGACTGGCGCAAGCCGTAAAGAGCCTTCTTAAGTTTGCAGGCCTTACCGCCATTTTTTAATTGGTCTAGCAGTTCAGATGGATCCATGTATATTTCGGTATCGATGCTACCATTTCGGTAAGCCGCAATTACATCAAGTTACAATATCTTCATGTGGAATTCTGTTACCAGTGCGGTAAATAATCGAAAGGAGCTGAATCTCGCAACTGGTGCAAATGTATCGTGAAAGTCGATACCCGGACGTTGAGAGAATCCTCTTGCGACTACTCGGGCCTTTCCACGTTCTAATGTACTATCAGCGTAACGTGTTCGTTAGAACGCTTCAACATCCGATGATTTTTCCGGTTTCGGCACGATCGACACTTTCCCATGTATCGTTGATGATAAGTTGTATTATCTCAGTGAGTATGGCGTTCTCCCATTCCCGCCTATCTGGTCCTGAAATGGCATAGCGTACTGGTATTTTGGATGCAAACATTGCGATTTGCGCGTCGTGGCATTCTTGGTTGAACTGGTATTCTTGATTGTCTTCCATGTCGTAGAGTTATAAAGAATTTTCGAAACTTGAGCATTCTGGTTATCGTCCGGAACCGGTTTTGATTATTTTTGGCTTTCCTGGACCACGTTTCATTGCTATGTTTACTGTCGTCTCGTTGCCATAGTGAGGCTCAAAACTCGTTGAGAGTCTAATTGAATGCTAAACCAATTAAAAAATGGCGGTAGCAGATTTCACTTTGTTGAATTTCCGGCGATGATGTGCTCGATGTGAAAATGTGCTCGATGAAATTCGTATTGGGAACTATTTCGTTTTGAGAATCGTCAATTTAGACACCATGTGGAAATGGTAATTCCAGGCTGAGTATGTCGTCGGAAATAGAATCTTTATATCTATTTTTGGTCTCAAAATCGTCAAAAAATTTTTATATCCCTGGTAACCTGGATCTTTCTTTCGCTGGGAATCCAACCGCGATATGCTTTTGATGTATTCGAATATCCCACGAATGGTTCTTTGACACCTCTGGCATCGAATTTTCTCTTTCCTGGAGATTTCTCGAGCACATAAACTTTCGTTCCGAATGTTGTGAAGTATTTGATCTCCGGTTATCTTCTAATCCAATTTATGAATGGGTCACCTTTTTCGAGACTTTGTGTGGGGCATCGATTCTGGATTGGATCAGGGTTCAACGGGCAGATTCTACAAGTGTGCAGTTTTTGCATTCCGCAACGCCGTTCTGCTGTGGCGTATTGGGAGTTGATAAACGTTGTTGTGTTCCAGCGTCCTTGAAAATCGAATCGGTTGTTGAATTGCAAAATTCCGTTGCGTTGTCCGATTGAACAGCTTGAATTTTTCGCGCATAGGACCTTATAGATCTGTATGTACGATTCCAAGAATATCTGGCGATCTATGAAATGGTTTCCTTGTAAGTTTACCAGCAACACATACTTTATAATTTCATAGCTAGTCCGCATTTCCCGTGAAATTGCATCCAATCGTCATTTTTGGTATTTTCTTTAGATCTTATAGATTTATGTGGCCGAGTCGCTCATGCCAAATTTTCATATCGGACTTCACTGGTTCGATGTCCGCCACAAACACCTGGTGGTCCGCGTTACGAAGATAAAACGAATTTCTTCCGCGATCGGCGATCATTTTCTTGATGCCTTGCTCGTCTCTTACTTTTGCATAGTCCTCGCAAAATAAAATTACGTGACATTTGCCGACGATTTTCGTGATTGAAATTAAATTAGCACGGGATTCAGGAACGTAAAGCGTATCTTCAAGCTTTATGTTTCGAGTTTTCTCGCCATCTATCGTAGAGATTCGGCGTGCTTTTGCTTGAGCTGTAGTATTGCTAGCCAACCTAATGCCACTGTTGACTATTTTCACGTTTGTGAACATTGACTTGTTGTTGCATATATGTGTCGTGTAACCGCTGTCCAAACACCATTTGGTTTTGTTTGCGTGTTTGGAATTCTTGTCGGTGTGTGAAAAGAATGCTTCGTCACCGTATTGCGCTTCTTCCATCTTTCTCTTGTTCTTGAACCAGCATGATGAAGTGGTGTGCTCTTTCTTTTTACAATATTCGCACTTGGGTTTGGGGCACCGCTCTGAGTCTTGTTTGTGTTGTCGAGTGTTTCCTTTTCTCACATTCTTTTCTTTGCTGTTGTTCGCGTGGTAAATTTGAAGCTGTTAGGCAAGCTGTACAGCAACATTTTTATGAGCAGGTCGCCATTGATTTCCACCTCCATTGACTGCAATTTGTCCACAATGTCAAAAAATTTTGCGAGGTGCTCCTTCACGTCCCCTCCATCCGCCACTTTATGCTTCGTGTGTTGTTTCAACAATGTTGCTTTGCGAGCCGGGCCTTTTGAGGCGTAAATGGACACGAGTTTGTGCCAGACTTCCTTTGATGCGACACAGCAACGAATTCGTTTTAACTCCGAAGGAGAAATAGTGAGGTTGATGTTCGATTTCGCCTTTTTGTCTTGCAGAGCCAGTCCACATGTGTATTGGTGGTTTCGGGATTTCGCTACTTACGTAGCCTAAGGTGTCGTTTTTCTCCAGAATGACCTCTGCCTGTATTTTCCAGATATCGCAGTTATCACGAGATAGCATTTTCAGCCGAGCGAAGTTGACAAAATTTTGCGCCACTTCGAAGAAATCACCTCAACGCGACGGAATCACAAATCTATTACCCAGGTATTAAATATTTTTTACACTATTCCATGCACAGACATTTGTTGTGCCTGGGCTCATAACCTGTTAACACAGGAGTTTAAAAATTAAAACGAGGAATAAACGACCCGAGCAAAAAATTAGCGATGTAAAATTATACACGTCGATGCGTTTAAGTCCAGGTTTAAAACAAAAAGAGAACAATCCATGCATTTGTGTATACGAATGAAAAGATGACAGTGGAGTGAAAGAATTGAATATACTAGTATATCATAACAAAATTATTCAAATATACTCAGAAAATAAGTAGTCGTTCCGAAAGACTTAAGGATCGCTCCGTGATTTTTCTGGCGCAAATAACCTTCCATCAGTGCAAGCCGTCTTTCCAATAGTGGATCAATATCATACCACATACTTTTTAAACAAAAATACTCTAGAGGCAGCAAATCCGAGCATCTAGGCGGTCAACTAACCTTATAAAACATGATAATTATGATAGCCATTAAATTGTCGAACTTCCTAAACATTTTTGACGGAGCAAGAATTTTGATAATAAAATTTTATAATTTGTAACCACCAATCAGTAGTAAGTCTTTCAGTCATAAACTTGCAATGCTCATTGAATACCTTTGATTTTGACACGCACAGCTGTCAAAAAATATGAAAAACTATACCTTAAATTTTAAATCGAAGGGAGCAAAAGTATACCACAAACAAAATTAAGAAATCGGATGGGACAACATCTGCATCACAACTGATTGCATCGGAAGCATTTTTTATAATGTAGAAATTATATGTGAATTCTTTATTTAAGTGATTTAATCAGAAGTGAAGGAAGTGAAGGACGAAGCAGTTGAACTTGTAAGGCCTCAAACTCCTAAGCATCCGTCAAAAGAGCAAAAGAGAGCAAAACAGTCGAAAAGAGAAGCGCCGATAGCTGTGATTAAGGAAGTTGTTGCAAAGATTGAGACTCCTCCTACTGAAAACACGCCAGTCTTGCAAAGTAAAGAAACTAAACAACCCGATGAGAAATTGGCGAAGCAGGTTGATTCACCAAAAGCTCAAAACAAACAAACTAAAGTTAAAAAGAAAACCGAAGCAAATTTGACATCTGCTGCTTTGAAGAAAGATTTACCAATTCCGACTGTAAATGCATTTAACATTGCCGAAGATCGGCTCGGGCTGACGAAGCTGCTCGATGCAGAGGATGTGTTTGCTGAGCATCCCGATGAGAAGTCCA